>CM055964.1:47830000-47835000 GCA_029531755.1 Holothuria leucospilota
ACCGGGATGACATATGTCATCCCGGTGTACTACACTATTTATCATTGCCTGTATATATATATACAGCCCTTCCAAATAAGATATTGGCTACGGCAAAAAGATTGCTGAAGTTAAAAGGATTTACTTCAGCAAAAATACACTTTACCTCGGCATTAGGTAACTGTCCGATGCTACTTGTTTACAAACTTCTACCACAGTAGGTTAACGTAATTTGTTTGTTTAAGCTCCGGAATTCCATTGATAAAACCAATACAGCCGCTTTGGGAATTTTTCCCACTTTATTACACATTAAAAAAGATGAAACGGCTGGTTCTGAAATCTAAAGGTCACACTCTGCCGTGTCATACTCATGTGTGTACAGTGATCACTTTCGTGACAGCAGACAGTGAGTTTTGTACATACAGTAAATACCCATCGTAACGCACTTTTTAAATCAAGATTTTCCATTAAAACTTGAAAAATTGCAACTATCTTTTGTATATAAGGCAATAATGCTGAATATATTTGCTCATGTTACAATCGTGGTGGAAATTTTATCAGAAAACGATTTCTTTTCAAGTCGCTACTCGAAGCTGCATTTCGAGCCGTGTAGGCCTAGTGTGCGCCTAGTGTGCAGCTTTCGTACCCTTAAGTCCCCGTACACGTGTCCTGCAAGCTATCGCCTCGGCAAAATTTTTGCCGAAGTCAAGTCAATCTGTCTCGGCATTTACCTCGGCATTGCCGAATGCCGAGGCTATTTTCGAGGGCTGTATATATATATATATATATATACATACATATATATATACATATACATATATATATATGTACACCTAATGTCAATGTCGCCTAAAAGTACCATTTTTTCACCCGATATGTCGCCTAAAGTGACCATTTAGGGATATAGGCTTGATTTTTCTCTCTGAATTTATTTCTTCTGTACTTTCCCTTGTGTGAAAAGGCTATGCCAGCACGTGGGATTGATTTCAACTTCATGATCGAACACCAAACACAACTTTCGACCTATATATGTATGTATGTATGTATGTATGTATGTGTGTGTGTGGGTGTGTGTGTATGTATGTATGTATGTATTTATGTATGTATGTATGTATGTATGTATGTATGTATGTATGTATGTATGTATTCACAAGGAAGAATATTTAGAGTCGATTGTAACGTAGTTTTGTCTTGTGCATATCTCTCCAACTGTACTTTGAGTGACAAACTTATTAGATTTATATTTAAATCACGTATGCAGTTACTTGAATGTAATTCCCTTCTTCATAAATACTACCCAAATTCATATCCCAAAAAGTGCAAAATTTGTAATTACAGGGTTTTCCCTGGGTTTAGAATTGAACGTCGCGGCTCTGCCGCGTCCGACGGTGGATCGCCGGCCTTTGAATTTTAGAAGTGTCTAAACGCAAAATAGTGGCACTTTTGAGGCGAATTAGTCAACAGAATTTCTTTAAGTTTCTGCCAAAATATTCACCATTGGTGCTCACAAACTCGTAATATTTTAACCTCTCCAAATGATAGCGATCATTGGCTATTGTTAGTAGTTACCGCAATTTCTAATGCAGCACAGTTCAGGTACGTCAGAGCGCACACAGTACTTTACTACTGTAGGCTACCCGGGTAGAGTTTTTCAGCCTTTCCCTTTTGATCTTCGCGAAATAGCATGGTTATTGCAACTAACAAAATGTATTTACCCCCATCTCATTCACGATTATGTTGAAATGAAGTTGCTTTTGTCTGTTTCGTACCATGCTTTTGTTACATTGCATTTTTCACCAGAAACAAGCCCCGCGATGCGTGTTTCTAACATCAAGCCGCCCCTATACTAGACAACGAAACAACATAGGCCTACTATACTGTATAATAGCCTAGCCTATCTCTAGAAATGAACGTCGAAAGACAGCTCATAAATTTTTGCACGCAGTGCGTGTGGATGAGTAATGTTCCAAAACTAAGGCCCAGAAGTAGCGCGAAAGACCGACTACAAATTTTACACGTATCTTTGCCGTATAAACACACATACCCAAATTGATATAGGGCACGTGGCTCGACTTTCGATGTTGCTAGATTTCATACTTGTCAAGTTATCACTAACATTAACATGACATGATTTTATGATCTAAAGAAGTAAATTTTGGTGATACAGTTATGTCTACATAAGATATGCACTTATTACAACCACAATAATATTCTTTTGACTCGAATCAGTCGCCAGAACTTCGTATTTTTGGTGGAGAAACTTTTTTCTGAAGCAAAAATTCACTCCCTCAGATTTAAAATCGTACAAATTCTTTCAAGGTGTATTTTGCGTTGTGTGCACGAAAAAAATCTTCTTTCCTGTTACTTCTATCCTGGTACTACCTTACATACTAAAATGATTCCTATCTCAATATTGCTCGTAATTTTTTATTGCTATTCAAACTACTTGCAAAAGTTTTATGTCCAAAGTTTCCTAAATATATGGCAAAATAAGAGCAAAATATTTTCCCAGTATTTTACGTACCCCCCATTTGCGAAAAATGGAACTTGCCAAAGTCATGTGCTAACTACAGCAGAGAGAGCACTCCGGTAGCGAACGAACGAACGTTCGTACGTACACGGTGTCTGCCGTATCTTACCGTACATTTTTAACGGTGCTGTGCAGGTGAAATCTCGGCTAGGAGATGCATTAGAAAGTTTTTTACTGTCATTATCACGAAGGTGGATTTTTCATAAGAGTAACAAGAAAACAGTTTACGAGAAATTTGATCACATGGTTGAGGTACATTACAGTACAGAAGTTGCAGTGACAAACTGGATGTTATTTTTTGGTTCCGATGCACACGTTACGGCACACTTGAACACAAAGCCACAGGAAGTAGTGATAGGACTTGTTTAAAATTTGTACTAACTGCACTAAAATATGGTCAAATTATTAATTCCCGTCTGATTTCTAAACTCACGAGGTTAAGGACCAACGGCACATTGTAGATATAGAAAATGTGACGTATTGTTTTCAACAGATCGATCCGACCAGAGATAAGGGGCCGATGGGTGGAGTCTTGAATTGTATGTGCATACCATGCACTAAACTTAGGCTAGATGTTGCAAGGTTTACGGTCGGGTACCCGACGGGTAATGCTTTTTGGGTACCCGTGTACGAATTTTCTACCCAGTTTTGACACAAAAAATGTGTTCATATTGTGAAGATTTGAAAGCAGCAAGATGCGTAAGTTGAGTAGATTGTTTGGCGGCCCTGATAATGCAAAGTTACGTATTTTTACAAAGGACACGTTATCAATAATATTGTCGGTCAAATGCTGATATTTCATTCATTCGTTGGGTTGAAAATTCTGAGACACAAGCCCCGCCTAGCCTATAACCTGCCAAACGGGGCATTTGGTTTTGGCTTGGCAAGTTGCGTCCACAGAATTATAATACCTGTGGTTGCGTCTCACGGTATAGTTTACTCGACTGCTCACGTTGGAATGTACATAATCATTACCAAATAATGACATGTAAACTTAAACTTGAGGGTTACGTGTGAATGAAAGAGGGCTTGCTGAACTCCGTGTACGTGTGTGGCATGCATACATACCGAACGCTTAGCTTTCTGTTTGCATCTTGAGACTTGCGTGTATGACTGTGGCTACGTATGAGCACGAAAGTATTACCGCGAAGGTAGTACTGCATGGCTCGTAATTTTGCCGTGACAAGGTTTCGGAAATAAGCTTGTGGTTTCACTGCACATTGTATTAACAAAAAGGCGATCGTGGACAAAGTTTAAGTAACATTTTTTCAGGGTACCGGAGGAATTTTTGAACATCGCGGCTGTTTTTTGAACGTCGCGGTCTTCCTGTTTTTGAAGTTTGAACGTCGCGGCACGCGACGTTCAAAAGGCCCAGGGAAAACCCTGAACCCATTTGATACGGTTTCCCATATTATGAATGGATGTATGGAATTTAGGAATTATTACACTGCCAGACATGATAGAATTGTTTCCCTTATTAGAGATCAGATCATGAAGAAACACCCTTATGTCGATATTTATAGTAATCAGATCATTACAGGTGATATGTTTTATACGCAAACAGACTTTAATTGCGTTCATCACAGAAAACCAGATCTTCTTATCTGTGATCGTCTAGTCAGGAAGGCTTTCATTGTTGAGATCTCATGCCCATTTGATGCATTTATAAATACCTGTTACAGTGCCAAATTTAAAAACTACCAACCACTGAATGAACTGATCACCCTTGACACTCCCTATTCTTGTAAGACTATCGTGCTTGTAATTGGTAGTCTAGGAAGTATACACAAACGAGTTACTTCCGGTCTAAAGATGCTGGGCTTCCCAAATAGCAGGAGCAAAGCTATTGCCAAATACCTCAGCATTAGTGCCTCCATTGGGTCCAATAATATATGGAAAAAACGTGCCCATAAATATGGCCCGTTGAATGCACTTAAGTCATATGTGCTAGGATTGTGCCCCCCCCCCCTCCCTGGTGATTACTTGTTGTATAGGTTCAGCTTACTTTTTTCCTTTTCCACGTAGGCATGCTTATTGCATTCTAAGAATTACCGCTTGTACTATGATGTCATTGTTATATTACTGTGGATACAAATGCAATAAATGGTTCAAATATGTATGTATGTATGTATGTACTTGAGAACCAACCCATGTGGGGACAATTTTAGGGAAAATACTAGCAATGTGAGGACAGGAAAGCCAATGTGAGGACTTAATCTCGGTCCTCACTTTTTTAATGCTTTAACAGTTGTGAAACTTCACCATAGGCCACCACAGTAAATATGGTGAATGAGCTCAAATTGATGTGAAATCCAATATGGGTAGGGTGTATAGAAATATGCTCATGTTGATATGCAAATATATAATTTTGTCCTCAGATTGTCATACACTGTCCTCACATTGATATAGAAATCATGCAATTCCATACACAAGTATCCATGGTTTATACATGCGTCCTCACATCAGTTGAAACTCCAATATGTATGTATGT
>CM055964.1:49647500-50027500 GCA_029531755.1 Holothuria leucospilota
GGGAGAACATCACAGTGAAATATTCTACCATCTGACAGGCCCGTGGTAATGGGGGTCGTGGTAATGGGGGTCTGACGGGTCAGGGGGAGGCGTCCCTTGCAAAATGTAGAACTCAGTGAAACTACTATATCCTTACGTCATCTTAGGCTCGCCCTCTGAAAGCATCTCGCTCCCTGGAAGTTATCTTCATCACCTTGTTCTCTCTACAGGCCTGTCGTCTGACTGAGTTGTATAAGCGTTGGAAGCTGGCTGGGGTTTCGGCTCTCAGTAAAAATGTACCCTTAGCTAAAATATGCTTCCATCTCCACTTTTAAGGACGAAGACACCCTGTTTATCCCCTCTCTAAAATATATCAAACTTTTTGCATAAAGTATCAAAGTTCCCCCTCCTCTTAGACCCCTCCCGGTTGGTGATCTAAATTGTTTAGTCCCCAACTAAGAATGAAACCTTCCTACCCCTATAATGGCATTACCTAAGCACATTATAAGCCAGTCTTATCTTAAAGCGCGTAACAGGGAACCTCGATGACTGAATGGTAGGCTATATCAGCGACAACGTCCCGGAAACTTACTTCAAAATTTCATGAGCGTCTAACAAATTTGTAAACTTTCGAAAAATATTTTTGAGAAAGGCCTCTTGCATAGCCTAAACGAAATGAACATGACTTAAAAATTTTCTTTACTCTGACCGTTAATTCTTCACGACATGGATCTCGTTTGTCGGTTTGTGGCAAACATTTTGTGATCAAGGGTCTGGTCACGTGACAAATTCTTTGCCCCAGTTTATCTGGAAAGAGTCTATATGATAAGTTCTAAACTAAATGTAGATCATAAAGAAGTAGTCACGGTCGTAGTGGTGGATTGATTACAAAGGAAACATGTAGGTACTTTACTTGTTTGAACGTCTTAATTCTGCAGGTTAATAAGGTGCTCCAAGTGTGGGGTCCTACAATGAGTATTTTAGTTGGAAAATATGTTATACAGACAAAAAATCAACATTTAAACTTATTGAATTATTCATTTCAAGAAAGAAAATTTTCCTTTAATGTAATGTGATAAGCCTGAACTTAAAAATTTGGTTCAAAAGACGGTACAGTCTAAGTGATGTGCTTGGGATACCGTCCGTTCACTTGTTCCGCAATCACTGAGTAGGCCTACAGACAATGTATGTACTGTACTTACATGTATCCCACCTGCCCACAGTGAGGTTGTCTCATATTTGCCATAGCATAGCAATGGTTTCACTTTGACAGCTTTATGGCGGGCCTCGGCTTTTTTCCCAGGAAGAATGGGGGCGATTTTCGGAAATTTCCATTGAAATATGAAAAATGAAAAATGATGTTCAGGTTAGGATTAAGGTTAGAGTTAAGGTAAAATAATGAAATTGCCCCCATTCGTCCTGGGAAATAATCTACGCTGGCGGGCCCACAGAAGTAGTTATGACTTGAAGTGGTTTGGCACATAGCGCCAGTAAGTTTTGCAGCGAATGGAATAGACTCAAACAACTTCAGTATCTAGTAACTGAAACAAACATTCGCGAATTTGGTTTCATAATTACCAACGGGAAGTAGACGAACTGAATTAGGATAATCATTGAAATTAGCTGAAATTTCCTGATAATAATCAATATCTACTTAAAATTTCAAGTGCATTCTGGGGTTTAAGTGATTTGAAGCCTCAAACAAAAGATAACTTAGAGAAATACAGTCCTCGAAAAGTGTTGTACTGTAAACTTACATTCCTCACAAACTACACATAGGCTACTTAACATACACATTATACGGCAGAAGACATTTACCCTAGGCTACCGTATTGTCCAACTGTAGGCCAAACGGTGGCATGGGTCAGCTCTATATTGCGTTCTTTTCCGACACTAACCTCTATATTCTGACAAGTCTGTACGTGACTGGGTGAGTGTTACCATAAGGGTTTGGCTAGAGTCAAATTAATAGGACGAGAGGGGAGTTATTGCAGTTGTGCCGCTATAGCATTATAGGGTTACGTCTGTCAGAACACGGAGACACCGGAACAGAGGTGTATAAAACAGCCAAACATGGTTCTTAAAACTTTTTAGTTTAGGTTTATATCATCCCCCCCTTTTTTTTTAAAAATAGGCCTATTACAAGGGGTGGGAAATGGAGTCCTGTACATAGTGCATCCACATTGGCATAAAATACTGTAGAAAAGTACTATCCAATCAACCTCTCTACATGCCTAACTCCAGTTCCCGTCATTAGGCCTACGTCAAATCCTTGCGTGACCTGCCATAACAGTCGGGCCCTACCTTCAAAAGACAAAACCAATTAGAAACTTCAAAATCATCTATCGCTTCTTAAAGCAATGGTTACGGCCTACTAGTAACCAGTTTTCTAGCGGAATTTTATTTTTCATACAGGCCTCGTACCTTATTTCCGTGCAGTACGCTCATACAACATAGGAAGTATACATCCAATTTAAGCTTGGAGAGCTGAACAAGATACGGGCCTTCTTCCTACTCGTTGAGTGTAAGAGCTTTTAGAGCTTGGGATTGTCAACAAGCCCCTAGACAAGTGGGGAGGGGAGGGAGAGAGAAGAGCCCCTGAAAATTTCGCCTCCTAATAAATAATAATCATTGCCTAAATGCATTTTAGTATATCTTGCCCCTAAAACATATCCCCCCCCCCTGATGTTATCTCGCCCCTTCAGTACTTTGGCTACGGGGCTGATTGTCAACTGGAAAGAGCTTCCCTGACTATGTCGGTGTGATCTGTGAACAGTTTGCCTAAAGCAACCAGGGAGTTGCTCCCTGAAGCAATCAAGTAACTATCCGAGTCCCTTTCATTTAGTCTCCACCTGCAGTGTGTGTGTGTGTGTGTGTAGCCAAGTTTACAAGGTAGGGCATTGAAGTTTGATTACATCACGTGATGCCACACTAAAGAATCAAGAAGCGTGAAATAGGGCGGCTAACCGAAAGTGTGATGGACAATATCGCCGTGACCTTGGGCTAAAAAGTAACTTAGGCAAGAGCGCAAAAGCGTATACAGAGGGTATTTCAGTTTGATGTTTATAATACGGGAGATTCTCCTATTTGGGAGAAAATCATTTTTCTACCGAACGGAGAAACTCTGTATATATATATATATATATATATATATATATATATATATATATATATATATATATATATATATATATATATATAGACACACTAGAGGTTAGAAAACGAATCTCATTCATCCAACTCCCATTTTCTTAGCTAACTCCATTGCTGAGATATAAAATGGAGAAATTTATTCCCTTAATTTGAAAAAGTCTATTGCGCAATAATTTGTGATGTCCTTCTATTGTACATAGCCTATCACATAACCTGCTATTGTTTCCTTTTGAAATTAAAATGTTAAGTTTACCGTTTGAGGGTCAGGAAGCCAGATGGCTCATTGAGGACCTCATACCATGAGTGAGCGTGGATGAACACCTGCGAGATTCACCATCTCTTTTCCACTTAGTGCTCAGAGGTTAACGAGGCAGGTCGTGTATTTATCGCTGACAGTCTTGCTCATACCGCCATTTAACGTCCCTATCCGACGGACGTGAGTGTATCCCCAATCTTTAGCCACTTTCCCAAAGGCTGGGAGGGGGTAAAGGTTCCTTGCTCTGCACCCCTACTCGACAGCTGAACCGAGCAAAGCTCACAACTTCCTGAATCGGACAACTTCCTGAAACGGACAATCAGATACCTAATTAAAAATTCACCAATTTACACCCCTCAGCATCGCTGTGAACAGCTGTGCTGAACAAGTAAATTTTAGTCCCTAGAAAATTTTCAAGTGGTTCCACCGGGATTTGAACCGGGAACCTCTAGTATGCAAGGCAGTACACTCAGCCACCAAGGCAACTCCATATATATGACCCTGAAAAACGTCCGTTTTCCTTGCATGGCCTGTTGAACGGTGAGGGCTTGTATAGTCAAATCTCCCTATATCAGTTAGACAGTGATCACATTTTGGCACAAGGTGAAGTGCCTTCGACTGAAAAAAAAAGAAAGACGAAGACGGTAATTTGAGTAGTACAAGAATGACATCACAAATTGTTCAGGATAACCAACCACTTTTATTTGAGTTAATAAGCTTCAACATTTTATGTCTCAAGTCAGAAATGTCATGTGAAGATGGATGGAGTTGGACTATTTTTAAGCTATAGCATATATCTTTTAAATTTTACACTTAAGGTAAAATTTAAGCAATACTTAAGCATGCTATCCTATCTAGACAAGGTTAAGCAAGAACGAAGACGACTCAAGAACCTGCGTTTTTTCTCAAAAGGGCAAGGTGAACCACCGTTTAGGACAGAGCTTTTCGATACTTATGACAATACACATGCCGAACTTACTTTTAATTTCACATGCATGTAATTCCCCCATTCAGACCTTACACTTTGCAAATGGGGTTCTGAGAATCATTCGTCACTGAAAACTTACACACAGAGCGCCAGGGAATGTGGGTAAAATAGACAAAATGGTGGCGCTCGTGCCCAATGTTTCTCCCGATCGGAGAATCTAGATTCTCCCAAAATGGGGATCCCCCGAACTAGTTGATATGATTATGTGCACTCAGCCGGCAACCTGATTGATCTAAAAGGGGGAGTTACAAGGCGTGAAGAGGGAATGATTGTCATTTTGGCACAAAAAATACCTAGATAATGATTCGAGTTACTTCATCACTCAAACAGTGTAAGTCAGTCAACTCGTAAAGAGCTTATCTCCACAGAGGCCCTCCGAAAACTATGAAACAAAGATAATACAAGTGAGAAAGGTAAAAGAAAGCCAAGAAATTGAGTAAAAAAGGGCAAATTAGAAGTAAGATTATCCTCACATTTATTGAAATATTGACCACATGCAGCTCATCAAACTGTGTTGCAGGCCGTGAGTGCAAGTTCAATTTGTGTATTTATCTGTATTATGTCCCCTCTTCAACTCAGTGATTGTATTTTCGATATGTATCCCTAATGTAGCAACCAGTCACTTAATTAGTCTTCAATTTGACCATGGAGCCACGTCGTAGTAGCTTCACTCTATATCCTAGCCAAAGAGCTGTTAGGAAGTTTTGGATCGATTTTTAATATCAACCGATATTCGCCATTTTCTTTCTGTATGGTGAAATTTACCTACAATGCCTATACTGTACTTTACAACCTTACTTATATTTCTTGTCCTATAGGCCTATACTTAATAAAAATAAGTCGTTATTTTAGTGTATTTGGTTATAGGTCCCAGTATTTCACCTCATGAAAATGACACAGCACTCAGTGGTAGTCCCCGATAGTGTCAGTACACTACGCTCATTTCTCAAATATCGGTCTCGGATCGCTCTAAGCTAGTATGAGAATAGAAATATCGGTACGTGTTATATCGATTACTTGTTTATATCTGTGCAATACTACTTTTAAGTTCTTACTGCTTTGTGCGAAATGACTCCTCTAGAGGTGAACTCATCGTAGGTCTATGAAATCCAATTGCTTTTTGGTTGTGCTTGGTTGCTTTCTCAATGATTATTTCTTTATTTTTGTCTCAGAATCAAATAGGCCTAAGTTTTTTTACCCTGTTCTATATTTTTAATCACATCTCTGTTGTATCAGGGAGCTGTACGTTGTTAAGGCTGTTTGTGTTGACCTACTGGCTCCTCAGACCCATTTCAGACAGTTGTTAACGTCCCTCAGGCTGCTACGTGTAATTGCGTATCGCCTAAACAGAATGTATGTATAAAGACTTTAATTCAACGAGAAAATTTTCGAACGTAATTTATAACGATTTTCTGTCTAATATCAAGGGACAAGCTGCAAGCATATTTTAATTAAGCAAATTGAGCAAATATGCCCAATTGTTATTACTTGAAACTGTACCCTTTTTACGACAAATAGGATTATGAGATAAATTTTTGCTATTGACCTAAGCCGAATTTTCAGGAGAAAACCTAATACGGTTGTGGTGAGAAAATTGCCCGTTCGTTCTTCTAAAAATTCCCAGAATTAAATCCCAAGAATTAAATTTTCACCGAACTTGGAAGTGTGGGTATACCTATGTTCCGAACTTGAGGATTTTTTTCTCACCACGATAAATTTCCTTATGATTTCCAAGCGCACCTTCACGGTGGTGGTTTTAATCTATTTGAACGATGTCGTCTTCCTGCGTACCCCCATTCGAGACACCACTTTGGTTTACGCTTATGCCTTTCTTTCCCCTTCCCCTCGCTTCATTAGACCCTTGCATGCTTTTTGTCTAATGACTTGCTGTTTGACAGTTTGGTGGCTTGGGTTATCTGTAATCAGGAAATACATTATTTTCATCTTCGAGCTTGAGACAAAGCCACAAGAAATTATCTGTTACCCTACACCTGCAAGGGCAACTCAACAAAGGTTGCGTCACCTTCATTTAATTAACCACTAGCCCATCAGGAACTGTTACAACAGACACTGTTCAACGTCTGTGTGTCAATTCATTGTGTTATTCTTTGATAAAACCAAAGGAAATGTAAGCTGTGTACTGTTTTCCGATTAGGGTCGTGTATCACTCAGTTGAAGGGTGAGATATACAAAGCTCACCCGACTGGAACAATTAAACATAGGCTATATCCATATACGTATATATATACAAAAGCAATATACAGGCTTCAAGACTATTTAGCGGATCGTTGTATTCAGGCATAGGTAGTTTCAGAGTGAACACACACTAAACACAGACTACCTCGGTTTTAAAATTCTGCAGCCAAAATGAATATCGGAAAGTGGAGGTTTACTAAAAGACAACTCTTGACGAGAATGTCCGTAGTTGGGAATTTATTGATAGTGTTATACGTTTTCAACGCTCACCTCTACGTTCCATCGACTTCTAGACTCAGGGAGATAGCGGTTGTAAGGACGTCTCGAATTTTTTCGTATGGGTCGAGCATGGACTCGGGAAGTTCGGCCAGTTACGCGTTATCGGTTGTATTTTACGGCATGAGAGAACACTGGCTAATTTTCTGTAACTACACAGAGTTTGCTCATTACAAGTATCTCATAACCTTTCCAAGAATTGTTCGTTGTCCTGAAAACAATTATTCCGTCTTAGTCAACTTTACTAGGGAAGCGAGGGATATAGCAGCTTACGACGTCGTAGTATACACGAACGTGTATGAATGGATGACCCCTGTGATGTGGGACTGGGCCCACGGAAACAGGAGTGATGGACAACGGTGGGTGATGATTACAGAAGAGAGTCCTCTTTACGTACCTGGTGTAGAACCACCACTAAAATACGCCAATACTACTTTCGATTGGTTCGATGCATACAAGAGTGACTCCGATTTCGTTCATCCGTATGGCTCCTACGAAGCATATGGGGCTAACAAACCACCTGAGATTGACTTGAAGAAGTATTTGGTTAATAAGACCCACCTAGTTGCTTGGATGGGAAGTCATTGCGAAACACTACAGTGGAACCGGATGAAGTTTGTAGAAGATTTCCGCAAGATAATTCATTTAGATACATATGGCAAGTGTGGCGATGCGCCAGTTCCTTGGAACAACGACCAAATTATTCTGGAGGTTTTAGGAAAGTACAAATTTTATTTAAGCTTAGAAAACAGTTGTTGTGATGAATATCTAACTGAAAAGTTTTGGAGAGCTCTAGAAATGGGGATAGTGCCAGTTGTCCTTGGCGCCCCTTACGAACATTACATAAAATACGCCCCGCCAAATTCCTTCATTCACGTGGACAAATTTGATACCATCACTGAGTTAGCCGTATATCTGATAGGACTTAATTCAGATAACGAGAGATACCTAGAATATCATAAATGGAGGAACATGGGTAAACTTATATCATATGGTCAAGAGGAGCAATATGTGAGACCATTAAACAATGACACAATGTGCGCCATTTTAAACAAGTATCTAAGAACTAACCCGAAAGACCAGAAAAAAATCGAGTATTTTGGTAAGAGATGGTTCGGGAGTTGTTCTAAGTGTGGATCCAAAGATTGGGTTAACACATTTATGCATCCAAAAGACCATACCAGGAACAACGCTGATATATGGGCAAAATAGGGTCTGGAAATTTTTCTTTATTCTCGGGAGATCAATCTCGACCTCGGCGAGCTGACGATAAGGCAGGTTGCTTACAACGCAATTTTCGTCTTTCGAAAGATCCGTGACGTCTGTTCAGGATTTGTAGTGAAGAAAAAGCTTTGATGTTCGGATTGATTCAGGAAATTGTGCCTCCATTTGGTCATAAGGAGATATCAACAAGAAATGTGTTTCTTTATTTCTATACAGGATGGTAAACGTGGTTAGTAAACTACTCGGGTAGTCCGGTAGACACACCTTAGCAGAGCAGACTACGAGAGAAGAACAGGAACCATCAATCCTGTGAATCAGTTTAGGGGCAGTCATGGTCAGGAATCCACTGACTGAGTCTTAAAGTTATTCAGGTTTTTGTTCAGTAATGTGTGATTCATTGGTTTGGAGGATTAATTTAAGGTTTGATAAATCTGCAATAAGGTTACCATCGTTCGCAAAATAAGGCCAAAGTGTTACATCACAGAAATGAGGTATTTCTCGTACGATTTTTTCTTGAATGAACATGAAAGCTTTCTGTGATGCAACTACACCGTATCCATGACCGATCGGTGACTTGAAAACATTTTTATTAATCCATTAATACTTGCAGAATTTTTGTCGCGACGCATAGTTTACATGTTTGATTGGACATCTTCCTGCTAAGTGGCGTATCTGCAAAATTCTTTTTTTACGTAATAACTTGGATGAAGCAATTGTCTTCATGGTTTGCCAGTATTTTATTTCTAGAACTGTTTTTTGCAAAACATTTTTAACGTTAATTACCAGAAAAAGAGAACGATTGCTTGTTTCTGTTAAGTGCTAGTATTACCTCACTGAACACATTGAAAGTGAGTATAAATTAGGTTTGTGCCAAAGTTCATTTCTTTCAAAAAGAGGGGCTCAGTGTCAGCCCATCAGCCTTGCAACCTCCGTACCGGTAAAATGTTCCTACGGCTTTTGTATTGTGAAGCGTCCTTTTCCAGAGCCACCATTCCAGATACAACGGTCATCATTTGGTGAATGAAAAGTGCATTTGTGTCGGTTTACCCTTTGCACTAATGAGGTTACATCTTTCATTTCTTCGGAACTTTTTAATAGCTTTTCTGTTGAATTACAAATCAGTGAATGATGTATCAATCAACAGAACATATACTTAAATCATACTTCAAGTTAACGGGCAAAGTAAAAAGACATGGAACATCGTAAAGAAGGAGAATTGAAAAAAGTGTTTCACAAATCAAATCTAGTATAGGGGAGAAGGATGGTGGATAGATGACTTTATGTTTTGATATTGTGTTATTATAATAATGTTACCGTATAAAAAGTTGGTATGATTCACTATATATGCTCCTGGGAAAATGCATTTGTCATCAATTTCTTCATGAAAATGGAGAGTATTCAGTAAATTTGCATTCGCGAAATAAATTTTATTTAGATACATTTTAAAGAAATTTGGATTTCAAAAGAAGTTGACGTTCCATTATCATTGATAAGAGTACCTAGGTATAGTCAACCAGCATTAGAAGCATACGGGAGGGGTGTGGTGGGTGGAAGGCCAGCAGTCCTAGTTCGGGCATAACTTACACTCTTTTTCGGGCAAACTTGTAACACCTTTTTCTTCGGAAAGATGCGATTTGTTTGATAGATAGGTTGTATAAACTACCAAATTGGGGAAAAGGATTTCAACAAGTTCTGTATGCCAATGTCCAACACTTAATTTGCTCTCAGGCTCGGAATGACCTTTATTGCATTGAGCGTTTAGTTTCGGTGGGTTAATTCAAAACGTACACTTATAGTCAGGGTCTTGCACAAGGGGGAGGGGGTGAACGCAGGCTGGGGCCTCAAGAAGCGGCCATATAGATAGAATTGTATTTGTGTAACTTTATGTTCTTTCAATTCCAAATATTGAAATTAGGAACCAATTGGTAACATTGATTGAAATAATCCATGTAAGGTAATAAGGATAAATTCTACTTGACTTGATCTTTTTAATCCAGATTTGATACATTTTCAATTAGAATTTGAGAGCAATCAATGCTTGCTACATTCAAAGTTAAATAAAAGTTGTGTTTGGCTTTGGACGGCACTGGTGCTGGTCTAACTATTTTTTTCAAAATTTTCTGGAGTTAGTCTAATTGAGTCCCGGTGGTCTGTTTAATTTACTGGTATGTTCAAGATTAAGATACCACGTATACTGATGTGAAACGTGTTTTTTTTTTAAAGGAAAAACATTGTAATCATAGATCTCACCAAAGAAAGGAGAGATATATAAATCAGATTTAAGTCAATGTATATATTACAATTAGTGAAATATTTCACTGCCATCCTTCATTCAACTTTGACCTTATTTAAGTATTTTGATTCATCTTTTTGTTTTGAATAACATTAGGAAACATTTGACTGTGTGGTAAAGTCTACTCGAGCTCTCGACTGAAAATGTCTCAAAAACTTGGATAAATAATTATACCATCGACGAAGCCGAAAATAGGCTGACTTTGAGGTACAGTAGGACAGGAAGCACAGGTAACATACTATATGAATGGTCCTCTTGATCTAAAGGTTTACTCTGCTGCCAACCTGTCATCATGAGTTGAGCATCTTCCGTAGCTAGGTCTTCTTCCCAAAATCCCTAGCGCTGAGTCCCTCAAAATTTAGAATATACCTCAACTTTATTCATGTCTCAGGGCCCTTTTATATCAGAGCCCTATATAGACCTAATGGTGGATCTATGCTAAAGCCCCTAACAAAACTTTTGACCCTTAATTTAAACACTCTTTTTTCAAAACTTGCGGAGCTGGCGACTAGCCTGCCGCTTGCGAATCGGCCATGAACGTAGGCTGCTGCTTCATAAGCAAATGGGAAATTGCGGGAAGGGAAGGGTCATGTCATCTCAACTCAATTTATGGACAAGTTAATGGAGAAGTACGGAGTTAAAGTTAGATGAGGTTTTACGGTTCAGTTTCTAACAAATTGGTTTAAGTCGAGCCGGCTACGGCCTTTTTTCCAGTTTTGGCTCACTGGCTTGTTTTCCCTACTCCATTGCTTATGCTGAGCACCAAGCACAACGGCAGTAGGTTCCATTTTTAAAGTCTTTGGTATGACCCGGCCAGGAGTGGAACCCCAGACCTTCCGGCTGCAAATCGGATGCTCTAACCACTTGACCATGCAGTAGGTGAAGTATGGAACCACATTATATGTTTATTAATAGGGAGTTCGGCTTTGCCATCATCATAATTCTTGATAACATGGTGTAAGTGGGGTAGGTCATATGAAGTTTTCTTAAGTAACTTTCATCAAACATCACATCACACCTTTCCCTAATAATAATAACAATGGTTATCTCTGATGATTTGTCCCAATTCAAATCACAGGAAAATCTACAAGTTTTCCCCAATTGGTTAAGAGTTCAGTAAACACATTTCACAAAAATAAAATAAAAAAAAATAACCGTACCTGCTGTAGCAAGCTGGATGTGTAAATTAAAATAGATTTGATTGCATTTTCTTTTGTCTTCGCTCTAGGGATGCCGTTGGCTTTGCATACAAATTATGTAAGCTCTCTGAGCGACAGGGCTAAGTGCTGAAGTGATGCTTTAAAACATGTGAAGAAACAATATTCTGTCGTGAAAAGATGAATAGCAATTTAGCGATGAAAAAGGATGCACCAACAGGTATAATGTAGGTAACGAAACAGAAGTAAACTTAAGTTTTTGAGGACTATTGGGCGATATTTCTTTGGAATGAAATCTCTTTAGTTCATTCATCATGATATCTTGGGAATATCTGGCATCTCGTAGACCAAGGGATGGTGCAAGCTGTCCTATGCTTAGATTTGTTAGTTAGATGAGGTTTAACGTCACAGTTTCCAAATAATTGGTTTAAGTCGAGACGACCACGGCCTTTTTTCCAGTTGTGGCTCACTGGCTTGTTTTCCCTACTCCATTGCTTATGCTGAGCACCAAGCACAATGGCAGTAGGTTCCATTTTTAAAGTCTTTGGTAAGACAAGGCCAGGATTTGAACCCTAGACCTTCCGGCTGCAAGTCGGATGCTCTAACCACTTGACCACTGCAGTCGGTCCTAGGCTTAAAACAGAAGGGAGGTAGGGTGGGTGGGGGTGTACGTTTTAGACGGTCGTTGCAGGGAGAGGGAGGGAAGTACATACTTCCCTCCTTCAATTTGAAAATTTTTGAATATTTGAGGATCAAATTGCACCTGAATATTCCTCAGGTGCAATTTGATGCTACACGTGATGTTAATCTGAAGGACCAATAAATTAACAATTGAGTAAATTTTAAGAGGACGGTCATTAGAAATTTCAAACATTTCAAAGAGTAAACAATAAGCAGATTAGACAGTAAGAGGGTTTGTGGGAGGGCGTAAGCATAATTCAGCCCCTGAAATTTTGACCAGAAGAGAAAGGCCAACCCAGTGGCGTAGCTAGAGGGGGGCAGGGGGGGCGGTCGCCCCCCACAAAGCCTTTGAAGGCCTCTGTCGGAAATTTCTAGTGTCTGTCGGAAATAATTAAAAAAATTCATTTGAAACACTTACAACACTTGTTATGTTTTTAAGCAGAATTACACATCGAAATGTCAACGTGAAAATCAAAATTCGGTCTCAAATCGCCAGGAAAGCAAAAAAAAAAAAAAAAAAAAAAGGTCCCCAGATAATTACACAATTACACATCGAAATGTCAACGTGAAAATCAAATTCCGGTCTCAAATTGCCCGGAAAGCAAAAATAAAAAAAAGTCCCTAGATAATAGTCTGTCGGAAATTTTTGCTTTTGCCCCCCCCAAAAATGTCTAGCTTCGCCACTGGGCCAACCCTCTCTAAGTCTTTGTGTTTGTGCATGCCAGTAATTTCAAACCACCCACCCAGTACCATCCAAATCTTGATCACCTGGATTTTTTTTCTGGATTACTAGACTGTGCCAGAGTTGTTATCCAAAAATTGAATTTGTACTTTTCCCCATAAAATACCGGTATTGCCATACCGAGTCAAGCAGTATTGCCAAGTCTCCTTTGTACGCATCTTTCAAATAGAACCAAGCGTATAATTGAGAATGATTTTAGCATGGTTGCCATAGGATATCGCCTGGCTAGTAGGCTATACATATTTTAGATGATGTTAGTCATATGAACAAGACACTTTTCCGAAAGCATCCGATCTACCTGTGGGTGAACAATTTAAAAATGGAGTTCTTTGCACACAGTACATGTCAGTTCCCCTTATTTTGCAGTAGCTACGCATTTCGAAGTAATGGCGTACCTAGCTCTAACTAGCTCTAACCAATACTTCCATGCTCTAACTGAACAAGAGTTTGCCCGCCCGGCGGACGTGTATTACTCCTGCACCCACACTGACTACACTGCAATCATACCAAGAGTATGTACGCCAAAAAGGAGCACATATTCGACACCTGAAGGTAAAACAAGAGTGGACAATTGACAATGTCGTCTGTATGAAGACGGGAGAGGCCATGCACTACGTGGATGGTTACAGCAGGCAGTTGCTGTTGCAACTCCCTGGTTACAGGTTGAACTGTACACTTTAAGCAAGTCAGAACCTTTAAGCTGATTATCTTTTACGGATGCAAAGTGCTTAGTGGATAGGGCAAGTTTGTTAAGGAATTAGTGTAAGGTTTGCAAATCCATGGACAGGGCAGCTTAGAGATTATGGCGGGTATTGGTAATAGCTTTATCAGGTCATTGATACAAAGGCTATGGATGAGGGTGGGGAGAGGGTAACTTTCGTCAGTCATGCGAAACCGAGTTTTATTATGGAGTTGCTGGATAATCTGACTAAATATAAACAAAAATGTCAAGACAATCATCTTGCTGGTAATAGCGTCTTATTTTGTTTTGACAAATGTAATACTTTACTATCCAATAGTTTCCAAGAATCGGCTGAGTTGGCTTGTTGAAAAGTACAAACAACAGAAACAGTCAATGGTTGCCAGTTTTTGATCTGAAAAAGGGTGTTCAAGTAATGTGGACTGTAACAGAAAATATAGGAAGAGGCTACTAGTGTAATAAAAGTGAATAGATTTTATCACATTGGAATCATTTGGCTATTGCAGCATTAAAGCTGTCAGATAAAGTTCTGTTCCGTTATACGGGTGTTTAAAAATTCTGGACATAGGCTATGAAAATTAGTGTAAGAGATTTAAAGACAGACAGTCATCACCCCAAAGTATATTTTTAGTGCATGTATATCAAAATTCTCAGTTGGTGACTGCTCTTTGATTGACATCATCAAAGTTTGAAAATTTGAAAGATGCAGAGTAGCTCACATTCCACACAAGGCAGAGAGAGTACTTTTATTACATTTTATAGCCTTGTATGCTCACCAGGACATGGCCTTAAGCAATAAAACAGGTTTATTCTTGCACAAGGAAGAGCCTCATACAGTTATGGGAGGAGCTAGAAGATGCATAGTTGGGAGAATTGGAACTGTCTGGGATCATGAAAATTCCCCTTTAAGCATTGCTGGTAATGTAAACATTTGATAATAAAAGTTTGCATACAGTCGCAACCAGAACCAATGTATTCGTGTGTACTTGTGCCATGTCACAAATTCTCAAAGTTATTTTTATGGAGACAGAGTTGCAAATGGAGAACTTAGTCACGTTGCAAAGTCCGGCACTACTATACCCCGCGGAGCGGACGAAGTTTTTTCGTTCAGCTCATCGCTGCGAAAAAACAAACGACGGCAGCTTACAAAAGGGGCGGCAGCCACAGAGGCGCTACGTAGGCTAGCACTACTACAGATTTAGTGGTCGGAAGATGATCAAGGGAATTATCATCTATAGAAGTTCTTCACTGACGTCACAAATATATGTGACAACGCCAAAGTCAACCATATTGGATGTCAAACTTATCGCGCGCTACATATACGCTGTGTATAAATGCATTGGTCAAAGGTTCACTGTTTGGTACATTCTTTGTAAAGAATGTTTCCTTGATGTTAGGGAAAGTTTGTTGCGTAATCGTTAAGGAATGTAACAAGACCAACAGTTTTATTATCAATTTCCAACAAATGTACAATGTAGAGCTAGATGGGTTTCTGAAGTTTTTCAGAAGAAATATTGAACTCGTGAGTCTATACATACTAAATTGTGTATCAGTATAATGCTCACTACATATCCTGTGAGCGATTAAAGATATTACAATAGAATTTTTCATTGTGATCGTTATGAAACAGTTATACTAAACACACGTAGCCCACTCGGAGTCCTACATGTACAGTCGATCGTTTAATAGTTTAGTTAAGAAAGAGGAACAAAACATTTGACGCTTTACTGACCTTAACTGTGTGTACACAGTAAAGGTTTTGCGCGTGCACTGTTTGAGGTCCAAAATGGTGGTACAAGTAAAACCGGGCGCTTTATGACGTCACGTGGAGAACCTCTATACGTAAGGCTGTCTTTGTTGTCTTAAAGATAACAAACATATCACCATAACTACTCCCTTTCGGTATTAGAGCAGAGCCCTTCAGAGTTTTACAGTCGTCACATGCTATCTTCAAACTAACAAAAAGTAGGCTAAGAAGCTGGTCTATTATGACATTAGTAAATTACCATATCTTGATATCTTGTCTTGATATGTTGGATTTTGAAGACAAAAGTTATGTCTACACGCTCGCAGGCTTTTCAGGTTGCGAAAATCCACAAGTTTCATCAACTAAATCCCGTAACGGTAATGATCTAAATCACGTTCAGTCTTTTCCAATTTCACTTAATTCACACTTTTGTGTAAGCTCTTTCATATTCATCAAACATACGTTCAGTCATGGAATTATACATTAAAAGTCAGACAGGTACTATAGTCTAACCTTAAAGGGAAAATGCAGTCCCCCAGTTTGAATTAGTGTACCCCGTCATCCTAATTCAGGAATGGCTCCTATCAATCATGTGACAATATTTTGACAATTTTTTTTTGTCGAATTGATGTAGAATAACTCCTTGGTTTACCCTCCAGTATAACATGTTTTTATACAGAAACATAATGAAAGATACTTGTGAGCGAATAAGACGAGGTATGTAAGATTTAGCAATTTTTTTAAATAAACTTGGGGCTGCTTTCTCCCTCTCGCTTTATACACGGTGGAGCAAACCTCTCTGAGGTAGCGTCGTGATCTTCTGGTTGTCCTAGTTAGTGCCTCATAACAGTATTAAGTACCCATAAAAAGTTTCGTGCACTTGAAGTATACTTATATTCTTTTGGAGGTATGGCCACTGTATGATCCCTCGTGTGATGCTTGTGTCTTACCTTCATTCATAGCAGGTGTCGAATATGTACTCCTCTTTGGCGTACATACTCTTAACTGGTATTGCGAGTGCAGTCAGTGTGGGTGCAGGAGTAATACACGACCGCCGGGCGGGCAAGCTTGTCTCGGCCTCTACGAGGAAACAGGAGAGCAAAGTTTCCCTTGCAAATTTTAACGCACAGCCTTTTAAAATAAATGGACATTAGCCTATGAGAGTAAGCTATGTGTTAGTCCTCATATTAATTGGAAACGCCTCGAAAAGGGCTACGAAAATATCAAGTGTTATAGTTTGCGAACATAAAGTCTGACTTATAGATAACGTAGCTGATGTGGGAAAGGTATTGAAGGGAGAGGACTCACAGATGTAGTAGTCCAATAGCTATTACAAATAGGCCTGTATGTTGAAACGATACCTGTGGATTATATCTCCCAATAATTAAATAGTGTTTCACATATTTCAACAAATAGATGCAGGCGAAGCGCCCCCTAAAAATTTAGTTTTTAGAACATTTTGGGCAATTTTAACCTCATGATGACTGATAAAGTGTCAGTGGGTCTTCCTGCTCATCTCGATATTAAAACGGTGTGTCTGTACGTGCATACCCGAAATCACATTGGGGGACAGGGGCACGGCCAATGTTGGGGGGAGGGAACGGCCCACTTCCCCAAGTGACCCTACAGGACACAGGTCTTCACACTGGTAGGCTGTTCTCAGTCAGCTCAGGTACGTAATTTTGGTGTGATTTTTAATGGGCACATGCAGAAGCGTAACCACGGGGGGGGGGGGGGGGCAATCTGCTTCTCTCAACGTAGAAAAAAATCGGAAATTAATTAGGACGGCGCAATAACGAAGAAAACCGGGGAAAGGAAAATGGGAGGAAAAAGTGAAAGGGAAAAGGAACTTGAAAAGAAAAGAAACAGGAGGAAAGAAAAAAGTAACAAACTGTCAAAAAAAAAAAAAACAGAAGAAAAGAAACGAAAATGAAAAAGAAGAAATATAATTTAAGTACGTTATTGACGAATGGAGGGATGGAGGGGAAATGTAATGGTCTTGATAAAGGAGGTGAATAGTGGTGGAACGAGCCCTATGGCATAGGTAGGGCTACAGACGCGATAGAAAAGACGGGCCGGAAAGGGAAGGAGCCTGAGTGAGAAAGTGAAGGATACGGAAGGCTGAAACAGGGACGAACTTGAGTGGAGTCAAGCTGATTTTGTAGTGTAATTAAAAGAGGAGCGCGACGGAAATGATGGGGGAAGGAAAGAGGATGCGATATATTAAAAAATATTATCACGAAAGTTCCATTTGAAAAATGCCCAATAAAAATTTCAAAAGATTTAAAAGTCCCTTCCTTTTTGCCATATTTGTGTGTATGAAATTGCATTTCTGAATTTCGGGAGGGTAACCGGGTATTAAGTTCGAGTTTACGACAGGCTCCGCCCTGAAACCGAAGCGACGCCTATTGCAGTGCATGGTTGGTCATCCTTATAATTACCCCCTCTACCACTTGGCCTTCATGGTTTGACTGGATCCGCAATTTGCCTTTAATGCATGTGCCGAAATCCCTCACTTTACTTACGACAATGTAAACTGGTTCTGTATACTTCTGAACATTTTTTTTTTCAAAAGTCCTGAGCGGGGCGAATACAAACTCTAGGCCAAGAAGACTTCTCATGAAAAGTCCTGAGGGATATCTCTCACTGCAGATGAAATAGTGTACAAGTCATATTTTCTCTGTGTCAACATGTAGTCTTAACTAAAGCATTGGTATGATCAACACACAGATTTTAGGAAATAACTATATTCGCAGCTCCATTCACTCAGACAATGACGTTGTAGCTCCATGCTCAGACAAGGGCAACGATGCACGATACCGCACCGCACATGAACACGGCAGTGTGACTGCATACTTCCCACCATACACTGTTTAGAACCTGTTATCAGGGAGTTTCTATTTGTCAAATAGCAACTCCCTGCTGTTATTGGCTCATTCATTCATTCATTCATTCATTCATTCATTCATTCATTCATTCATTCATTCATTCATTCATTCATTCATTCATTCATTCATTCATTCATTCATTCATTCATTCATTCATTCATTCATTCATTCATTCATTCATTCATTCATTCATTCATTCATTCATTTCGTCTACACAAATACAAGTCAGAGGTACAGTATAAATATAGGCAGGATACTAAAAGAAACAAAAAGTTTAACGAGCTAGTAACCTTTGACGCAAATATCATACAAAACACAGACAGAAAACTTAGGAAAATAGAAGAGAAGATAAAGAAGAAAGAAGCAGATAATAGAGTGTCCTACACCAACAAATGGACAAAGAAAGGACATGCACTACGTATCTTATTTCGTATTTCCCCCACGGTGTTCTTTATTCAGATCCCGTTGTCATGACGTCAACGTCATGAATATTAAGCGCTTCGAAAAGGTGTCTCATTTATAATCTTTGTACTTTGTAATCGTCCCTAACATAAAAATACTGATGTATCAACTGACACGTTCGATTACGCCAACAATATCTTTTGCCCCCATACCTTCCTTACTTCCAGAACCCTGGTGCCACAAATTATAATATGGATGCGTTAACTTTCCTTAGACTTTCTTATTCCTCGATGGGGTTATAATACCGCATGAATAGATGAAATACTACGTATTTACAATTTCAATTCTGCTGAAGCCTTTCCAGACAATTCTTCAGGATACAGAGACAATACCAGGCTTGTAAATAAGTGGAGGACAGAGACAGACAAGAGAGGCAGCCCCTAGGGCGCAGTTTGATTCAGCAAGCCGGTGCGCGATCGAGGCCGGGGTCTTTGAGGTACCAAGTCTTTTGTATCCATTGGCAGGCCCTAGTGTGCCCACCTCACCTCCGGATGAACAATGGAGGTGGGGGTGGGGGGGGGTTTGATGGATTTCGCCCCACAACGGCTCGTTATCCAGGCAGATGCCTGGGTAGTCAGGTATTGGACACGAACTTGAACGGGTTACAGGGTAGAATTTTCAAGTCACAACTAAGCCAGGCTAATCAGAAGAGCAACGCCTGAAAAACGTAAAGCTCCCCTCTATAACCGTATGAGCGAACGCTTGAAACCGCAGAAGAAAGGCGTCATTGAAATCCACTGACGTGAGGGTGATGAGTATTAACGTCCTTCATGTATAGAGCCTCTACAGTGAAATTTATTCGTTACCCAACGAGTACTGTCTATTTTGTACGTACTTGGTACCACAACACTAACAGATGTACACATATTGTACTTATAACTACCTATACAGATTATGCTTTGATGTGTAAAGGGTTATGATATTTATTTTGATATTTGAATGAAACTTTCTGACTTTTTTGTCAATCTTAATTGTCCCCTTAGGGCGTGAAATCCTGAGTGTGGGTTGGTACAAGCATCTGTGAATGGGATTCAATCACTAATATTTCTAAAGGTTATGTACCTCAAATATTTCTATTACTGAGTCAAAGACTAAAAGCTATTTTTTAAAAAGAAATATGACAACAAAAGAATAGATAAGTGAATTGAGAATACGTACAAAGTTTGAAGTTTTCATTCTCCCTGCCTTTTAGTAACTTGTTTATTCTGTTTGCCTTTTCATAAGTTTTTGGTTTGACTACCCTTGAATACAGTTACGTAGCTCCTGTAGTAACCTTCTTCCATTCACTCTAGTCCGACTTAATTAACAATGTAAGGGGAAGTTGCCGTTCTTACCTTATGTTTCACAATATCCGGCTTTCTTTTTAATATTTAAAAAAATATGGTAAAATTAATTTTCTTCTTAAACGTACCGCATATAAACATTACGTTGAATTTTCGACTCTGTGGGTGGATTCCCAGGCGCGGATCCAAAGGGGGGGGGCTTCCTCGGGCTCAGCCCCCCCCCCTTTTCACCACATCAACAATAACAAATACGCGAAAATTAGCATAATGTTAATCTAGGAGAATATTTAAGGGGGCTTTCAGCCCCCCCCTTTTCGAAATGTCTGGATCCGCGCCTGATTCCAAACTTTGCAGTTCTCCGTAACACTTCACTCAGATAGGCCATGGTTATCTTGACAGGTGGGGATGACGGGCCCTTGTGATATCGAATGCAGTAGTAGTAACAAACAGGCCTGTAGCCAGGCGGGGGCACGGGGGCGTACCCCTCGTGCGGACCACTGTGCCACCATATGGAAAATCGATCGAAAATAAAATATTAATACTTGTAAACGGTAGCCCCAGTATGACACCAGGCGTTTTTTGACCAAAAATGATCCCAAAAGGCGTTTAATAATGACGTATTTTGTTGTCTGCAACATTTTTTTTCTAGGATTACGAAAATTTTCGCTCTATGCGCGCTTTTATCTTTTGTTACATATAACTTCAACAGCCGTTTCAGATATTTTGGCTTTATAAAAGTAAATATTCCACAATTACGCTAGGCCAATTGTTTTTCCGTGTTGGCATTATTCTGGAAAAACACAAGACTGAATCCATGAGAAGTTTTGTTCTTTCTCTTACCATCTGGAAGATTCTAAATTCAGACTCAGCATCATGGTAAACATTTTGTAAGAAACGTAAAGTGTCTCAGTGTTGTCCACGGGTGGTGAAAGGGGGCATCCCCCTGCGACCCCGCGACCAATCGCCCGGCGTCTTAGTTTTGCTCTTTATGACAGACACTCATCAATCCAAATACATTTTCGATTGGAAGAAAGCAAAATTCTGAATTGGTCACTGGGGAATGCTCTTTGATTGACATTAAAGTCAAAAGATGCGGAGTAGCTCACATTCCACAACATGCACAGAGAATGTTCTGATTACATATGATGGCCTTGTATACCCACCAGGATGTGACCCTAAGCAATAAACTAGGTTTGTGTCTGCACAAGCAGGGGTTCTAGACAGTTTTGGAAGGGGCTAGGAGTAATTACTTAGTTGGGAGAACTGGCACTGTCTAGGATGAGGAGGGGGACAGATTCTTCAATAGAAACCCAAATTGTCTAACTTTCTCTAATAAAAACGAAACCTTTTCAATTTTTCTCTAACAGATCCCCAAATTTTTTGGCGCCCTTCGCCCCAAAAATTTCGTGTTCGACATCGTTTTGGTAACCCTTCGCTTCTGGTGGGGCTTTCGGATTGCTGGAAACCTTATAGGAGCTTGGTCCCCTCGTCGGGCGTAGCCTTTCGCCAGCCCTTAATGAATCTTTATCAGGTTTTACCATGGTAAATCAATTTCCAGTAAAATTTCGAAGCGCTTCGCGGGGATTTTCAAGATCCATCTGTTTCACCAGGGAGTTGTAACAACTCCCTGGCCTCACCTATGAACTATGAACATTGTTAGTACAGAAATTCTAGTGAACTATTTTCGCCAAAGCTTGGTGAAGGCTCAAAGTTACATGCCAGGCATCAAGGGGTGTTCGTGTATATGATATATTTCCTTGAGTGACATTTGTAACGTGATGACTGTTTGAAGCTAAATTTACTTGTTCCACAAATTTATTCAAATATTTACTTTTTCTGTTCATGCAAAATTCCGTTCAAAGTAGAAATAAGATAATTACCACTTGAATTCTGAACTGTGAAGAGCTTGTTGTGCTCTCACTGTCATCCAAAGTCCTGCTCAAAACTCCATGCTAGTGTTCCCATTTTGCAAATTCCTCAGACATTTTCGGGCAATTTCCCTCTGGATCCTACCAAAATCATACTGGAACACACCAAGCTTGCTTAGCAGTCGCTGGTCCCCTCAACGTTCGCAAAGTAAGCTATCTGTGGTAAGCTTGAGATATCACCCCTGTGGTTCCCGCAAACTGTTACCATATGGTGGCACTACTGACTACAAATACAACCTTCTTCGGTGCCCCTATGCGGTGCGGGTGACCCCATATCAGAATTCCTGGGTAAGGGCCTGGTAACAAATCAATTACGGGCCGTTTTCTTTTGTGGAAAAATATCTGTTAGGTTCTCCTCCCCTGACTTTTTTGGATGGAGGGGGGGGGGGGGAGGATCAGTGTGCTGAGTAGGGTGATTTCATTAATCAACAATGTATATCCCACCCTTACGTGTAGGCCCATTCATGTCATTGTAAATGGTCACACAAACTCCAGACAACTAAATTAATCAGACTCTACTTAAACATTTCTCCCCTCACCTTCAAAATATCCAAACTAATTTAAATATAAAACTGCATCCTTGCGTGAGATACGCTTGAGTAGAGGCACTTTGGGCATTCGTTACTTCATTCACAAGGATAACTCTTAATAAGTGAAAATAAAAGAGAGGTAGGAAACATTTCTGATCGTTCAAGGCGCACGGGACTACGCACTACTTTTATTTTGGGTGGTTTGGGTACTATTTTTGAACATAAGTATTTTTGTGCACATACACCTTATAAAGAAATGTAAGAATTAAAAAAAAAAAAACTATAAAAAAACATCACATCAATAAACCAATATGCTCATGGGCATCTGGGTGTCATGAGTGAGCAAAAATCGGCGGTGACGCCAGAATTTGCCGGACAGAGGGAGTTGAGGGGGTAGCTCCTCTAGACAGCAACCCTAGGCGCGTACAAAAGCAATGGATTGCCAGAAGTATGGCGAAAACAAAATTTTGGGGTTTTGTTGAAGAAACTTTGGGGTGTTAAGGCAGAAAGTTGAAAAGATTTTAATTTTCATTGTGGGAAGTTTCAAAATTTGGGGGTTTTATGGAAGAATCTGCCCAGACTTCATCCAGGACTATAACGGCTCTACAATGTTAATGTGCTAGACGAATACCCCTACCATGTATGAGAAGTTGCTATGCTACGATATGACATCTCATGCTGACAAGATTTTCAGACTTGATCTCTGTGACCTGAAATGACCTTTCACTGAACACAAAAACATCAACAACAGCATTTTGTAATAAATATGGTAAATAAACACCATGTATAAAAGTTTCTCTGAGTTCCCAATCATAAAATATCCTGTAATGCGAGTTCTTCAGAAGTTGACCTTTAGTGACCTCATATGACCTCTAACAAATAGAGTAGGGCACTATCACTCAATATAATGCATCTACATGACTAAGTATGGTAAGTATACATGTTCCCTTTCTAAAATTAATGTTTACAAGCTTTTCAGAGTTTAACCTCTGGTGACTTCAAATGACCTTTGACCTCTACCAAAATTAATATTGTCCTTCCTCTTGGTATAACGCATCTACGTGGCTAAGTTTGAAGAGTATCAAGGCTTGTATCTGAAGATATCCCATTAACAAGGTTTCAGAATTTCATCTCTGGTGGCCCCAGATGACCTTTGCCCTCCACCAAAAACAATGCAGTTTTTCTCTTCATGTAATGCATATACGTTAAGTATGAAGGGTATATCCATGTTTCCTACTTTGACTGAGATATGGTGTTCACAATGTTTCCAGAGTTTGACCTCTGATGACCTCAGATGGTCTTTGACCTTAAGCAAAATCAGAAGGTTCCCCCTCTTCATAAAATGTAGGTACATGCTAAGTATGACGAGTTTCCATGCTTCCTATCTGGAGATCAAGGTTTTCAGAGTTTGACCTCTGGTGAACCCTGATGACCTTTCCTCCGTCCACAAAAAACAAAGTACTCTCTTGAATCAATGCACCCACAAGCTAAGTATTGAGAGTATCCGTGCTTCTTGAGTTATCGTGTTAACAAGGTTTCCAGTGTTTGACCTCTGGTGACCTCACATGACCATTGACCTTCACCGAAAACAATAGAGGCTTTTCTCTCAATATGGGGCATCTATATTCCAAGTTTGATGACTGTCGGTGTTTCTCTTCTTGAGATATCATGTTAACTAGCTAAAGTGTCACAAACACTCACATACACACACATAAATATGCACGCCACCATGTTTGCATAGGTTTCTCTTTTCATCGAAACCAAAAATGATTGGATAACCGGTGACGTCAGTGCGATCCTGTGTGTTTTTAAAGTGTACCTAAGCAGGCTCTGAGAGGCCAGCCACCTCTAGAGGAGTGATATAAGGTGACTGTTGTAATGCGAGTGATCTTAGAACCAAACATTTGTATGCTCAAACCAAGGAGGCTCTACAAAGAAGTTCCTTGTTAAAGCTACATAGAGAATATAAACAAAAGGACTCCACAAGCCAGTGTCTTCAACTCCTACGCTGATTGCCCTGTTAATAAAGCTGATTGGTAAGAAGTACTAATGCAGTTGTTGAAAGTGGGGTGGAGCTGTAGATTTTTATTACAATTTGGCGATGTTCACTTGAGGTCAGGAACTGGAAATGTATAGAGCTGTTTATATCTTTAATGGTGATACCCACAAATACAGCATATTTGAAGAATACAGCAATATGGTATCATAGTGCACAACTGAAAATTAGCCCTATAATATCAATGCAATCTGGAGGTTTACTGCCCGAGGCAATTAAACATGGTACTGAAGCAGATAAAAGGAAACCTGACCATAGGAAGCAAATGGTCGATTCATACTTCAGTATAGCTCTATAAAGCGATGAAAGTTGAACACTGTTCCATTCTGAGCTCCCTGACTGGCCGGGGAGGACGCTTTGACTAATTCTTTTTCATTACTTGTCCATCGGGCTGTTCACTGAGACTACTTGTTCACAAGAGTATCTAAAAGTTCCCTTTTGATTATAACCTTTGAACTCGTTTGTGGAGGACACTTTGGTGGGGAATTTGCTACGATATTGAGCAGTGCACATGCCCGAGTGATATTTTTCTTGCCCGGGACTGTCGGGCCGTTATTTTTCGAAGCCTGCCCGGAAGAGCGAGGGATGACTACATGTGGTTCTTTATATAGCTTTACAGTGGGTGAAAATATGGAAGCATAAACCAGTCTTTATCCACACTTCTAATCAACTACGTTGGAGCAGTAGTTAGGTAGTACAAATGCTTAGGTTGCGAACAAGAAACCTTTAGATTTGTTCTCAACGCCACTGACATCGAAGTCACGCCAGTTTGACCTAAGGGCAGATTTTCAAATGATAATAATTCTCCTTTGTGATCATTCCATCAAAATTCATAAGGAAATTGTGACACAAACAAATAAAAGTGGAAATGACTCAATGAATCTCTTACAACTACGGCCATTGGCATGATAGCGTAAAACATGGGTGTTACATGCAAGCTAATCAAAAACTCGTTCTTCTCTTACAAACATTATATTTAAAAAAAAAACACTTTGAGACCTAACCCTGCAAGTACTGCAAACTTCAATAAAAAAATCCTTCTCACACCCACTTCACAGACAGCAGCGAAATATTCCTCACCCAGGAAGGACAACTTGCTGGTCCAGGAAACAATTTTTAGATGAACAACATTAAATAAAAACAGGGTAACACAAAAGTTTCCAAGGATATATAAAGATAAAGCTCGGAGCGGTGAGATCATGCCTCATTAAGTCAATATTGCGGAAATAATTAATACTTTTCTGCATTTTTCTTTAAAGCAATACACGACTAACCCTTCTTAAGGATTTAATTAGTAGTGCATAAACTAAATTATATAAGGATTGAAAATATGGAAGCAATGAATAGTCAAACTCTGAGGAAAAGACGAGAAAACAAAGCAATTCGTGAATGCTTTTAAAGTTACATCAATTTAAATAACCGGATGACCTTCTCTTCTAGAAATATCTTGACAACTTGTAGGTTTCAATTGATTGAAGTTGTCTTAAAAAACGATGGACATGATTATCATGATTACCTCGGTGATAAAAAATGAACTTAATAGTTTAAATGGTTGTTCTTCACTACTTATCATCACAAAAAGTTGCAACAAAAAATTGAAATGAAAGAAATATCGTAGCCCATACTTTGAATCTTTCAGCTGGGTATACAGGATTGAAGAAATTAAATCTGAGTTTTATCACTTCAAATAACAATAATGAAAAATATCGTGGCATTATCTTGTTTCAGGCGCTCATGCACTGATAAACTATATTTCAGAGAAAATAAAGTACTGCTTCAATTGTAAAGTTATTGCAATGAACTGAGAGTCAACGGTGGGAGATATTTTTGCGAGTGTCATTTTGTAGCGGCTCGTTCTGTCAACCTACAAAGAAAATATTTTCGCTTTTTAAGACTTGCCAGTGAGTGAAATTTTTTATCCCATTATGTGATTGTACACGTACAATGATTACAATTTTCAAGGGAAATTTACCAGGCAAGAACATCCATGATCCAGCAACTTATAACAAAACTTAAATGTAATATAGTAAATGGACTTGTTTAAATATGACTAAATTAAAAACCAGAAAGCCCAAAGCTAAATGGTTCCTTGCCGAAAGGAAATAAAAGGTATCCATCTTGAGCTACTGCGTTTACCAGCAATTTCCACCGTTTATGCTGTTTCACCTCCGGTGACTTCATATAACCGTTCCGACCTCTAAAAACATTAGGATTCATCTTCTGACTATTACGCATCCATATGCCAATTATGAAACCTATAAATGCTTCTACCTTGAGATATTGTGTTTACAAGGAATCAATTTTCTACCTCCGACGACCTCAAATGATCTCTTACTTTCACCAAAAATTACAGCATTTTTCCTCTTAATATGATAACTTAATGTAACAAGTATAAAAAGTATCTGCTATTCCCATCTTCAGATTGTGTTTAAGATGGTTTGAGCTTTTTTTATCTACTGGTGCCCTCACATGGCCTTCCATCTCTACCAAAAACAATAGGGTCATTCCTCTCTCAATACGATAAATGAATTTGCCAATTATGAAAAGTGTATATCATTCCTCTCTTGAGATATCATGTTTACAAGCAATTTCCAAGGTTTTCATAGTTTTAACCCCAGTGACCTCAGATTACCTATGACCTTTTCCAAAAACAACAGCGTTCATCTTCTGACTATAATGCATCCACTTAACAGTTATGAAAAGTATACATGCTTCTTAACTTGAGATAGTGTGTTAACAAGATTTTGGTTTGTGAGCTCTCATGACCTCATATGACCTCTGACCTCTACCAAAATGATAAGGTTATTTCTCTCAACATGATAAATTCGTATAACAAATATGAAAGGTGTCCATGGTTCCTACCTTGAGATATCATGTTTACAAGAAAATTCCAAGGTTTTTGAAGTTTTACCTTCGGTGACCTCAGATAACCTTTGACCCCTATCAAGAACGATAGAGTTCATCTTCTGAATACAACGCATCCACAGGCCAACTAGATATGAAAATATCCATGCTTCCTACCTTGAGAAATCATGTTGATACAGTTTTTGGTTTTTGATCTCTGCTGACCTAACATGACCTCTGACCTCCATAAAAAATTTAGCATTCTTCCTCTCAGTAGTATAAATTTATATACCAAGTATGTAAAGTATTCATCATGCCTAGCTTGAGATTCGTAATTATTTCTCTGGTGACCTCAGATAACCTTTGACCGCTGCAAAAACCGAGAGGTTTCAACTTCTGACTATAATCAACATGCAAAGTATGAAAATTATCATTGCTTGCGAACTTGGGATTTCTTGTTTTCAAGACTTGGTTTCTGACCTCGGGTGACCTGACATGATCTCTGACCGCCACTAAAAACAATATGCTTCTTTCTTTCAGTCTGAAATATTCATTTACCATATGAAAAGTATCCATCATCGCTATCTTGAGATATCTTGTTAACAAGCCAAGCGTCACCACAAACACAACACACACACACACGCCAACATGAATGCATTGATTCCTTATGTCTTCGGCAAGGAATCGAAAATTTTATCCATAATCTCGCAATGCATCAGACTGAGTCTGCCAAACAAAGTTTTGACAGGAGGCAGGCTAACTTCGGGAGCACTTCCAAAGCTCCAGCCTCCAGGTCCGATGAGATATTACGTAAGCAAGCTTTTGACCAATGGAAGGGGTGAATACTACATTACATGATTATAAATCAACCATACTTAATTTCGACTTCGTATATTTGCAAACTGGTAATATTTGAGGAAAGAATGGAAGAAAATTTAACACATTGGCTATAACCTCTCTTCGATATTGTCTATTTTGATAAGTGACGTAACAATGTAGGCTTGTAGTCATTTGTCATCGTCATGCCCATATGTCATGATTCTGTCTTGAGTGATGATCGTCATACATATATGCTTTCATCCAAGATTTAGTACTACACGAAGAACATGAATTATGCCAAAAACTACTGAAATAGTCAAGTTTTTCTTGTTGATCAATTTCCATCTCTCTACGCATGTACTTTGATAGAATTGAACAGTGAGTTTTATTAGTCAATGGTAACAGGAAGTGGTCCACAAGGGGCCGTGACGTCAGCTGCCCCATACTCCTCCACCGGAAGTGTTCCGAGTACTTGACATCGTCGCGATCAAGTTTGTAAATGTAAGCAGCTAGCTCATCCATGGAGTTAAACATATCAACGTGGATGAAGGAATTGGGCGGGGCCTTTCTGAGATAATGCTCGTAAGGTGCTCCAACCACGATTGGTAACACGCCCAATTTAAGAGACCGCCAAAATTTTTCAGTGATGTATTCATCACAGCAACTGTTTTCCAGACTCAAGTAAAATTTGTATTTTTTGAAAATAGCAGTGTAAGTTCGTTCTTTTTTTGTCCACTTGACCTGTTTCTCACCGCATTTTCCGTAAGTATCTACTTCAACCTTCTTACTAAAATCATCTACAAACCTGTGACGGTCCCATTGCTCCGTTTCGCAGTGACTGGCCATCCAAGCTATCAACTTACTTTTTCCGCTCATGAAGTTCGTAATATTCAGATCCCATTCTTTTGGTGAAGTAAATGGCCTGAACCAGCCGTAAGGGTGATAAAAATGCGAATCTTGTCGATACGAGTCCAACCAATCATAGGTCGTATTTCCGAACTTCTTCGGGGGTCGGAGTCCTCGCACATAAAGAGGACTCTCTTGGGTCACCATGACCCATCGTTGACCTTGAGTACGATTGCCGTGAGCCCATTCCCACATTTCTCGTGTCAGCCACTCGTAAACATTTGTGAAAATAATGACGTCATACCAACGTATGTCTCTCGGTTCGACTGAGTAGTTTAAAATTATGGTACACTTTAATGTTCTACATTTGAAGGCTCTTGGAAAATCTATCAGATAATGGAACTGAGGATTAGACTTCGATTTGCAATATTGTATCCATCTTGGTCTTATACCAAACAGGAGAAATTTTTTAACGCCACAGAAATGATCAATACTTCTTCTCACTTGCTCTATCTGTGACCTTTGACCAAGGTCAGAAGGTGGTCCTGCTTCAAATTGCGACAGAAAAAGGTGGTTCTTTAAAAAAGAATTGCCTAACGACCGATTTTGAGTTGTTTTGTTGCTGTTCTCGTTTCTGTTTGCATTTTGTAATAATGATTGGCTTCTCAGAGAGTCACCGTGACTTCCTAGGAGCCACGATGCATCCTTTCCCGTTAAGATCAAACTAGGAAACTCAGCTTCTTCTCGTTTGTAATCTGTACGTTTTTGAAGCCACGTCAAACTGATTAATTGTCCTAAGATACTATCACGATGCCCATACTCAGGGCGAACCTTTGTCATGATACTAGATTCCCAGTCTGTAAGCTTTCTTACGCTTCGACCTCTTTTTGAAGCTGACGTCACCGTGACGTTTTCGAAGTAAACTACAACTAAAGTAAACACTAACAACACACATGTCATTAACCAAATCTTTGTTAAAGGCTTGGAATGTTTAATCTGTCTAAAGAATGTTAGTTTTCTTTGCGCAACTTTTTGTCTTAAAAACGCCATTTCTTCAATAAAACATGTTCTCAGGTGGTTCTCTGCAGGTAACTTACAATTTTATAGATTCTTCACAGTTCCTTGACTCAGCTTTCGTCTTCCTCTCCTTCTCCTCATGTTAAACACTGTGTCGTCTTCCTTTGCGTTGGAGAAATTTACAAGTTATCCGTCAAGCTGGGCACTGTCAGGACTTCATGTATTGAAAATCCTAGTTATAGCGTTGTTGAAAGAGGCCCAACGCAAACACTAGCTGCATGAATTTGACTGTGAGTGCTGAACAATGTGTAAAGTCTATGTGTTATCCTTCTACTGTACAGCGTCCAATCTGTCTGTTAGAATTCCGCACGGGTAAGAGGATGGAGGACGGATCGAGAGGCTATTGTTAAAGATCACACCTGCGTGACACAACCTAGGAAGAATCTTAGATTGTGCAATATACAAGTCCTCATTCGAAGTAAGAGTAGGCTTGTATAATAGCAATGCAGATACTGTGACCATGGAGCTACTACCTGGACCAAGTATAGCTCCATGCTGAATTCCCAACAAGATAATAGCTGTAAATATTAATAATAATTGTTTTAATAATAGGCCTAACTAATAGCTTTTTTGAAACCCTCTCTGAGTATGGTCTTCAGGCATTTACACCATGCAGCACTACTCTATCAGGGACCCCTGACGACCCCAGGAGAATTTCCAGCCGGACAAGTCCCACCCAGAAAATCAGTTTCCTGAGACGATTTTCACCCATTTAAAATTTCAAATTTTCTGGTGAGTAAAAAGTTGTTGAGGGGGTGCTTGTTCTGTTGGGAAATCATCCGGGGCTGCTTGTCCGGGAAAAGTCACCCCCGGGCAGTTGATCTGGGGTAAATCGTCTTTGGGGTTTTATCGCAGAAATGACCCTTTTGAAAGCCAAAATAAGTGAACCGACCATGGGTGGCGACAGAATTTTCCCGACATGGGGCTCAGACATACCAGCGACCCCAAGTTCCGACAGCATGTCGAGGGGGTAGAAAGGGATATGAAGGAGCCTAACTATCACATGGCATTGCAGAGTACCGTATATTTAGCATTATATCACTTAATATGCCAAGAGCCGAGTTACGCACTGATACTGTTCTTTTGAGTCTGAATCGTGACATTGCAAAGGGCGAGGAAATTTTTGATAGGCTGACACAAAAATATGTTATCATTAAGAACAAAGAGAAAAACTTAAAAACTGTAAAGGTTGTAGACTGTATCGGGGACAACATACATTGTTTCAAAACCACCTGGACTGCCTGCTGAAATAGCCAAACTTTGCTCCGTGAGTCGCTCACCAACTGACCGCGGTATACCGCATGACACACACTAGAGCCTTGAACGGCAACTATGGGCTTTGCGATATGGGATCAAATTTACGACCTCTACATTACCTGTGTACCCTGCCTACGTGTTACTTGGTAAGGTTGGTAGGACTTATGCTATCTAGCTATGTGGAATGGAACTACTGAAGAAACTGGCTGACTGGAGTGACATTACAGCGCGCGAAGTGCGTCGAAAATTTTGCGTTCTGATTACAGAAATTGTCTTCTTTCTTTCACTTCTTTTCCTCATGTTTCCTTCATTTTGCCGACTGGTGCAGAATTTACCTACTCAATGCCAGAAACCACATGAACGATGAATTCCTTTAGTATAAAATGATACTAAAAAGCCCTATGTAGCTTTTGGCCGACAGAATATGTTTTAAGTTTCAAAAAGTGTTGGTTACGGGCTTTGAAAATATTGTAATAAACGTTGGCTACAAATGCCTTCCAATATCCTGTCTTCCGTCTGCACCAGTCCCTTTCTCTTGCCCTTCTTTGTTCCTCCCTCCCTGTTCTTTTCTCTGTTCGCTCGGTCTTTCTCTCTCCCTCTTCTCTCTCCTCTTTTTGCTCTTTTTTTCCCTCTTTCTTTTTTCCTCTAACTTTCCTTCGTTTAGACTTCCCTTTTTCCTTCATTTTGCCGACTAGTTCAGGATTTTGCTGACTGCGTGGATTAAGGGGGTGTCACACCCCCACACCCCCCTCTAGCGTCGTCCCTGTTCAGGGGCCGAATACCCCCGACATTTTCACACAAATCTCAGCTACTGGGAACAGTACGATACATACATAAAGGTACTCCAACTGCTGGGAGTACACGGCGTCTCCAGTATTTGGCTGAGGGGAATGGCCGGAATACACTTTCCCCTGCAATTTGCTATTACTAGATAATCATAGAAATTCTGATTTCGGAGCACGTGGAGCACAACTCTTACCAAATGCTTGGCAACGGAAAGCCGGCAGATATTGTATACTATACTCATATATGTGTACTTGTATAGGCCTATTACAGGTAGGTGAATGGATACGCACGAGCAAGTGTATGCTTATACGCGTATGTAGGCTAACTCTTTCACCTAAAAGTGTGCGCTTACGTCGTTGTGAATGGTCAGTACCTTTCCCAAAAGTCAATCTAAACTGCGGCGCTCAACCAAAGTAGAATAAATGTAAACATCACAAAATTAGGACGTATGTTGTTATGGGAGGAGGAGGGTTTTACTTTCTCTTACTGTTGTTTTCATGACAATACATTTCAAACGCAAAACCGATCGTTGGGAAAACATTGTAAACTATTTAATTTTAACTCTCCCCCTTATGGTAAAGATTGTATGAATACGACCAGGGTAGTACCTGCGGGGACAGGCCGGGGTCAACTGCCCCCATGAGATTTCCAAATCGTAAATGAAAGTTGGCCTACTCGAGAAAAAATACGAAATGCTGAAAATTTCACTGTCGAAATTATGATTTCAAGGCTCCACAAACCTGTGAGGGCCCTTTTTGCCCCAAATTTTCCCGGGGAGGTCCCAGGACCCCCGCCGTAGACGCGTTCTTATTCGGGTTTCTCTTCCTGACGAATGAGCCATCTTCCGTCTACACATAGGCGCAGGAGGCGGGGAGGGGAGGGGGGCTGGGGGCCCAACCAAATATTTTGTTGAAAATTCGAGCAGTATGCTGAGAATTTTTCGGGCACCTACTGAAGGAAAAATAATGTAATGGTGTAGCTAAAGGTAATCAATAGTTTAAAAACTTCCTTGGTAATTAACCTATAATAAAGTTCTAATTTGAATTGCACAGTACCAATATATTCAGCAACAGTGTGTTTCTAATGGTTAAACTTTTATTATAATTATCAGTGGTGTATTTAGGCAGGCTGTTGGTCCACCCCCTGATGCCTATTTTGTAGTACCTAAAATACGTAAACTTTTTGATTCTACTTCAAAAGTAGGATATGTGACACCAGATGGCATGTAAGGACACCTAATTTTTCAAAAATTTTCAAAAGTGAGGGGGACTCCACCTCCCTTTAGACCCCTCCCCCAGGCCGGCGATCACACAATAAAAAGCATACCCCAACCCCATAAGAGAAATCCTGGCTGCGCCACTGATTATTAGCATTATTACTGTAACGACTTCCCAAAAAATTATAATCAATATGGAAGGGTAGTAATAGGGCAAATAATTGGCATGCGGTGTGATAAACCGATGCATTCCTATATGATATGTACATTAACATTTTAAACGACCATGGGGCCTCCGCAAATGTTGGGTTATATTTTTCGGGCGAGTCGTTACAGCCCCCCCCCCCCAATCAGCCTGGGCTCCTATGCCTATGCTCCTACGAGATACACCACTTAAATACACGGCGTACACAGCGTATACGCTGGCTAAAGTTAAATAGCCTATGATTACATTTATTACTAAACTCAACGAGCTGGTAAAAAACTTTTAATCTCACAGACATCCTATTATTTCACTTCAAGTATCTTTCATGATGGGGTATGTTGGAACATAGACATAGTATACTCAAAGTAAACCAAGGAGTTTCTCTATACGTGAATTTCACAACTCAGTGAGAAACATCTGACTTAGTGAGACATCTATCTGACATCCAGCCCAGTGATAAACATCATGATTTTCAAAAGCTGAAATAGGATTCATCACAACCTTTGTATCAACTTTCCTTGGATGAACTGAACAGATTTCCTCTTGGAAGGGTATGCCAACCCGCTTTTAAGAACACCAGCTGGGGGCAATGAGATTTTTTGCCGGTGTAAAAGGAAATCATGTCTCCTCTGGAAAATGTGTCCGGCCAGACAATGTTTTCTTGGAAATAATGTCCTACGGACAATATTTTTGAGGAAACATTGTCCCAACCCCATAGGAAGAACTGTCCGGGGGAAACTGGATTTTTACGTCCGCATAGAGTCATAACAGTAATTTGTGTCCTGGGGACAAATATTCTTAACTTGCTAAGAATCATCGTTTTCCCAGACCTATTTTCCACGGTAGACGCTGGAAATGTGGTCCGGTGAGACAAGGACCGAATTTTCAGGGGTCATTTTGAGAGCTTCGGGTTCAGTATACAGTGTTTCCATTTTTTCAGCCTTCCTTCATGGAATTCCGCTAGACATAGGTTTGGGAGTTATTATTCACCTCATAAATCTTGGAAAACTAAACAAATTTCATAATAATCTTGTAAAACTTTTGACAAACGAATAAAAGACGTTTACTTTCACCATCATGATTCATTTTGCCATTGGTTCATCGCAATAGATTCATGGAATCAAAGACAGTGTAGGTCACATAAGATTCACACAGCCAGACGTTCATTGCATTAAAATAGTTTTTAGGGTCGTGTTGCAGAGTTGTGATGTCAAGCATAGACCAAAGAGGCGCTGACCATCGATCGAAATTCCATACAGCATGTAGCATGTAAATTAGTAGGGGGAAAATGTAACCCCCAGAGAGTTTTAACCTTACCATTGACTTAATACATTTGTACACATTTGCCCCCCTGAAAAAGTTTTTTGCCCCCTGGAAAAATTTTGGCCCCTCCAGTACCTTGTCTGGCTACGGGCCTGCCCCCCCCCCCCCCCATTTTAGTGTATCACATAAGCCCACTTGTAGTGTCCAGTCGAACAAGAACACGGTAACAATAAGTTATTCATACTACGTGTATTCTCTAGTAATTTACATGTTATGCAGTTGAAGGTAAAATTCAGACTGATAATTAAAGAATTTTACTACAAACAGCCCATAAACAATGGCTACTATTGTCCTTGTACCAACCAGTGAATGATACCGAACAAGAGATGCGGGGTAAGGTGACACACGATCCTCGGTGTACTAACGTAACTAGTCAGTGTAATTGATTTGTTATTGAAGACCACCACACCACTGATTACCTAAACTTCATGCATCTGGTCTTTGGTAGGAACTGTAATTTGTCAGAAAGTATCATGACGTTCAAAAGTGGAAGTACTGTAGAGAAGAGAGCATTTCCAAAAGAAGACAATTCTTCCCGCTACACCGGACCTACATTGTTTTGGCCCTAAGGCTTGAAGTCTTATGGGATCCCTTCACAATTAGTAACAGAAGGACAGCATCCAACAAGATCAGATGGACCTTGTTGCCCTTGCAATGACCACGCAGCCCAAAGGGTGGAGAGCGGGGAAATACTGTGGACATTTGTTTTTGTAAATGAGAGCATAGGCTATGGAGTGTGGCCCTTCCCACTAGCAGCAATTTTTGGCTAAACACTGTAACCTTCTTCAAAAGGGAGCGTAGAGGGGGTTCCTAGACAGAGTCGTACTCAGGCCCACATTCAAAGGGTCCTTACACTGTAAACATGTCTGTTAATTTACAGAAGATAAAAACAAGAAATAAGTAAGAAATACAGAAATTTTCTGGTAATTAACTACCAGAACATTTCTGTATTCCTTTTGTATTTCCTTATTTTATTTTCTGTAAATTTACTTTTTACAATATATATTTTTAACAGTGTACAAACAAATTGCTTCTTGTGCCCCACTGAGACCAGTAGTCCTGAAACTTGGCTTCATTAGTTCCGCAGTAGATCTTTCACTGATAAGATTACAAAATAATGTCAATTAAGCGCTTCCTTTTAAGGGAGAATTTATTAATTTTTTCAGGTCCATATCGACTGATGGGATTGGAGATTTAAGTGGGCGTTATGAATTCTTCGATCATAGCTTCCTCATAATAACTCCCTGCCGAAATCTCACATACCAGCTGGGCAACCAATATTAATGACGAAGCCTATGCCAAGTTGGAGGCCAGCCGGATTCGAACCCCTGGCACTTGTATAGGCCTAATACCTTGGTGCACGGCAGTATAGACTCTGCTATCTAAGGCCCATCAAGTGAGTTTCTTTAGTTAGGAATTTGCGCATATGGCTTAGGCTTAGTTACTTGTTCTCACAGCATTTGCGTATATTTACAACTATAAAATGCTTTTGACGTAGGTCTCTCCCTGACCTTGAAAGTGTATAAAGTAAGGTAGACCCATCTCCAAGAATGCTTAATCACCATACGGTTTACGCTGTAGCCTACTAACAGTTCATTTTGTGAGTAAATTTACCTACTACTGTTACCAAACAAAAGCAGTTTGATAGCCTATTGAACGTATTCGGCAATTTTTTTGATTAAATAACACCTTGCCAGTAACCTGACCCCTCAAGTGGCGTTCACTGCATTGCATGTTATATTTAAAATGAGTTGTCAACATAAAATACGCTGACACTGTGTGTAAATTTTAGAAGTAAGTGTATATTGTATACACAAATAGATTAAAAGGACAGTGTATACATTACCATTAATCAGCTGAAAATACCAGGCATAGTGTTGTAGTATAATAACCTCACATAAGACAATTGACCTCAGGTCAACGTTTCCTTCATTATTAGTGAACTCATTGTTAGTGAAACTTTTCTCTACTTCACAGCAGAGGTCATCTTTTAGAATACTTGGTCATTTGCCATCGGAACAATTAAATTAGATCGATATTTTAGATTATTCCTAGCAATGATCAAGCAGTTAAGCTAAATCTTATTCTTTATCCCCACAGTGCTGGGGTTGTAGCGGCGTATATACCATATAATGTGGGAGCTAGAACCCGTTAGCCAATTATTCGCCACCAGACAAGACAAATATATATGCACGTACATGTTCGAATTAATACATCAGCCTGCTGATTGGCTTCTAATATCGGGGCCGGGTCCAAGGGTGTAACTGACGTGCGCTCCTATTTTCGGCAAAGCAATGATTTTTGTAAACAGAATTTTACATCTCCAAGCCCATGAAAAAGGTAAGATCAGAAGAAACCCTAACAGAATACATAAAAAACTTTGCATCGGGCAAATCTACCCTCTTCCTTTGCGCCATTCGCTTTCTCCAGACAGTAACGCCTCCTTTCTCATATTCCTGGATGTGGCCCTGTAACTTAGCCAGATCATATCTATTTTTTCAGGCGGAATTCGCGGCACACCAGACGGCGCTTCCTTGCCTACCGATTTAGAAACGATGTTGTACTCCATGGCCGTAAGAGGCAGGGAGAGGAAAAATATGCTACAAACTGGAACGCTTGATCCACATGGGTAAAATGAAACAGTTAAAATGATAAATTATGCACCTGACAATGTAGGATGAAAGTTTCAGGACCAGGAGCCACTTGGGCTTATGAACACATGTAACATAGATAAGGGCCCAGTACCATTTTCATTGTCAGATTGTGAGTGAACACTAGTGCTTCTATTTTCGACTAGTACTCCAGGGCCGTATCCTGGGTAAATTCTGTAGGGGGCAGTTTATGACACTAATCGAAGAATAAGTGGCTTACCTATACATAGTAACACCAGGACGGACCCTTCCTTTGTCACACTTGCGTATGCGCCACCTTGTGGAGGTTGCCGAGGGGAGAAGATAACATTTATGTAAGGTGGCTGAGGTGCAATATATATATATATATATATATATATATATATAAAACCTTTTTTTAACCTCTTTTTTTAACCTTTTTAACGTTATACCAGTTTTATCACCAAGTTTGCCTGAAGATTTGATAATCCACTTTCTCTGTTCGAGTTTTATTAAACTTTTATGGATTATTTTAATATTTCGAGTGTCTGGTGTCTTCTGTTTTTCATCTTTATATATATATATATATATATATATATATATATATATATATATACATACGAAATGATAAAAGAGAGAGTATGCATATTGATCCACCTGAGTATTTCATTCATAAATTATTCAGTTGGATCAATATGCTCACTCTTTTCTTATCATTTCGTTTATGTCCATTATATCCAACACGCGGACTTAAATGTTGTCCTTCATATACACTTGAATGGTTGCCAGGACTACGATGGCTACGATGTACTTGCCCTTGCTCCCCCACAGAAAGCCTAGTATGTTGCTGCTCCTTTTGGCTTCATTTCAAAAATTGGCCAATGGAGGAAATGGGCTTAAGGCAAGAACAATGGTGCATGCATGAAGGATAGGAAAATTAAATCATTGTTCCGTTTGTCTTGAATGTTTCGCATCAATTTATCATAAATAGTCCCAGTGTAAAACGAAAGTGGGTACTACTTAAAATCCTAAAACTAACATTTTCAACCCACGACGTCTCATAATTACATTCTGTTTGGCAGCTTGAACGAAATTATCATTCCAAAGCCCATGCAATGATGCAATCCCTTAAATTATCCAAACTTCCACCTCATGCACAATCCCCAAAGGCATACAAACCAAGAGTGGGGATTGGAGGTTGCAAACCCTCCCGGAGCTTGGGAAAATCTATTTCTATGGTAAATTTTGGCAAAATGTGGCCATTTTCTTACAGTGTCATTTGAAAACAGCTAAAAAGCTTTATTATAATACACGCTATTTTATTAATACCTCAGGGCTTCCGACGACTTTGTTCTTTGATACACCACCGGGGTGTTGCCCCTGGACCCACCCACCCCCATGAGCGCTTTTAGCGCCCGTGGCGTCTTATGGGCCGATCGCCATCGTCTGTGTTTAGTGATTAGTTCTCTTTACAATCCAAGTGAGAACTTGAGGCCCTATTACTTGATCATTATAGTTGTAACGTTAAAAGAAATAAAAAATTATCAAATTTTGTTTTTGCGCCCTAAGACTGCTGCAGTGGTACTGTCACTCGGTCCGACTGAAAGTTAATCCATACCAGCTTGAAAAATGTATGTAAGGTCCTAATTGAGGAAAACTATCCACATCCACACCCCAAAAATATCCATTCTCTAAACACATCCACAACCTAAAAAAAAATCCACCTCTTACTGCGGTCTTTCTAGACAAAATGTCATCATGCCACTAACCTGATTGGTGTACACTATGGCTGGATTGCAATAAAATCGCCTTGACAAGCTTATAAATACGATCTTTTGTGATTAGATTCAGATTAAACGTTTTCACTGAAAACGTCCTTCACTTTGACCTGATTGCATCCGATTATTTGATAAGTCTTTGTTAAAAGCTAATTTGGCGCATACATCAAGGATAGGCCTAGGTTATTTATTCAAAGGACAGATGCCACAATTGTATCACACACACAAACATATACAAGTTAGTAAGTATACATATTCTTTGCATTATATACATACATGCATGCATGCATACATATACATACATATGCTCGTAAGTACATCCATACATACATACAGACAGACAGACAGACATACATACATTCGTCCGTGTCTCGAGTCCTACGCAGGACTTTCGCAGGACTTTCAATATTAATCCTCTATAGCTGTATCGCGTATAACTAAGTTTCAGATGTAATCGCTCCAGTGCGTTTAACTTGCAGTTGATTGCAAGGTCAACTAGGCTGTGCTTATTATTTGATGAACGTTTTGACTGAAGAGCGGAGAGATTCACCTTCTATGAATTGTAAAAGAAAAAGAAAAAACAAACATCTTTGCCGTGTAGTAGATGTGTTGCCATGACAATTCTCCTAGAACACAATCATACCGTTCACTTGTTAACAAAAGGCTTGTTACGTCGAATGTTAAACTACGTCAAAGAAGAAAACCAAGTAGAATGGTAATAAATGACAGGGTTTCAGGTTCGAAATTCGCTCAGAGTGCGAATTATCCGAAAAATGCACCACAGCTTGGTCAAGTGAGTACGACAGTTTCGGAAGATTACTAATATTTTATTAATCTGTAATTATTCTTCCCACCATGTGAATTTTTTTTGGGGGGGAGGGGTTGCGTTGGTGTTGATTTCTCTCATGCGGGACACAGGATGGGTCCAGTTAATTGTTTATATTTGAATTTCTCCTAGTCCGCAGGACACAGAACTCTAAAACATTGTTTTTTTTTGCCATAGCTTTACGTCTATCATACGTGGATTGCCACTGTAACGGGAAACAATCTGGCATCACACACGTCGAAAATTGCAGGAAATCACGCTCTTAAACAAATTTGTCGCTATAGCTCTCAAGTCTATGCATTGTGAGTCGTCAGTGCGGAAGAGCATTGACACCTTAATATGTCTAGATTGTAGGAAATTACACTCTAAAACAGTTGACCCTGCAGTCTTGCTCAGTTGGGAGAAGAACTGTATCCCTACCTTGCTGGTAGTAGCACCTGAAGTAATTGATAGCACAGTTAAAGGTACATCATACTTGGATGACCAGCACGGCTGGAAGGGACGCGGTAGCCCGTATAAGAGAGTTTGCTTTGGGTAGGGAGGGGAGGGGAGGGGAGGGGAAATAACTTGAGGTTAAGACTCCTCGTTCAAAAGTCATCCATGTGACCAGTGGTCGAGTGGCCTCAGTACAGTATACCGTATATGACCTTTGTGACATGGAAGGAATGCTGTCGTGCTAATTTAGAAACATTTTTATTATACCATAATAATCTCTTATTACATGTTATTTTTTGATGAATGGGAACCATGCTTTGCAAATGACTGTTTTTTTTTGGGGAGGGGGGTATCAATTCTCCCCAGTGCCCTATTTTTAGGCCACCTATGAAAGAACGACACATCAGGGTTCACAGGTTGGGTAGGGGTACTATCCGGCCCTATAAATCAGCTCTTGGTCTACGACATAAAATTGTGGCTGCCGTCTCTCGGAACGTGGCATTAGACAGGATCAAAGGAGTGTAAAATAGCATATGTATACATCTGGATAACTTGTGTCTTACATCGAGAGAAATCGGATCAGCAAAATCGCGCTTTTAAATGAACGAAAAATGTGGAAAGACTGAGAAAGACTTCGTACATATGCAGATTATGATATCATAAAATCCCGATGGTAAGACTATATGTTCCCTCATGGAACTACTAACTCCGAGGTAGTACTTTCATTGTTCCCTTATCAACTATCTCCAACACATTTTCTGTATTTTGTATTGCAAGTGAGGTCCAAAATTATACCCAATGAAAAACCTCCTCCAGTTCATAGCGCGTACGATCGAGCAAACCCGTCTGTAACACCTCCCCTGCGTAGCCGGTCTGGCTCTGAATCTTTATCATTATGTATAAAGGAAAACGTAACCTAGGTGGTGTGCCTGCAAGTTTGTTCATTTAAGAACTCATTTAGAGACTTTCCACACCGTTGCCTTGTTTGACTTGATTCGATTAACTTGCAATGGACCATAAACGATTTACAATGAAATCATATTATTATACAGGCCTATTGCCCAGGTCACTTCTGAAAAGTATGCCTTTGTGTAATGATTAGTATTCTGTCGTAAACTCTCCCTCGACCGTGACGGCTGTTATTTCAACTCGCCCTAAACTTTTTCAAGACCAATCTGCATGCATTCCATCCATTTGCCGATTAGCAACGTACCACTCGGTTCTCAGGATCAAATTTCTAGTCAGGACCCCGTCCAAAATCGCACACCACCTGGGACCCCTCAATAGCCTGGGACCCCTTTTCAGTTTGGTGGCACCTATGACTTCGTATTATATAGGTGGCGCAAGACGTAGACGTTACTGTGTCTCCAACCATGAACCTCATTGCGCACCATGTCGCTGAAGTGAAGCCTTTCACTGGACTGAACTCCGCGCAATACATTATTGTCACCCCAAAACAAACAAACCTCCAACCGTCTTTTACTGGAAACGAATTGGCATCAGTTATGCAAAAATACGCTGCAAGTCTTTCCAAGTTGCCACCTGCGTTGGTTTAGATTTCAGAGTGTTAGGAACAAAACACATGAGAGTATACAAAGTACAGAATTACATTAACAACAAGTGTTGCCAGTTAGCTTGTCCTCCTCCCCTGAACTTCGCCTTTAGAAGCTTGCCCAAAACAAAATTACCTTTGCCCACAAACACTCAACCCATATAAACTGGCTACTGACAAAATAGACATTGGTTTGACATTATTCAGATACATAGTTGGTAGACAATTACACACATTCACGCAGTATTTTATATATGACTTATGGGTAATAAGGCCAAACCATAGGGCATGCATCTAAGGGTCAACCAATCAACAGAGGGTGGGTTTAGTAGATAGGCAATCCGAAGAGATGTTGAGGGCTTTGTTAAGGCAAAGTGGTCACTGCTTTCGGCGAGGGTGGTGTGAGGGCTACCTTCGCAACAGGTGTCGAATGTGTACCTCTTTTTCACCTACATATAATTAACAATAGTAATAATTCAGGACTTGAAGGGAAGATTTTTTAAAACGATAAGGCTTATGGCTTATATGGCTTATGAATTACAACTTCACATTGGGTGGCTAACCAACTCAAAAATTTAGGTCAAACTTGGTTTCTCTTGAAAAGCCCGTTCAGATGCATGGGAAAAAGGTAGCTTGCTCTTGAATGAGAAACCCATCTTACTTTGACCCAACCGGGGATCGAACCCCCGAACCTCCCGGCTGCCAAGCTTCATCGCTTCAAATCCCACCGCCTTTAACCACTCGGCCAAAGCACCGGTATTCTATGGAGTGCAGAGAAGTTAGGGCAGCAGTAATACAGGTCAGCCGGGGAGGGGGGGGGGGGAGATGTACTGGCCCGTCTATACGCTGGGCAAAATGGACACCCCCATGGAGAGATCCGCATTTTCAAAATATTTGCCGAGCATACTTGTTGACGTAGAATGAAGCATTTAACTGTCGTCACATGACATGCAGTCGGTGATCATTCCCCACTTAACCTATAAGCTGTCTGGGAAAATTACAATATCACAACACGCTGAGTACGCATTTCGCACTGTTTGGAAGTAAGGGTTTACTAAGCAAAATAAATATGATATGTGAAAGAGAAACTAAAGCTAAGCATCCTGGAGAAATTTCTTTTCAAATCCCACCTGTGATTCATTGGTTTTTAGCTGATAAAGATACTATAGTTGTAACACGAAAAAAATTTGGAGCAAAAAGGAGTGAACTTGTCTTCCTAAGTTGAAGAGCAATGCTTTGTTTTCTTTGTTTTACGATCCATATTGTGTTGAACTTGAAATAAATGGAGATGTGAGTTTCCCGTGAGAAAATACATAGGTCTATTTGGTGTATTGTCCTTTCAGCTGGGTATTATAAAATTGTTTAATGCTTTCCATTCATTTTTATCCAATCCCTTTCTAGGCATAAATATATGACATAAAAATTTGCTTGATTTACTCGTATTTTTGCGACGTAGAGTACTTAATGAGCCACATAATGACTTTCTTTTGGCGTTCTACACAAGGCTCAAACCACACGGTGGCAAAAACTCTTGAGTATCTCGTGTTGCCTGCGTCATTTAACTTGAGGAAATAAAGCAGTTACTCCAAATTTATTTTGAAACATCAGTTAAATCTAAAAAACCTTCTCTGATTTTTCCTGCAGGTATCTTTCATCATGAATATTAAAACGTAAACCAAGGAGTTTTTCTGCTGGGACTGAACAATTTTGTCACAAAAACTCCGTATTGTCAAATGGTTTAAAAGAGTCATGCATTCATGAGTAATGATACCAGGGTGTACTTATTTAAATGACTGAATGAGGGTAACTATATTTTCTCTGTAGCCTTTTTATTAAGACAACCAGATTTAAGAAACAAAAGAAAAAAGCTTTTTATAGTATAAGCCGTTTTGACAACGGAATTAGTTTCGTCATGCCTAAGAATTTTTAAACATCATATGGGCTTTAAAGAGCAGAGGTGCCGCCCGACAGGGGATAGAGGGGCTAAGAGCCCAGCGTCTAGAAAGGTTTTCCCACCGGCAGCCCCGGTCGGGAAAGTTTCCCAGTTTCGTATGGAGCCTTACTGGGTAGAATGTTATCCTCGATAGCGACAAGTCGCTCCAATAGTTTACTCGTTTTGCTTTTATGGAGGGCAGATTCTTCAATAAACCCCAAATTGTCAAAGTTTTTCAATAACAACCCCAAATTCAAAGTTCTCTTTAGTAAAAACTCCTTAATTTTCAAATTTGCTTTGCTAAAACCCCAATTTTTGAATGTTTTTTTTATTGTTAATAAAACTCAAAATTTTCGGCGTGAAGAGTCCGCTGAATATTTTGGCTCGCCCTTCCTCCAGACAACCCGCAGCAATTGTCTGGGCTTCGCGTTGATATCCCTCCCTCTCACCACAGAGGTTGGGCCCCACGTCGAACAAAGCCTGTTACCACCACTATTGACAACGCGTACGGAATTAGCCGGACGGCTTATGGACAGTATTGTGGAAAAAGAAATTTGGACAACTGAATGAAGTGGACCACAAAAGGACTTTAGACGGAATAATGAGTTTTGATAACGGAATGGATTTTGACGGCGGAAGGACTTTTGACGGGATAAAAACAAGGCACAAACTGCCAGGCCCGTAGCCAGACAAGGTGCTGAAGGGGGCGAAAAAGCTTCGGGGGAGGAGGAGGCGAAAAAAATTCCAGAGGCGGCGAAACATACTAAAATGCATTACGGCAATAGTAATTCTTGATCTTCTAGAGGGGAGAAAAATTTCCAAGGGCCTGCAAACTGCTCACCATGTACCATAGAAGTTTAAAAAGTTAGGCGAATTATCTGACGGGACTTTCTATATTACATAAAGACAGTGAAAAGGGCGATGTCACGTAGACGGAGTCGCTCACTTTAAGGTGAACTTGGAGCTTTCACATAATTGAATTTTTGTCTGCGTTGGAAGAATAATGTATTTGTTCGATACACAACGATAATAAAGTGTAAGTAAAAAGATCTAATACGCTTTTTGACAAGATTCCGAGGTCTCTACATTATCTATTTAGCTGATAGAGTAAAATTTAACACCTAAAGCTGTCATAAGGCCACCTGCCGAGAATACCGTTTCGCAGGCATGTATTGCGAAGCATTGTATTTCGAAAGCCTATAATCTAGAGGTGTCAGACCTTGTATCATCTTTAGTTAACTAGAAAAAAATAACTGTTTTGTTTTCTAAATATATCTACGACACTCTTCAAACATATTAAGCAATATAACTACAGTACACTTTCAAGGGAAATTTTGTGGCCGAACACATGTTGTTCTTTGGTCGAGCAGTTCGTGTTGGCAGCATGTTTAAACTGGTCAATGGGAGCTTCTCCAATATGGGAATGTTCTCGTGTATCATAGCAACTTCATCCCTAGAATTTTTTGCGCATGGTTCAAGTTTAACGAATACCACCAATTGAGTTACCTGTTACCAAAGTAAGTAAATGGAGGTCCACGAGCCCGAAAGCGGGCCGCATCCGGATCGCGAGACGATGCAGCCCTGCCGGGAAGCAAATTATAATGAAAAAAAACGAGAGAAATTCAGAGGTAACTTTAGCCGTTTAGTATAATGGGCAAACGTTAACAGTAATTCCAAATGAAGTAAATCATTGCTAAAATGCTCTAACGTTTAGGCGAGTTTGGAGCGCACCCATTATGGACGGTTGTCTCAATAACTTTCTGTTGGGCAGCTTGAGAAGTCGTTGTTTCCGTGAAACTCATACAAACAGTCATCTTTCACAGTGTACACCCACAACTACGTTCTCGGCCTATTCATCATCAACGGACTGGCCTTTAGTACGAGTTAAGCATGTTAATTGTAATATTCGTCAGTCTGTGGTCTGCTCTGTGGAAGTAGTTAAATGAGAGGGTTCAGATCTCAGATGAAGCTACAGTACCATAGACCCTTTTCCAAATAGCAATTACAAAGGATTGTGGGACAGAGTTTTGGTAAGCGTCTTATTTTGCCACAGTAAAATGCCTTTGACAAAAACGACGTGTTCCAAAACTCTATCCCACAAACCTTTGTAATTGCTATTTGGTAAAAGGTCTACGAATGAAGGAGGGGATAACTTTAGTGGCGCCCCCAGACACGGCTACCACAGAAGATGATGTCGTAATCCCACCTGAAATGAACAGAAAAATCTGTGTAAGTGTGCATATGCATACGATACTTTGCATGTGGAGTGGACCCTTCTTTCATCACCTAGTGCGGAGGTGGAGTCCTGGGGCCCTGTAGGGGTCATGGGGATTTTTTTTTGAAATTTTTATTCATTAAAAATGGCTTTGCTGCAAAGTGGTGCTATATTTAGCAGTTTCTAACTGATTATATGTTGAAAACTTTTCATAGGCCTACTTCGGTGAATCGTTAATGTTATTGCTTGTAAGGGAAATGTGTGGTGTCTTAGTGCTGATCTTGAAACTTCTCCCTCTTGAGGATTGTTTTTATTATGGAAGGTGACTTAGATACAAAATGGTGCTACCTTTGAACTAATTACATGTTAAGAAATAACCATTATTTAGTGATTTTTTGGCTGAGGCATAGCACCCTCCAAGTCTGGAACCATAAGACCGGAATGTTGCTTCCTGGAAGCTATGAGGTAATTATAAAATGGGACTTAATTATGACGCCTTTAACTGACATACGAATGAGGAGAGTATATACAGCTATATTTGGCAAAGTTTCGAACTGATCATTTTTTGCCGTGAAAATTTCTCATACTTCAGTGAATTGTTTATTTTATTGGGTGTAAGGGCAGCGTGTGGTGTCTAAGTGGAGGATTGAAACTTCTCCCCCTTGAGAAATTTTCATTATGGAAGGTGACTTAGATGCAAAATGGTGCTATCTTTGGCAAAACTTTGAACTAATAACATGTTAAAAAATTACCATTATTTAGTGACATGTTGGCTGTGGCACTCCAATGATGGAACCATGAGACCGGCATAAGGCCTCCTGGGAGCTCTGAGACAATTACAAAATGGGGACGTTAGTACGATGCTTTTAACTGTCAACCAAAATGACACGTCAAGAGAGCACACTAAGCACTTCCCATTCACTTGCTAAGTTTGGACAATAATCAATATGAACAATTTTCAGTGGGGAATTACGGAGATGGAAGGAAAGGTAGAACAAAGGGATAGAGATAATAGAGCCTAAGCATGTTCCATAACGCTTGTCATCTGCAAATGACCTTTTGAATAAACTTGTGCAAAGAGTTATATAACTTAAACCAAGTACATCACCCTACAAATGTTGCCATAGGCAAGTAGTTCCCAACCTTTTCCAACTCACTGCCCTCTTTCACCGAAGTTTGGTTGGAAGCGCCCCCCGCCCCAGTCTATAGGAATGAAACGACAAATAAAAAAGACGTTAAAATAAAGGGTGGACTTACACAAATATCGTTTTTACGTGTAGGTTCGACCCAGGGTACGAGCAAACCAGCGATGTGGGACTCAAAAAACGGACTTCCTTTTGAGATGGCGAAACCTCAACCCACGATTTATGAAAGCGTGAAGGCTTTATCACAGTCAGGGGCGGATTTTTTTTATTTAATTGATACCAGGGGCCCGTATATATTTTTCCCTTGCTGTCCATAAACATGCAGAACATACTGGCAGAAATGACAATTGTACGTAACTGCAACATAATAGATAACTTTTGCATGGACTATGGAGTAAAACGTTAAAATATTTTCAAATATGCAATTTGTCGTTGCGGTAGTTTTGGGTTTCTTATTTCTACCTGTAGGAGTGTTCGCGTGGCATAAGTCTTCCATCGTCCCAATTTTGCTGTCCTGTAAATGCTTTACTCTAATGCTCCCACTTTAAATATCCCAGAATTTCAGGGGGTTTGCCCCTGTTCTCCACATGGACCTTTCCATTTACACCACCAAGAGCCCTGAGGCGGACCCCCGAGCCCCCACTTCCTTGGAGGAAGCCATTCGCGCTCTAATGATCACGTCGAGGCAGTTCAGCATGAACCTTTATAAGATAACCCAATCCTGCCTACGTACATGCATCGTATCATTGGACAATTGGATGAGATTGCGGCCCGCGAGGTTCCCCCGATGACAATATTTTTTCCCGCCGAGCCTCTGAAAACTGCTGCTGTAGACTATGTTTCACTATATTTGTTGATGTTACCATGGAGCATATTTACTCAGTAAGGTGTACACACATTAGGCACCCACACTCTAGGCGCCGACCACTGATAATTGGACAAACGGTTTTCAAGCAGGCAACAGTTAGACCGTCGCCTAAAATTTTTGAGACCTGGAGACAATACATTGTCCTCTACCTGTCCATGACCAAAACCCTCTCTTTTGTTTGGATCCCGACATCTGGCATATATAAATCTAGTGAAATACTCGTGTGTGTTCAACATAGCACGGGTTACTGTATGTGTAGTGTACGGCATTAACCTTGTAAACACCATCTCAGCAGTGGCCCTGCCAGGATTTCAAAAGTGGGGGCTGCAAGAGAGGAAAAACCAAAAAATTGGGGAGTGCAAACAGCTGCACGTGCGCATTGTTACTGTAACGCTCTGTACCTTTGTGCAGGAGCAGACTGGGGGAGTGGCGGTAAGGAAGGCCATGAATGGGGAAAATGCCCCATGCCCACTCCTTGGTGGCGCCGCTGACTCCAATCAGTTTTGACAGTTGACACCCTGCGGGGGAGGATGTAGGGGGAAGGATTGGCTGTTTCCCCCTGTAATATTTTACAACAGCTCTCAAGTTCAATCAAAAGAAGGTTCCAAAGGATTTCTTTCAGCTATTGTGAGTTCATTGAAGTTTATCTCGACCCTCTGACGAAGAGCCAAGGGGCGAAACCAAACGTTACTAACGAAGACTATTCTGCTCCCTAAACTAAGGAGATGCAAGAAGCAAGTTTACGTGCTCAAAAACAGACACGGGCCAAACGGGCGAGAAAAGACTCCATGACCGATGACCAAAAAAAGTAAACTAATACTTTCTTCCTTAATAAAGTTAACACTTCTCCGGACGAGATTCAGTCACGATCGAAATCGAAAAAAAAAAACAAAACCCTCAAAACAGCTCAGAAGAGCACCCTTCACTTGCCCGTGCCCCAAAACAGACATAAAAACCTACTAGGCCACGGGCCAGAGGTACTTTACGGGCACCCCAGCGTAACTCTCCAACGCAATATTTTTGGAAATCTCTGAACATAAAATCAAGTGGTAACAGTAAATATTTTGGGTCTCACTTCTTCAAAAAGGCTGTCGAAAACAAAATGGCGGCAACAATTATGAACATTTTGAATAAAATATTCTTTTAAAATATTTTTGAGACATCTACTCTTAAACTTTGTTCATATTTTATGGAGAAAATTCCAAACTAAAGATATGGATCTGGACATTCACGTTAACCAAGATGACAGAAACAAAATAGCCGCCAAAATGAAAGAATCATTTTCAAAAATTGCGTAAAAACATTGTAAAGTTCCAAAATCCCCATTCATAATGATGTAAACTAATGTTTTATAATTAAATCTAGACTTTAAAATTCTTGGCACAGGATTACTTGTCAGCCCATATGGCGGAAAAGCATCAAAGAAGTAAAAACGACACAGTAGAAATTTCCCATAAAAAGAAGAAAATAATTCAAAATAATCCCCCAAATTACAGAAAATAATCAATACAAATTTATTTCAATCAGAAACCCTTTATATCCGTGTAGGAGATAGCACATAAAATTTCAAGCACGATTTCTGATATTTTAGGCAGGAGTCCAACCTAACCAAGATGGCGGAAACAATAAAATGGTCGCCAATATAATGATCATAGACATAATGTATAAAAATATGAAAAATAATCATTAAAAATACTTTTGACACAGTTTCCCAAAATATCTGGTCATATTTTATGATAAAGAAACAAACAAATTTTCAGATTTTTTTAAATTTAGGTCAACAAGATGGTCGAAAAAGCAAAACGGCCGCCAATGCAATAATTATGTCAATTTATTATAAAAATATAAAAATAATCATGAAACATACTTTTAACACAGGTAAACCTAACCTTTGTCCATATTCTGTTGTAAATACTCAGAAAATATTTTTCTGGACCCTTTTTTCCATATCTCGGTCAACTAAGATAGCGAAAATAACAAAATGGCTGCCAATGTTAAAATCACACAATAGGCTATTATAATAATAAGGATAATAATCCTTAAAAGATATATTTATTACAGTTGCTCTAAATATCTGGCCATGTTTTGTGCCAGATAATCAAAACTTATTTTTCAGAACATTGTGTTGGAACAAAGGTCAACCAAGATGGCTGAAAAAGAACGATAGCCACCAATGGTATAATTACAATGTTCTATTATAATAAGATTAATAATCCTTAAAAATATTTTAACATATTTAAACTTAAAATCTGTCCATATTCTAAAATAAATATTCAAAAAGTATTTTTATGGACATTTTCTCCGGATCCAGTCAACAATGATGGCGGAAATAGCAACCATAAGGTTTCCAAAAAATATTGGGTCGGAGAGTTGGGGGTACCCATGAAGTGCCTCTGGCCCGTCACCGACGACAAGATAAAACAACCGAAGCAACAGATAAAACCACATCAATTGCCCAGAAAAGCCGCGGTACACCTGCAAAATTTCACCGCTATATCTTCTGTGCTATAAAATGTCGTCTCCAAATGACTGGTTGGTGTTGAGAAACTATAGGCCTCTGCTGAGGGTGACCCAGTGCTGCAGCGAAGCCGGTTGTTTATATACAGCCTATAGCGCAAGTATACAAGAAAGTGGGCTGGATGTGCGCTTCTCTGCAGTTGTAGAATGATGACCTGATTAACATAATCTATGCTGGAATGCCTTGGTCGAATGTAGAGAAAAAGTACATTTGAAAATGAGGGCTCTACAAGCCTTCATTGAACTAGGGAGCAAAGTCGCACCTCCCTGATTGAACCATGCGCATGTATGCAAAATGTGTCAAAACTATTTTAAAGATTATTTTCCATGCTATTATAATATATTATGACCATTATATAGGCGGCCATTTTGTTATTTCCATCATCTTATAGTTGACCTGGATCCTAAAAACAATGTTCAGGAAAGTACGTTTTGATTTTTTTTAACAGGAATAGGACAAATCTTAAGGTTAACTGTGTCAAAAATATTTTAATGATTATTTTCCTTATTATAATATATTGTAATTATTTCATTGGCGGCCTTTCTTGCCTTTTCTACCATCTTGGTTGCCATGAATTCCAACGAAAAGCTCTTAAAAATAAGTTTTGATTATTTTGCATAAAATACGGCCAGATGTTAAGAGCAACTACGTCAAATATATTTTCATGAATATTTTTCTCTTTATTTCATTGTATCATAATTATTTTATGGGGGCCAATTTGTTACTTCCGCCATGTTGGTTGACCCGGATCCAAAAATAAATGTTCAGTAAAATGCGTTTTGAATATTTATAACAGAATGCCGACAGACTTTAGGTCTAAAAATATATAATTTTTTTATATACATTTTAGTGAAAAATATTTTAATGATTATTATTCTTTTTATTTTAATATATTGACACAATTATCAAACTGGCGGCCATTTTGCTTTTTCCGCCTTTTTGGTTGACCTGAATTCCAACAGAAATATTTTGGAAATAAATTTTGATTATTTATCATAAATATGGCCAGATGTTAAAAGCAACTGTGTTGAATCTATTTTTAATTATTATTTTTCTTATTATTTTTTATATATTATAACAACTATATTGGCGGCCGTTTTGTTGTTTCTGCCGTCTTGGTTAGCCTGGGTTCCTGCGTAAAATATTAAAACTAATGCTTTAAATTTTAAGACAATTTTCTGAAAAGAAAGTAAGGGTTTTCGATTTAAATATATATTTAATGATTATTTTCTCTGGCTTTTTGGATTATTTTGAATTATTTACTTATTTTTGTGGGGAATATTTATTGCCTATTTTTTACTTTTGCGGTGCTTTTCAACCATATTGGCTGGGATGTACTCTTGTGCGAAGGTTTGTAAAATCCAGCTTTGATCATTAAATATTAAATTACATCATTACAAACTAAAAAAATGGAGATTGTGGCATATTGCAATGTTTGGAATATTCATCATAAAATATTATTATTTAGTACAAAATATTCATAATTTTTGCTGACATTTTGTTTTTGGCAGCTATTTTGAATGAGTAAGACCCAAAATATTTACTGCTACCACTTGAGTTCGTGTTAAGGGGGCCATAAGGTTTCCAAAAACATACTGGATGGGGGGTTGTGCGGTGCCCATGGAGTGCCTCTGGCCCATGACCTGTTTTGCATAGTTTTAACAATAGCCCTTATAGTGGAGAACATGTAGGCCTAAGTGCATTAACTAACGTTTTGGACCTAGATGATGGTACATGTAGGAGGTATCTTTGTTGTGATCATAGGGGCATTTTTCGCAGATCCTTTTTTTGGCTTACACCAGTCATCCGCTGTTACCGTGCTCTACTTTTTGAGCTCCTGTGACGTCATCAAACTATAAGAAGTCGGTGATTTTCTTTTCACACCCTGACCGAGAATATCGTTACAACCAAACAAAACAGAAGAAACAAAAAATCGAGAATATAATTGCAATAATACTTAACTAAACATTATATACGGTTGTTGTTCATTAGCAAAGTTCACTTAATCGCTTTTAAACGTCCACAACTAATTGGAGCACAATAAAAGATGGTTTTAAATACATTTCCCCTGCTTTTTCAACTATACCATCCAATTTTATTTTTACCACAGTTATTACATCAGCAATAATTTTACGACACCCTTGGGAAGAGAGGAATATCCTTGGGACATCAGATGCTACACAAACAAGCTGTTTCGAACAGCTGAACACCGTCAGTGGTTTAACCAGACCACACAATATTTGCAAGCAAACTATTCGTACTTTAATTAAAACTTGTTTGTGTAGTAAAGCAAAAAGTTTACTCCTTACATTCTAGTGCTTTTTCTCATCATACATATGCCGCCACAAGTTGGAGTGCAGTGAACATATAAAAGGGGTTGAAGGTTTCTTGCCTCGCGCAAAGCACTATTATGTCGACATGGTGAAAATATATACACCTTCTAGCTAACAATCTCGTCACGGTTCAATTTAAAAGTTTGTTACAACTCTGCAATGTGAATCGTTAGTTGTTAGTTTCATGAATAGTAACCATAAGCCTCCTTATTCTCTAGAAACCACATTCAACATGTTCTTTATTACATTCTCTTCAAGGTAGCCAGCCCAGTACTTAAGTTTTGATATTAGGTGCATTAACGAATTGGTTGTGGGAAAAGCCCTGGTAAATGTGTTGTACGTTCATATTAGAGCAATCATGTAATTATAGTACTTTTCGGTTCAGTGAGCTCCTGGTACCGATGCTGACAGGGGCTCGGGCTGGCTTTCAAGGAGCTTTTATAGCGCCTGACGATTAGCGCAAGCCCCCACCCCCACCCCACGCACACACAGATAATGTAAAGCCATTGATCACAGGCTTGCTACAAGCCTAGTCACTATGAGAAGTAAGTGTGCCAGGGCAAACACTGCAAAGTTCAAGAAGTCCATTGTGGCAGGGTGCTGATCTCCTGTCTGCCTGCAATTGTAGGAAGAGGCCGCAGGCCCCCCTTTTTATCTGATAAGCTGTTAAACTTGTTCGAATTGGTAAATAAAAATAAAAATCCCAGCCGTGGTCTGACATATTCAAGCTACATAAAGCAGATTAGGACATGTGATCTACTTTTTCGAGAGATTACCAGCTCGGCGGACGTGTATTACTCCTGTACATCAATATCTTGGCTGCACTCGTATTATATACCAACTATTCATTAGAAGGAGGCACATGCTGTGCGACACATGCTACGAAGGCAAGTAGACAGACTGTGTAGTGGTACCTATAAAAAGAGCACAGACTGCTCCCCATTTTGGACAGTAAATAGGAAATTACTTTACATCCTAAAGCACGTAGTACATGCGCATAATGATCATTTGTCTTTTCGTAATAGTGTTGGAAAGATTATCGATATTCACCATCGATATCGGCCAATATTCCCCATTTTCATCCTATATCGGTGTCGTTAAAATTTACCTTAAATGCCGATATTACCTAACAGATATTAATCGTCCCATATGTCATAAAAATGGTACACTATTGTAAGGGTTCTGACCTTTCGTCATCAAAGATTATAACTGTAAAAATGATTCAGAACATCGTTTTCGAAAAGTAGGCCTACCTAGTACCTAGTGACAAATTAAGTCGTGCTTTCGAGAGCAATTTCCCGCAATCTAAGGCCGTTTGGTATGTCCCATTTTCTGACCTCAGCCCCAATCATGGTGGAGCTAAGGTCGGCGTTGGTGGCCTAGCTAGGAGACACCCTCGATGAAAATTTTTCTTGATCAGCCTTTGTTTATACCATAAATTGTGTCCCACCTGCGCTAAAACTTTTTGGGGATGAGGACCCCGTAGGTGAAAGTAAATAAATAAAATTGTTATCGGAAATGAGCACTGGTGCTGAGCGATGAATGGTCCAATATAAACAAATGGATAAAAAAAAATGAACGTTGTGTTACCACAGAGGCAAACATAATCAGAGAAGACAGTGCTTACACAGGTGGGCAATTAACACACAGCCAATTAAATTCCAAAGAATATTTCATGATGGACAGGTATGAGACGTACCTCTTATCACTGGCAAACTCTGTAGATTCAACGCGATTCGGTTAATAAAATAATGCACGTGAAAACAGAGTAGCCTATTTTTCCAGTGAGTTTTTTTTTTTATACGTGGGTGGCTACTGGATTTCAAGCAATTTTGTAAGCTTAGTAGTAATTTTATTTCAAGCTAGGGTCGTAGCCTGCTGGAGTGGGGTCAGGGGACAGCCGCCTCCCCGAAATGATCAAATCGAGGGATTCCTAAAAAAAATGGGGGAGTGGGCACAGTGCCCTGCTCCTGCCTCATACGCCGATGTATAAGGGTACCATGCCATAGCCGAAACTTCAGTAAATAAGTAGAATTTCTAAACATAAAATCAGTTTACCATATAGAGAGCAACATTTTGGATTAAGGAAACCTTAGAATGAAAACAAATCTCAAGAGTAGGGGAGTAACCTCTTTCGTCGGACAGCATTCCCTTCAATTTCACTAGACTCCTCCCCCCAGAAAAAAAAGAGAGAGAAAATGTAAATAAGAAAGATTCCTAAACATAAAATCAGTTCAACGCTTTACCAAAGATCCAAGCCACCTGATACACTATAAGAAAATTCCTCAAAGATTAGAAGCAGTGGCGACGGAACGGGTGGGGGCATGGGGCGCGTGCCCCCAATCGATTTCAGAAAATGTTTTTAAAATTTTTAAATGATCTCCAAAGGCGTTTAAGCTATAGATTTCTGTATAGGGGGTAGGGTGAGGTGTGTTTTCGACCGAGCGATGGATCTATTGTTACCATTTTCTATCACAAATGGTTCTCAAACTACCAAAATTATCACAAATCCTTCGCAAACTATCAAAATTTTCGCGCGCTCCGAGCGCTTCAAACCCTCAAAACCTTCAAGTTCAAACCTTAAAAACATGTTCTGGTGACCAGATTTGATGTTTTCAAAAAAAGCAGAAAAATTTTCTGTGTTAGGCAGTGAAAACCCCATCTCTATAGCATTTTGCATCTGGAAGATATGAATTGTTGAAGAAATGCTCTATTTTCATGTTCCGCAGTGCATGATGGGAAATCTGTGATGTCATCTGGGCAAATTGATTAGATGTAGCTTTTGTATTTTTTTATAATGTTGATATCACTGAATTGATTATTTCATAACTTTATTTGCTGTACGATAAGTATGGTACAGTTTTACACTATATCTACACGGAAAAGCATCTAAACATTCCAACGGTATCAAATTTCAAGGACAAACAAGGTATCCAATTGTAATGAATAACAAAAGGAATCTGAGACAATTTGCCCACTTGGCTTCATGTTCTGTGACCTTGAGGAAATCTGGAGGCATTTCTTTTCAAAAGTAACCAGTCTTTTGGAAGGGATATATTGAGTTAGGAATGGAGTTTTGGTATGGGGTTTGGATGACATGTAGTGAAAATTTTTTATCTTTCCTATAAGACCCCTATAAAATGCCACCAAACAATGCCTTCCGCAGAAGCACAGCAACTTGAAAGCTGTTTACGAATCTCAGGTAAAAGACTGTGTTTGTGATTGGCAAATAGATTTGTTGGGGAATTGAAAGTGTCTCGATGCAGAGTATGAATGCATGTTTTGTCATGGTTATCTTATTTAATGAAAATTTTGGCGCGCTTCGCGCGCATTCGTCACGGTTTTCACTCCATCTCATGGCTATTATTAATTTTTTTTTTGTCTCATTTATTTTCCAACATATCTAACAACTGACAAATTATATATGCACAAGAAAAAGTAGAGAAGGTAAGAAAAGTAATTTCATGCGAAATTATGGCTAAAGTAGTCGTTCAACAAATCTATGCCGGCGGTGTTACTGTTTTTAGCTAAAATAAATTTTTCTACTTGAAGTATAAACTGAAATTTGTTACGAAAAACTGTGATTTCTGGATTAATATTATTACATTTACAGTTGAATATAAAATATTTTACGTAGAGCAAGAAGAAATTCACAGGACTATCTACAATGTTAGGCAAACCAAATAAAACAACTTCTGCATTTAAATCAATAGGCTCTTTCAAACAGTTACTTATACAATCAAACCAAAATGAATTGGAAATAGGGCAGTTCCAAAATAAATGTTCAATTGTTTCTTCTTCTTCATTACAAAAGGAACAGAGTGGGGAATCTTTTACCTTTAAACGAAATAAGTAAGAATTAACCCCTATTATTCTATGAAGTAAACGGAACTGTAGGTATTGTACCTTTGGCTTTCTTATCACTCTGAATGGAAGAGCGTAAATCGCATTCCAGTTAAAAGTAGAATCACTGAACAGGTGATTCCATTTTTGAATTGCCTTCGGCATAGAAGAATGTTAAGGTTATAATACATGCAACTATTCTCATCACAACACTTTTCCGAAAAACAGAAGCACATATTCAACCTCTGTAGGCCTATGGGATCTTCAATCTAATTTGTAGCATGATGTGGAAGGTTGAAAGTATTTGCCGTTATATATTTCTCAAAAATTTTTACCGAGCGCTTCGCACGGAGTCATTGCAGGTATATTTGGTGATTGGCAATACACTTGCGACGAAACAACATTCTGAAAGGCGCTTTGTAGTCCTTAACCCCTTTTGCTTTACCTATCAGGGAGGTCTAATATCACCTCCTTGTACCTATAATCTATACATTGTCGTATTAGATCTAAATAGACCTACCTCTACTTTTTACAGTTTCTTTATTGATTAAAGTGTAACTAAAAACTAAACTTTCAAAAAAGTTTCATGCAGGCTACGACCCTGAATTCATTTGTTATACAACAGTACTGCTGTTAATTATATATTTCTGCACGTCTAGCCTCTATGAGACATTTTTAAAAACATTTGTAAATCAAAGCAACATTCGTTGGTAAGAAGTCAAACATGACGAAATCTATACATTGTCGTATTAGACCTAAATAGACCTACCTCTATTTTTACAGTTTCTTTATTGATTAAAGTGTACCTAAAAACTAAACTTTCAAAAATATATGTTACAAAGCTTGAAAAAATACAACTAAATGGTCCAACTCACATCTTCACAGGACACTCCTGAGCTGAAATATAAAATGTTGAAGCTTATTCACTCAATTTAAAATGGTGGATTGCGCAATAATTTGTGATATCACTCTTGTACTACTCAAATTACAGTCTTTGTTGTTCTTTGTTTTCTCGAAAGCCAATGCATGTTGTTCCAAAATGTGATCGCTGTCTTACTGTTATAGGGAGACTTGGCTATATACAGTGGCGCCGGCACGGGGGCGCGTGCCCCCCCCCCAATCGATTTCAGAATTTTTTTTTTTTGAAAATTTTAAAATGATCCCAAAAGGCGTTTAAGCTATAGATTTTGTGTAGGGGGTAGGGTGAGGTGTGTTTTTGACCGAGTGATTGATCATTTTCTACCACAAATGGTTCTTAAACTATCACAATTATCGTAAATCCTTCGAAAACTATCAAAATTTTTGCGCGCTTCAACCTCAATGTTGTCCTTATTATCAATAATTTCCGGTAGCAGCTCCCGCAAAAGCACAGCAACAAAAGTAGAAAGCTGTTTACGAATTCTCAGGTAAAAGACTGGCTTTGTGGTTGGCATATAGGTTTATTTGGGGGAATTGAAAGTCTCTCGATGCAGAGTATGAGTGCAGGTTTTGTCATGGTAATCTTATCTAATGAAAAATTTAGGCGCGCTTCGCGCGCATTGGTGACGGTTTGCACTCCATCTCATGAGCTTTATTAAGGTTTTAATACATGGAACTATTCTGATCACAACACTTTTCTGAAAAAGATAAGTACATCTCAAACCTCTGTAGGGCCTATGGGATCTTTCAACCTAATTTGTAGCATGATGTGGAAGGTTGAAAGTACGTATTTGCCGTTGTACATTTTTCAAAAATTTTACCGAGCGCTTCGCGCGCAGCCATTACCGGTATAGATGGTGATTGTTAATACACTTTCGACGAAAAAGCATTCTGAAACGCGCTTTTCAGTCCTCAACCCCTTTTGCTATACCTATCAGGGAGGTCTAATATCACCTCCCTGCACCTATACTCTCCCTCCCATTCCCCATTGCTGGAAGCTGTTCGTCTGGATTTTCGTTCAAAATTAGTAAATATACGATAGTTGTAAAGTGCTCGACATCATACTCTATATTATCATTTGGATGCCAGGCAATAGGTACGATGTCAGTGCTCCATTTTATATAATTAATCCAGAGCTTCCAGGAGGCCCTATACGGGTGTCTGACAGCATACCCTTTTATAATACACAATGAAGCAAAGAAAAATTTTCGTAATAGTCCAAGAATGTTTCTGTGGACTCCACGCACGTATTTTTACGTGGAAGCTTTTCCCAAATAGAAGGCATTAAGGTAGTCAAAAGGGGGGCTTCAGGAGGTTTGTTGACAACATACCCTTCTCTAAGACAACATACTCTCCTCTTTCACTTAACCAAAAATTAAAGTTACTAAATTATGGATATTTTCCAGCCATATATGATCAGTTCCAAAAATATCCCAAAGATAGCACCATTTTGCATCTAAGCAACCTTAAATTAACAAAAAATTTCAAAGGGGGAGGGGGACACACCCTCCCCTTTGACCTTTCCCCCAGGACTGCACCTTTACGTAGTGACAAAGAAAGAAGGATCCCACACGGCTGTGTACAATCGCAGGGACGCATACTCTCCTCCTCTTTGTCCTAATCAAAAATTAGAATTCACTAAATTATGGTTCTATACCAGCCATATATGATCAGTTCAAAAAATATCCCAAAGATAGCACCATTTTACATCTAAGCAACCTTAAATTAACAAAACTTTCTCCAAGGGGGAGGGGGACACCCCCTCCGTTAGACCCCTCCCCCAGGAGACACCTTTGTGTAGTGACAAAAGAAGGATTTCACACAGCATGTATAAAAATCGCAGGGCGCATAAAAAAGGTACAATTTACGTAGACTTGGGGGATTGATTGAGGTGGCATTACGACCCCATCTGTGGTGCCCCCCAATCACCAAATTCTGGAGGCGCCACTGGCTATATAAGTCCTGTCCGTACTTTATATATGCAAAGGAACTGTAATTTTTTCAAGGTCCTGCAAACATCTTAATTTTAAAAGGAAACAAAAGCAGTATAGCCTGATGTGAGTTGTACAAGAAGGACTTCACAAATTATTGCGCAATCGACTATTTCAAATTAAGTGAATAAATTTCAACATTTCATATCCCAGCAATGGAGTAAGCTATGGAGATGGAAGTTGGATGAATGAAATTCATTTTCCAAACTCTACAATATATATTCTTGTAATTCAAGACTTAAGGTCCACTTTAAGTTTTCGTTTTCGTGCTGGTTTATAAAAAAACTGCTATAGTTTGTGTGGAAAGCCTTTCCAAAAAGGCATTATGCCCTTTCGGGGTTACGTTTTCAGACATAAACGGACTTGTGTCAAATTTTGTCTGGACTTAACTTGCTTTTTTGAATTAATATAGCCTATTCCGTAAATAGTTGGACATAACACCCAATATTTTGTCAAAGCACATTTTCATGTCTGTTTTTATGGAAACATTTCAAGAATGGCATTGTGCCCAACCTTAAGGCTAATGAAAAGGGCATTTGGGATCAGAAATTCTAATGATTATGCTACACTTTTAGATTTATTCTACGATATAAATAAAAAATTAAAAATTACTATTTTTTATTGTTTTGTCATTTTTAATAATCATTATTATTTATGTCCATACTTATTGCTTCCTCATTTATTCAAAGCATGTAGAATTTGGACATAAAGCTTAAAGATCTGATGCACCGATATGAAGATGCTCAATCCTAGCCCCTCCCCCCCCCCCTAAAAAAGTCACACTGTAAAAATTGATTAACACTTTTTTTGTAACAGATAATAAACGCGTCTTGGCGTTTATGTAGCAGAAAAAACAATAGAATACATATGCAAATTAAACGTCTAAAACGCCAACTTTAACACATTGACGCCACTTTAACGCAATCTCGTAAACACGTTTATGCGTTTATTTCATGATTACTGTTAACATCAAGTTGTTTTTAATAAAGAAAAATTAACATATATATAAATCATGTAAACGTGTTTGACGAGTGCACTTTAATTGACGTCACTATCCTTATCATGTGTTAATATTCGTTCAGTCATTTACTGTGCTTATCCATTTTGTTGTTCGTTTTTTAATTCTTAAACGCTATATATGTGTTAAAAAATGAAGACGTCTATTTTTACAGTGCACAAAGTTTTAGTCCAGAATGAATGTGCTCTTTTAAATATTAAGAAGCTATAATTGTATAATGTTACTCGGGAAAACTAAATTCGCTAGAGTTTCTAGCTGTTTGTATGTTTTGAAGAAAATTCTGTTGTAGTAGATTCTAAATTTCAAGGTGGGTGTATTACGAGGAAATATGGGTCTTCGACCTCTTTGTCAATTTGTGTGTACTTTCACCAGGAGGAACCGTGGGTATAGCCAAATACAAGAACTTGCACGAAGATCACGAATTTCATTGAAAGGTAAACATTGTTGCGTGTTAAAGAATACGTGTGATATACCGCGGGGCATTCTTTGTTCAACCTAGTATACACTCCTTGATGAACTGCTCACGGACAGGGTACTGTAGTTATCTGGAATAGATGTCACTTCTCGAAGGTGTAACAACAATTATATGTAAGAGAGGCCCGAGTGAGGCAGAAATAACTGTTGAATGAACTCTGAAAACCTTGCAAGAAATCCTTCCAATGACAATTGAAATAACAAAGCAAAAAGGACCATATACTCTTTAGTTCTTTATTTGACCTTTATTCCTACACTTTTTTCATGGTCTAGGATAAAACTGAATTTTGAGGTGTTAGATACTCAATGTTAACATTCTGGTAAAATTTGCATTCAATTCATGTATGTGGTTATCGTGGTTTAATTCGCATATAATTCACTTGGACGATGAAACGAGTGTCCCGACGACAAATTCGGATGTGACATTGTCAGGTTTAGACCCTTTCTGCCTTTCGGATGGCTGGTTGATTTACTGAAAACATGGCAACCATACACTGAAGACCAGTCATACACGACCATTCCTAAACGGTATCATACACAAAATATGCCGTACGGTAAGGTACTGCGTTCGAGTAATTCTTCTATCCTTAACAAGTATGTCGTTACATGTTTCTCTCCTTGCCCATGACAAGTACACTGTAGAACGATTGTCCTCTTTTTACTAGTGCGCACTGGCGTCCGGGCGGATTTGTAAAATTGCCAACAAAGTCCGGATTTCATGTGTTTCCCACATGAGCCCTACTTGGCTACTTCTGCTTTACAGGTTAAGTAGTTTGAAAGATTTACTGGTGGTATTATAGGTCTGACCAAGTAATATACCGATGACTTGAGTCACCATTTTGCATCTACACACCATTGAAAACCGGAAAATTTTTCAAAGAGAAGGGGACACCCTTGGACCCCTACATCAGGACAGTGATCTATGTCCTCCTTGCTAGAAAATAAATATGGTAACCCTAGGTTTGAGACAAATGGTATGATCTAGAGGATATGTAATTGAGTAGTGGACATGTAGCCTATGGATAGGGTGATGGACAAATGTAACAGAGATATACCAGAAGGTAAATATGGGATAATTGCATGCAGGGGCGTCGCCAGAGCATTTATCATGGGGGGGGGGGGTGGTGCCGTATTTGCCGACTGAGAAGAAGAAAATGCCGACTTAAAGTGTTGATAAGGGATGCAGTTAAAGCTGAGAACCGTTAGTCCAACCTATAGTGGTCCCGCAGAGGTGGAGCCAGGATTTGCCCAACGGGGAGGGGGGAGGGGGCAACAACCCAGAGCCTCGACAGCCCCGATGCCGTCGAGGAGTTGGTGAGGGGAGATGTGAAGAAAACCTGTGTACAATACCATGCCGTTGCGGGGCATATATTGCATAAAATTTTGTATATACTAGAGGAAAATAGTTCCGCCCGATTTAAGGTTTTTCCCGAAATCTAAACTGTGAAATTGCAAAGCGCGCGAAATTCTTGGATAAGCTAACACTACAAAGAATCTGTACTTATTTAAAGCTTATATAGGTCAATTGTCCAAGCAGTAGGGCCCTATCGGGCACAACTTACATTGTACTTCCCTCCTCGAGTCACCAGCCGTTCCGAAAGACAGACTCAAGAGAACATTAACTTAGTTTGGGGAAATGAGATGAAATTCCCGGCATTCAGTGGCCTACCCAGGATTTCTGTCAGGGGGCTATGCAGTATGTTGTGCGATCGCCGGCCTGGGGAAGGGGTCTAAGCGTCCCCCTCCCCTTTGGAAATTTTTGAAAAAATAGGTGTCCTTACATGCAATCTGGTGCCACATATGCTACATTCTTGAAGTAAAATTTGTGCTAAAATATTTACGTATTTTAAGGAAGAAAAAAGAATCGCCGGCCTGGGGAAGGGGTCTAAGGGGAGGTTCCCTTCCGTTTGAAATTTTTAAAAATAGATGTCCTTACATGCAACCTGATGCCACATATGCAAAATTAAAATTTGTATTAAAATTCTTACGTATTTTTAGGAACTACAAAAATCGCTGAGCTGGGAGAGTCTGGGGGAGTTAATAAGGGGAGGGGTGTCCCCTTCTACCCTTTGAAAATTTTAGAAAAATTAGGTGTCCTTACATGCAATCTGGTGCCACATATGCTGCCTTTTCAAGTAGAATTTGTGTTAAAATATTTACGTATTTTAAGGAAGAAAAAATCGGCATCTGTGAGAGGGGGCCATGGCCCAATGGACCCCCTGCGTACGCCACTGCCGGCATTAACATAAAACGATAAATTGTACTTATTAAAGGCATTGTCTGGTGGCATTTTGTAGGGGTCTTATAATTATGAAAGATAAAAAATTTTCATTACATGTCATCCAAATTCCATACCAAAACTCCATTCCTAACTCAAGATATCCTTTCCTAAAGATTGGTTACTTTTAATAAGAAATACCTCCAGTTTCCTCAAGGTCACAGAACGTGACTCCAAGTGGGCAAATTGCCTCAGATTCCTTTTGTTATTCTTTATAGTTGGATACCTTGTTTGTCCTTGAAATTTGATACCGTTGGAATGTTTAGATGTTTTTCCGTGCAGTTATAGTGTAAAACTGTTCCATACTTATGGTACAGCAAATAAAGTTATAAAATATTTCATATAGTGATATGAACATTATAAAGAAATACAAAAGCTACGTCTAATCCATTTGCCCAGATGACATCACAGATTTCCCATCATGCACTGCGGAAGCTGAAAATGTAGCCTTTTTTCAAAAATTTGTATCTTCCAAATGCAAGATGCTATTGACATGGGGTTTTCACTGACTAACACAGAAAATTTTTCTGCTTTTTCTGAAAACATCAAATTTGGTCACCAGAACATGCTTTTAAGTTACTTCAAAAGATGGAAAGGGTTTGTCCCATATTTAGCATTAGTAACGAAACTGAGGAAGAGTGGGCATACCGAAAATATGGGGTTTTATGGCAGAAATGACCCTTTTGAAAGCTAAAATAAGTAAACCGACCATGAGTGGCGACAGAATTTTCCCGAGAGGAAGCTGGGCCATGCCAGAGACCCCAAGTTCCAACAGCCCTATGTCGAGGGGGTGATGAGAAGGGGAAATGAAAGAGCCTAACCAGCCCATACCATTGCAGAGTATATTTTGCATTATATCACTTAATATGTCAGCCGAGCTGCGCACTGATAGTGTTCTTTAAAGTGAGAATCGTGAAATTGCGAAGCGGGCCAAAAATTTTGGTAGGCTGACACAAAAACATGTTATCATTAAGAACAAAAAGAAAAACGTAAAAACTGTAGGGGTTGTGGGTTGTAGACTGTATCGGAGACAACATACATTGTGTCGAAACGGGCGTGGATCATGGGGGGGGGGACGCGTCCCCTCACTTTTTTGGAAGGGAGGACTTCTCCAAAAAGTCCCCCTCACTATTTCTAAAATGTTGAAAACTAAAACTGTGTGAAGAAGATAATATAACATAGATTTCAAATTGACCATACATTTTAAAAGCAGCTGTGCCCAAGTTGCACCATTTGCCATCTAGAAACCTTCCAATTTCCATTTTTTCAAAGAGTAGGGTCCCCCACCCCATTCCCATGGTCGTGGTCTTTACTCATTGCTCGAAATGTAAGAGACAGCAATGTAAAGCAATTTAAAAATTGCTAACGCCGACGTTAAAAATGGCTGTGATTCCCCTGTAGTTTGCAGTCGGTTCTGTGCCACAAACTTCCACTTGCCAGCTTGCACTATTAAGTAAAACTCCTAAAACTAACTTATGCTAGTAAAGGTAAAGAAACTATTGGAAAGGTTAGTTGAGAGTCGACTACCATACAAGGACAAGGTGTAAACCACAGTGGAGTAATGAAAAGATTGCTACCAGTATCACCTCTTTCATACTTCCCAAAAAGCTCTTACATGCACAGTCCTGATCACTTTCACATCCAAATTTTGTTAGATTTGAGTAAACATGCTAATGGAAAGGGCGTAATTACAGGGATTGCGCCCCCAGTGAAAACCAAAAGTCGGTCTCTGGGCGAAAAAAAGTCGGTCTCAAATCCAGTTTAGCATGCTTCTGCAACAATAGACCAGACATGAACAACATTTGAAGTGAAAAGATTGCCCGAAGTGTCTACTGAGTTGCCAAATATTTGATCGAATGCCCAAACAGTTCACAAAAATTTTCTCATGTAGTGGTATAGTGAAATCCAGTACAGTATGATTTTTTAACAGTACACCAGACATGAACAGCATTTGAAGTGAAAAGATTCCCCAATTTTCTACTGAGTTTCCGAATTTTTGATCGAATGCCCGGAAATTTTACAAAAATTTTTGCGCGCTTCGCGCGCATGTAATGGGTTAGTGGTGTATTTTATGCACCCAAACTGCAACAAATTTCGGGCAACTATTTGAAATTCGGGCAAAAAATTTCTGCCCCCAAAGTGGAAGAGTCCCGTACGCCTTTGATTATTACTACCGTCCTATAAATTGTAATATAAATTATTGCACAACTACGGTATGTCAATGGGAGTCAGTCTCCAAGAAATGTAGTTGGTCCCAAAATAGTTCACACCCCCTGCAAATGCATGCATATAAGCCCTGGCTAATAGTACATGTAGTCTAACGATTTACTGTCCATTTACTTCACACAGTGTGGTCTTGATTTCCCCCAAGAACTTAAGTAAAACATTCATATAAGCAAGGAAGATGAAAAAAACTTCTAAAAAAGGAGAAATTCTTGGTGATATATCCAATCCAAATTTAGCACCAAATGTAGCAACAGTTTGCATCCAGGCCACCTTACGTGAGCAAAATTTTCCAAAGGAGGAGGGGCACATCCCTCCCCATGGACCCCTCCCCCAGGACGATGAATCGCAAATGGCGAAAAGTCTCCCCCCCCCCACCATCTTTGGAGATGGATCCACGCATTGTGTCGAAATATAGCCAAACGTCGATCCGTGAGTCGCTGACCAACTTACCGTACCGCATGACACACACTAGGATTTGCGATATGGGATAATTTACGACCTCTACATAACCTGTGTATACCCTGAATACATGTTACTTGGTAAGGTTGACAGGGCTTACGCTATCTAGCTACGTGGAATGGAACTATTGGAAAAACTGGAGTGACATTACCTGATTACAGCGCGCGTAGCGCGCCGAAATTTTGGAGTTCTTATTACAGAAATTGTCCTCTTTTTCACATCTCTTCCTCTTTTTTCTTCCTCATATTTCCTTCATTTTGCCGACTGGTGCAGAATTTACCGACTCAATGTCAGAAACCACATGAACGATGAACTCTTTTAGTATACAATGATACTGAAAAGCCCTATGTAGTTTTTTTGCCGACAGAATATGTTTTAAGTTTCAAAAAGTGTTGATTATGGGCTTTGAAAATATTGTAATAAACGTTGTCTACAAATGCCTTCCAATCTTCTGTCTTCCGTCTGCACCAGCCCCTTTCTCTTGCCCTCCTTTGTCCCTCCCTCCCCTGTTCTTTTCTCTGTTCTTTCGGTCTTTCTCTCTCCCTCTTCTCTTTCCTCTTTTTTCTCTCTTTTTTCCTTTCTCTTCTTCCCTCTAACTTTCCTTCGTTTGCATTTCCCTCTTTCCTTCATTTTGCCGACTAGTGCAGGTTTCGCCGACCACGTGGATCTTGGGGGGGGGGGAGGTGTCACACCCCCACTCTGGCGTCGGCCTTGATTGCATGCAGAATAAATGAAAAAGGGATGCATAATTCAGTATGATTCTTGTACTATCTCAGCTTATATGATATCCACGGCCGTACATAGCCGGGGGGGGGGGGCAATTGCCCCCAGAAAAAGTGTACCGTTTCCAACTTTGAGAATATACAGAGAAAACGCAGTAAAAATATAAAAAATAGCTGTGATCGTAATGACAGAACTTAAACAATTTCAAACAGGCAGATCAATATTCATGCCTATATCTTACACATCACCAATCATTTACAGCTCTATTAGGATGTACTTCTAGCCTACTTTTCTAAAATTCTCGCGCTAAGCGCGATTATGCACAGCTACAAAGTTTAGTCGTAAAAATATAAACTTTTTATAACCAATAACACTCCCTCCCCTCCCTTAAACCCTCCCCCCTAACGGAGTTTAATGGCTGAGGTCATGTTTCACATCATATCCACCACGCTCCCCAAAATGACTTTTGTCGCACTTAGTTACAACTACTTTTCGTTTTCCTTTTAAAGCTGAAATCCCTCACTGAAATATTGCACCATTTGCTATCTAAACTGCTAAACGTCCTCCTGAAATAACAATTTTTAGCCAAGCTGGAGGGAGACACTCGTTCCCTTTAGTTCCCTCCCCCAGGCCACAGATCAGTAATGCCCACTCCCCCCTTCCCCTCCAGCAAAAAGTGTATGTGCGGCCTTGTGTATTACCATTTTCATGGATTGATACATTCCCATTGTTTGAGAAATGACAGACATGAGATTCGAATTTCAAGGATGGGTACATGCATCTTAAAACACGTGGGAAGTGCCGTTTCTGGCCATCTGGAGGGTTTGTAAAGCCAAAAATTTTCTTGCACGCTCCGCGCCAACTGATGGTGGCGCTCCGCTTAGATAGTCTTGGCAAGCCTGACCCTCGGCGGTGCCGGCCCCCCATTTGTTACTTAGGCTCCCCCTAAAAATTTCATCTAGTAGCTACGCCCCTGTTTTTAATGCTTTTTACATCAAATATTCAACTATGTAATTTTCATGTCACCAGACCTTTGACAATTAATGTTGAAACAATAGCTGTACTGTGATGATTAGGTTTCCCAATGATAAGGCCCGCCGCAGTCCATTACATAGTTCAACAAAATAGATGCGAGCAAAATTGTAGTTTTGAATTTCCTTTTAGCTACATGTTTGACTGATAAAGTGACAGTGGGTTCTGGTTTTCATATCGAGAAATATGTGAACTGAGTGTTTGTGCATAACTTTTTTTCGTACCAAAACACTCATTTGTGGGGGGGGGGGCACAGCCAACCACTGGTTGGGGATACGTACCCCCGGGCCCCCTTGGCGAGGCCACTGACTGCCTAAATGGTCATATGCTTTTTCTTAAAATCAGGCCTCATTGGAAGGGCGTCATAAACTTCCCCTTATAATATTTCAGATTCATGGAAGTTCATAACAATTTTTTGACTTTGGTTTGGCATCTTTCATTAAGCTATAGAAGACTCGTATCAAATACGGTGGACCCAAAACTAGCGAACTTAATTCAGGACTAGATTGCCAGCTTCTCTTTTAGAAAAATCTGAAATACCCGGACGTGGATGCTTTCTTGCTTGTGCTTTATCACTCAAAAAATGTGCTCCTATACAATTTCAATAATATTCCATGTGAAAAACTACCGTACGTAGTACTAAAATGGGCCAAAATTCAACCCACAGGTAGTTTCCCTTAACTAGTAGCATGGGCGTCCGGAGGGGGGGGGCAAGGGGGGCACTTGCCCCCCTGGAAAATCAAAAACTTGAAAAAACGAAGAAAAAATAAAGAAAAAAATGAAGAAAATATGACTTTAACATTTCTTAACAGTTCAATCAGTGTGAATTTCTACTCTCAAAACAGGAATTAAATAAAAATATCAACACTCAGGCCCCAGCAGCCCCCCGAGCATATTTTGGTATTTTTTAAAGTTTATATTTACGATATTGCTTATGTTTCCCCTTTTTATATGCGGTAAAATGGCCTTGGAAGTGCCATTCCCAGCGATCTGGGAAGCATTTTGGGCCAAAATTTTCTTGCGCTCCGCGCCAACTCATGGTGGCGCGGAGCGCTGAGAGTCTGTCTATGCGCTTCGCCCCCCCCCCCCATGACAAATTCCTGGCTATGCCTTTGTCAACACTGTGTGAAAAAGTAGCATCTAAACTCTTTTCTGGGAGTAAAATATTTCCCATGGAAAAAGTTGGGCCCCTAAAGAATTTTGCCCCCCCCTTGAATTTTTTTCTGCGGACGCCCATGACTAGTAGCGAGTTGTTTAAGGGCCCTTAATTGGCTCACCCTGTGTTTAGGCTCTGAATGTGTCCATCAACTTGTTTTGTGTTGTATTTTCATGTATGGTTATTTCAAGTGAAGTTAACGACGAAGAAAGGCACCTTTTTTGAAGGAAAGAAAATTCAACTTTGCACACTTGATCAAATTTAACCAAATCCAGTTTGGGGCGTGATACAAACCACAGTGACAAAGAAATTGAAATTGCTTTACAAACTATCAGCACAAACAGATCTCGGCTACTATTTTCCTTCAAATATGGTAAGAAAATATCCATCCCCGCCAGAAAGTGGTGAAGACATGCAGTAGTGCCGAAAGATTCAAGTTTGAAGCAGTTTATAAATTAATTCTAATGATATCACATTCAAGTCTATGCGTCATGCACAGGCGCGGATCCAGGCATTTCGAAAAGGCTGACAGCCCCTTGAATATTCTTCTAGATTAACATTATGCTAATTTTCGCGTATTTTTATTGTTGATGTAGTGAAAGGGGGGGGGGCTGAGGCCGGGAAAGCCCCCCTTGGATCCGCGCCTGATGCAAGCAGCAAAGATAAGTAGTCGCAACTCGGTCCTAAACTTCAAAGTTCAAACTAGATTTAATATTCTCTTCTCGAAAGGTTTTTTCGGTAAGGCTAATATTCCCATCGACAGACTTAGACACCCTACCCGGACTACTCGTGGGATGCACAACCTCCATTTTTGCCAACTCTATTCTAGATCTAACTGTTATAAATTAAGTTTCTTTCCCAAGACTTTGAAGGATTGGAATAATCTCCCTGCTGATTTGATTGATGGTTTAGACGGTCACTTAGACCCCGTTCATTACTTCACTAATTTTATTAGGGCTTAGGGCACCACCTGACGCATGCGCGGTGTAGTAATGTCCTCTGGATGTGTCACCGTGATCCGAAAGAAGAAGAAGGTTTCAGTGATGGTGCATTTTCAAACATGAAGTTCCCTTCTATTGTCTCGATAGAAAGAGTTCTTAAGACCCTCCGAAATCACATTGAGCTGATTGCAAAATACTTGGAAATGATTTCAAACTATATTTAAGCGATATGCAGCTCTATTACTTAATATCTATGCAAGATAACATGTAGGGGTGGCGCCAGGATTTCCCCGACAGGGGGGGGGGCAAGTTCCTCGACGGGGAGGCAGCAACCCAAAGTCTCAACGAAGGAAATAAAGTGCCGAAACGATGTTTGAAGGAAAATTTTGGCGCGCGAAGCGCGCCGAAAATTTTGGGCTCTTTTTCAGGACAAAATTTGAAAAAAAAGCCAGCATTTTCCATGGAAAATTTGAAAAAAAAAATGTGGCTTTGAAGAAGAAAATTGGAAAATTTGGGGGTTTTATTGAAGAATTTGCCCTAATTTAGACCAAAATTAAGTGAATCGTCGGGGCGACTGGGCGTTGTCGGGGACTACATATTTTATCGTATACATAACAGCTCCCGACGAAACCGAAAAATTTCCCCGACGGGAGGGGGAGGGAGCAGCCTTCCCCGACGGGGGGCATGGTCCCCTGGTCCCCCGATTGCGCCACCCTTGATAACATGCATCACGTCTGTTACTGGTTTGGTAGCGAGCAATTATTTGTGTAGATGCGCCAATTTCGGGAGCTGCATGTTTTATCTCGATCTCATCGTCGTGTTCTATGAGTTGATTAATTATGACGATACCACCTAGTCCATACACAGTTATGCTTTTCAACAGGTTGGAACCTGCCCGAAAAAGTTTGATTTCTGTTGCTCAGAAGTGTGAGTTTGTAATTATAATACTGATATAACACATGTATTTCTCTATGTCGTTTGCTGTGAATATCATTTTTAATCAGAGCTGTATTTTTTATCGTCATTAAGATCTTCTGAACTCACCACCTTATTCCTTGTTGCAATTATTGCACGTTACATTCGTAGGTGCTAGTTTTGCTACTTTTGTGAGGAACGAGCGGTCTAGTGCTCAGGTTTAGTTAATATTATTAATATTATTATTATGAACGTTGTAGGTAGGGCATATTTGCACGGCGGCTGTACCTGTATTTAATCGAAAGGCGGGCCTATTATAGGCCTACATACAGTACAACTATGGGTATTTGGTGTTGTAGGTAGCATGCAAGGTGATGCGTACGTATGTGGTTGAACCTATGTGCGATGTGTTTTGTATGCATTGACTGACACAAAGTACCAACCGACGCAGGTCAAGGCACTCTATTCTGTATTTTTTAAGAGGAAGTTTAGCTTGAAAGACACATGCTTAGCCTATTTGCTGTTCTCTCAGTTGTCAAATCCCTCCAAACAAAACAGCTTTATTTTCTTCATTCACCACCATGTTATTGCACTGCTTGCGATTTGCATTTGGGCAGTGCAGAAATCATGCCTCTCAGTATGCTTGTGCATAAAACCAGGGCTGGTCATATGACCCGGGCGATCGCCCGTGCCCGCCTAAACGCCCGCCTTGGAAGCAAAAACACTTGCCAAGGTGTGCAACAAAATGCCCTCCTTAAATTGTGTGCTATGCAACAAACAGCCCACCTTGAGAAAATATGATCGCCCATGTGAAAATACAATGCTAAAACCATCAGAATACATGCAGATTAGTATATTTTAAAGACCCAAAAAAGACTTGCCACGCCAGAATATTCGGCAACTTCCGTAGCGAACATAGCCAGCCGTACAATCTGACAATGCCGCACAAACTAGCATGCCGCACAGCTTGATTTTACATGGTTCGATTGCACAAGTAAGCTACAGCTTGCTGCATGCATCTTGTACTGCAGAGAGTACTATTTCAAAATACCTCGTTTTTGAGTGTCATTTCACTCTCAAAACATGACCAAATTTGTCAAAAATGACAAAACCATTGTCCTGACATGTTCAAAAGACTCTCAAACAAGTATCTACATAATACTGACAATTTTTGATTGGAAGTTTTTTCACCATGAGGCAAATTTCTCTAGAGGGGCTTTGCAATTTTGCCGTTGCCTAACGTGTAAAATACATGGATAGGCCTACTAAGATTCTGCAGTATGCAGAAGTAGTGTCTGCTTACTCGTAGAGCTACAGGGTCTAAAATTTACCAATCATTTTTGTTTCAAAGTGTTATCAAATGTTGTCTGAGATGTTGGTATGAGAGTTTAGACATATTTATGGCCAGAATAAGTCTTTGCTTGTCAAACCAACTTGAATATTTTCTAAGCCTTTTGCCATACATGTTACTGTTACGAGAAGCAAATAGTTTTAGTCTCTTGAAGTCCTTAAAGTGACATGAACATAACACTAGTGTTTGCACGGGTAACCCTTGTACCCGGGTACCCGCCCGATGATTCAGCTACCCAGTTCCAAATTTACTACCCGGTTCCGAAAAAAAAAATTGCATGTGAAAAAATCATCCTGTATTTTTCATTTTCCCAGAAGATTGAACCATTTATTTACATTTTTGTTGAAAAAGAGCACCATGAAAAGAGATTTAAATCACAACTATAAATTATTTCAGAGTTTTCCTAAAGAGTCCTTGTCATGCAGCGGAATTATTTTTCCCGACGTCGCTTTAATTGCGATCCCAGTCCGTGATTTCTACAAAACTGATCTAGGTTAGGAATAAGTCCGAATTCCACGGTTGCGTGCGCTGTCTACATACGTAGGCCTAAATGAATAATGCTCGGTATATAAACTGAACTTACATAGGGACCATTCCCCAAACGTGCGAGACGTATGTCGATGTATGTGAAAAGCATCACAAGGTCACCATTATTACGTAGCAGTTTGTTCATAAGAAGCTGATCGGCCATTGGCCCGTGAAAAAAACGAAATAGGCTGGAGTCGACTCTCATATGTGATACAAAAACCGGAGTAGCAACTTCCCGAAATTTTGAATTAGTAAATTTAGCGTTCAAAACTTTTGTTTAAAAGTCAGAATTTTTCATTAAGCCCCAGCCCCACCCACCCCCGAAAATATCTGCTCAAATTAATTTTAAATCCTCTCCTGTCCTTGCGAGTGTGTCACATTAATTACAGTCACCTCGGGATATAGGGCTACGTTGTTCAAAAAAGGTTGACAGCCTAACAAGAGTCACAATAGTCTAAAGGAGGCCTAGGCTATACCTCGCACTTCGTTAATAACGCGAATACATACCAAAAAGAATAAAACATATCTCTATTTACGGTTAAATGTGCCACTTAGTCCAAATCAACCCTTCACCATGTGGGAAGAACTAATATAAGACTATTGACACTGTAAATATTCCTGAAAAGTTGCGGACGGAACAATGCTATTACATTTAGTGGGCACCAAAATGGCGCTCGCGGGAAGCAAGTTTCTGATAGATTGAAGGGTGCCCGGATGTCGGTTCCAGCTAGCTACGTATACCGCCGTACGTATATATGGTGAGCATGCCGCATCCTCGTTGTTAACACTTGCAGTGCAAGCACCGGTAGAATGTACAGAGCTTGTCAGTGAAAGTTCCACAACATGTGGCATTCTGTGGCGCACGTAGACACATGAACATCGTTTGTTTACATAATTACGTCATTTGTTTACATGATATACGGACGTGAAAGAGAATAACCCAGCTGCGTCGAGGCCTCTGATTGGTTAAAATTTTCGCGTCTTAAATGTCTAAACAGCTTCGAGTTAGAGCGCTATCAGCGTCAGAAAACGTCTCAAAATTCAATCTGAGAAACTTATGGGACCAAGTTAAGTGCTCATTCTTCTTAATTGGTTATATTTTATATGGTTTCTTTTGTTGATAATTTTCGATTTGAAACGAAACGGCACGATTTTGTTGTGACAATTTTAGTTTCCCTCAAGGCCTTAAATGGTCGCTACCTCTTCGATTAACATTACAGGTGCACTTCAGGCATGTGTTACGAAGTCTCTGTACCTATCAAAATTAGCTGCTATTTTAAAGGTCTTATTCAGAGGCAAATAAGGGTCATGCAATCGACTCAGAAGCATAATTTTAGGTAAACTAGAATTTTATATTATTTTTCTACAGGAAAAACAAAGCAAAAAATTTGCATTTTCTATTTTTAATCATTTTCTGAAAACTTTTTTGTTTTTTGCCCATTCTGAAACGATAACATCACGTGATTTCTTGCTGGGCTATCAACAGCAAGTTGTAGGACCTTGAAATTTTCTTCTTTTAGAAGAATCACCACAAGTTACTTTCTCGATGTGTGGTGACTTTCGGTAAAGCAGGTAGGCCTATACGTAGTATGTATATCCAGTATTAAATCCATTCAGTCTGTGTGTTACGGTACTACGCGTGTACGCTAGTATAACAGTTGACCTCGTGGCTTGTTTACTTTTAATTATATGCAACTATTTGGACGTGAAAGAGAATACCTACAGTTCTAAGTGCTGATTGGCTGAATCTCAAATAGACAATGTCTTGGTAAATATTACACAGTATCTGTTCTAGATTGTTGTTCTTTTTTACTGTTTTTAGGTGTTTATAATCCGTTTTGGGGAGGGGGAGGAGGGGTGAAAGGATGTACGATTTTTTTTCTTTCCATATCGGTCAGCAATTCCTTCCAAAAATCTCGGTCCATCTAACCTAAGTCTCTTTTCAGAAGAAAAGAAGCAAAATAATGTGAAGGGAAGGTCAAGTTGGTGAATTACTCTATGACGTTTACCAACTAGACGATGAACTTGTTTTTAAGGAAGAAAACCCGATCATGTAGTATGTGATCTCCTTCATGATATAGGCAAAACCTTTAAAAACTTCATCGTATTCTCTTTCAAGAAATATTTGTCCGTTAATTCTTCGCTGGTTTGTGCTGAAAGTATGCTCCTATATAATAATAATAATAATAATAATAAGTCTTATATAGCGCAGAATCCAACCAAGGTTGCCCAATGCGCTTTACGAGTGATGAATATACAGACATTAATAACAAGAAGAAAACAAAAAGGTCTTAAGATGGTGTTTGAAAAGTTCAAGTTGGTCAATACATGGAAGACTTGGTGGGAGGGCGTTCCACAAACGTGGTGCAGCATAGAAAAAGCATCGATCACCATAAGCTTTGGTATTAGAAGCTCATATATGCCATATATGCCTATGACTACGTTTGTATATCGTTATTCCTATGCATGTCAACACAACTCCGGCCAGTGACGTCATAGGCTTGACCTTAGCCACACCCCCGTTTTCATTCAGTCATTTGAAATCACGATTTTTAGCCGTTTTATCGTATTTTTAGAACGTATTTTCTCAGCAGTGCCAAGGGGTACTCTAAAAATTCGAGGTGTGTTGGGGTCAGGACAAACAGCAGTTTTCTGCTCACTCCCAATGAAACGAAAATGCACTTTGCCTCTGAATAAGACCTTTAAGTCACTCTTATATCGGGTACCTGGGTACCCGACGGGTACGGCGATCGATTACCCGTGCAAACACTACATAACACCACTCTGAATACTCATTTTTGGTTTCGATGAAAAGAGAAACCAATGCATTCGTGATGGCGTGTGTGTGTATGTATGTGTGTATGTTCGTGTGAACTTGTCTTCCTATCAGACTGAGGATCTGAACAATGGATTTGAGGTCCTCTGAAGGAAATTCAATAGATTTGTCAAGTCCTCGAAAGTTTGAACAATAGAGAGTCTATTGTCAAGGTTAGGGTTAAGAAAGTAAACACAAAGGAAATAACAATGAGATCCTCGGATTGTATGTAAAATCGACTTGGGTGTGTATGTGTGTGTGTGTGTGTGTGTTTATGTGTGTTTGTGACACTTTGCTCGTTAACACGATATCTCAAGAAGGGAAACTCTGACGGTTCTCAAACTTGGTACATAGATGCCCCATATTAAGAGGAAGAACCCTATTGTTTTTGGTGGGGACAAAGGTCATCTGGGGTCACCAGAGGTCAAACCCTGAAAACCTTGTTAACACGATATCTCAAGGTAGGAAGCTTGGATAAATTTCATACTTAGTATGTAGATGCGTTATGGTAAGAGAAAGAACCCTATTGTTTTTGATGGAGGTCAAAGGTCATCTGGGGTCACCAGGGGTCGAACGCTGAAAACCTTGTTAACGCGATATCTCAAGGTAGGAAGGTTGGATAAATTTCATACGTAGTATGTAGATGTGTTATGGTAAGAGGAAGAACCCTATCGTTTTTGGTGGAGGTCAAAGGTCATTTGGGGTCACCAGGGGTCAAATCTTGAAAACCTTGTAAACAGGATATCTCAAGCTGGAAAGCTTGGGTTGATTTCATACTTAGTATGTAGATGCTTAATGGTAAGAAAATGAACCCTATCATTTTTGGTGGAGGTCAAAGGTCATCTGGGGTCATCAGGGGTCAAACACTGAAAACCTTATTAGCACGATATCTCCAGATACAGTAGGAAGCTTGGATAGATTTCATACTTGGTTTGTGGATGCATTATGATGAGAAGATGAACACTTTAATTTTTGGTGGAGGTCAAAGGTCATCTGGGGTCACTGGGGGTCAAACACAGAAAACCTTGTTAACACGATATCTCCAGGTAGGAAGCTTGAATAGATTTCATACTTAGTATGTGGATGCGTTATGGTGCGAAGATGAATGCTTTCATTTTTGGTGAAGGTTAAATGTCATCTGGGGTCACCGGGGTCAAACACTGAAAACCTTGTTAACACAATATCGCCAGGTAGGAAACTTGGATAGATTTTAAACATGGTATGTGGATGCATTATGATGAGAAGGTGAACCCTATCATTTCTGGTGGAGGTCAAAGGTCATCTGAGGTCACTGGGGGTCAAACACTGAAAACCTTGTTAATACGATATCTCCAGGTAGGAAGCTTGGATAGATTTCATACTCAGTATGTGGATGCATTATGGTGAAAAGATGAATGCTTTCATTTTGGGTGGAGGTTAAAGGTCATCTGGGGTCACAGGAATCAAAAAGCAAAATTTCCCAAGAATTCCCAAGATCGTCTCATGGGTTCACCAGGAGTCAAAAAGCAAATTACCCCAAGAATTCCCAAGATCATCATCTCGAGTCTTTAGCGGTCAAAATGCGAAATTTCCCAGGAATTCCCAAAATCAAATATGAACCTAAAATTATTTTCCAACATGTTAAGATAGCACTTGACCAGTGACTGAAAGATATGGGACATCATGGCATTATTTGGAATAGAACATATATCATCGAAACCTCAATGCATTTTTGCATTCTGGTGTTGCTATGTGGGGGTGGAGGATTCATCAGCTACCATCAGACGAAAACATTGTGGCCCATGGCCCCAACCTAGCTCCCCCACTCCTGTCGGAAGATAATGATAAAAGTATATACCCATTATATTAAAGGGGAATACTATGATTTTTGTGCATACTTCACTTAATTACTCGCAAGAACGACACAAAGCTTTGAGATTAGATCTAACTTGTCACTGCCATTTTCCGGACAGTAGGCCAGGACTCGACTAAAGCAGGCGTGGATCCAAGGGGGGGGGGGCTTTCCTGGCCTCAGCCCCCTTTTTCGCCACATCAACAATAACAAATACGCAAAAAATTAGCATAATGTTAATCTAGGAAAATACTGAAGGGGGCTTTTAGCCCCTCCCCCCTTTGAAGAAGGAATATTGGTATAATTGGTATAGGCCCTACTGTATGGATGTCAGTTAATCTTTGGACCCTTACTGGCATCATTCATGGAGTGGCTCCGCCATATGTTACCCTGGACTTGGTCCACCCAGTGTCCACAGTGGTGCATGTGGTAGAAGGGAATAGAGCACTAACTCTACCCTGAAGGGTGTCATGATGTTGCTAATGGGGGTATTTGTGGAAAGTTGAGATACAATCATTTTCATTTTTTGACTGATTTATAACATGGTTTTAGAAAACATGGCGCCACTGTTTTTGTTATGAGTGTTGCATATCTAAGTTTGGATCTGGCTGGGGTGGGGGTGCTTCCCCCTAACATATATTTTCAGAGAGGGTTATTGCCCCATGCAGGGATGTAGCTACGGTGGGGGTCGCTGGGTGGTGACACCCAGCACTCGATATTCCCGCCCGGCACTCCAGGCAAACACACGTCTCCCCGCCCACCACAAATCTGTGTACCATGACCTAAAACTAGCCCTAAAATTACTCCCTACAGTAAAATGAGGGAAAAATGAAAAATTAATAGCAGAAAAATGGGGTAGATGCCATGGGGGTGGGGTAAGGTGCTCTCCCCAGATCAGACAATTCCGGCACTTAAATTTGGCTAGCTACATCCCTGGCCCCATGACCCCCAGGATTTGTGCTCCAGGTGATTTGTGGTACATACTGTCCTTTGCTCATGTCAAAAACTCCCTATTGGTTACATGGGGTGGTTGAGCCAAGCCTGAGTTTTGCACAGTTCTTGCAATTAAGCATGAAAATGTTCATCCTCATTCTTGTTTTTATTATGCAACAAGGTTTCTTTGCAGTTTAGTTTGTACAATACTGTTATCCTTTTAGCTAAGATAATTTTAAATGTAAGTTTATATTAACACAACTGCCCTCCTAAAATCTTGGGTGGGCAACTAATTGCCCGCCTTGAAGTGTAACAGCTAAAGCAAGGCGGGCAGTTGCTTGCCCTCCTGAAAAATTCTCATGACCAGCCCTGCCTAAAACTATTGCAACCGCTACCGATTTGTATGTCCCTCAATCTTACACGTACATATGTGCAGTCAGTGGGCCCTGCAAGTAAGCAATCACTGCATCTTGTCTGCACGCAGCTAGTCTATGTGCGAATAGTCATGATGAAATCGAAATGCTTATGGTATGAATTGTATGTCGTCACTTCTGAACCTTGAGTAACGATTTTGTTCGAGATCTTGGAGGTTTGCATCTAGAGGCCACTGGTGTTCGTAGCATTATAGGATATAGGCCTACATATATATTAGCAAGGTAAGACAGCTTCAGCGGTCGCTTTGCAGTAGTTGCCATTCACGGCATGGGCGAGCGCGTTGTGATTAGCGAAGGATGAAGCCTACATAAGCAAAGCAGACTTGCCTTGTGCTGTGCCTTACCTTGCATTGGGCTGTGCGTTCTGTGAGAGAGACAGAATGGATAGATATGCAGATAATCGCAACTGCTGCAAAGTGACCATTGAAGTTGTCTTACCGTACCTTGTTAATGTATGGTATAGTGTGTATATAAGTATATACTGCTCTGAATGCCTGTGCTAGAGGCTAGCCTAGTTCATTACATACCCTAGGGAGGAATAACTTTCATTTGATGTTTTTGTCATAATTTATAGAAAGAGCGTCATTCTCAAAATGTCATTACCTGGGCTACTTGTTTAAAAAGTGTTGAAAATAGTTCCAAAAGGGTTATTTTGAAATAGATATTAAACTCCCAGGCCTACTTCTGTAATAGTTGAGACCAGTTTGTACAAACAGTAAGATCTGGGACAAGGTCCGGAGCACATTTTACAACTTTATAAAAGTCTGGTGAGGCCTCACCTTGATTACTGCTCCCAGGTATGGAGGCCATATCTTCAACAAGGCAGTGTTCGATTTTAAGGGTAGTCCTGTCGCCCGAGACAACCAGAAATTCTGCACGACTACCAGATTTTGCAAAACAGGTGTGTAAGGTTGTCCGTGGGGACAACCAAATCTTTTGAGGAAAGTGATGTGATGTTTACATTTAGCAGCTCAATGAATTGCGCAAGCAAGGAACTTTAAAAATTGCATCAAAAGATTTGCAGCAAAGTACAGTGGTTATGCACGTTCACCACAACTTCCCACACAGTCAATTTATTGAAATGTGCTATGCACTATCAAGCCAAAATATGTGCCCCGTACAAACTCCACTAGGCCTGCACTGTACGCAGAGAAGCTGAATTCCTTTGTGCAAGCTACAAATTCGTAGTGCTGATGTTGCAACACCAGTGCTTTCAATCTAGAGATGTTTAATTTATTAACCCGCAATGCGAACATCATAACATTAACTATGTCCACAATGTACACTCATGCACACCACGAGACAGCACTAGGTATACAGTAGATATGTTTTTGTTTTTTTTGGGGGGGAGGGGGGTTGTCTAAAAGTGAAAGCCACTTTGGAAGGCTGGTGATAATAGGGCGTTATCAATTTCATAATTGCGAACTTGCGAAAACGGTTACACTTGGGACTACCTTATTTTGAGCAGGACAACCAAATTCTACAATGTGGTAGTCCTTTGGACAACCATTGCTAATTCCTTAAAATCGAACACTGCAAGGTATCGACTTAATTGAAGGAGTACAGAGGAGGATTACAAAATTGATTCCCAACCGCTGTGATAAGGATTATTTAGAGAGACTCAAACGTACTTATTTAATGTCGTTGGAAGCAAGGAGGCACAGGGCTGACCTGATTAAATTTTTAAAATTATGAGAGGTTTTGACAGAATCCCTGTTCATGATCTTTTTCAACTAAAAAGTCATCAGAAGTCCCATATGATCACAAGGAGGCATACATTGACTATTCTTAAGCAGCGGCCTCATCTTATGCTGAGACATTACTACTTTTCTCAGCGTGTCATTGATGACTGGAACTCTCTGCCGCCAGAAGCTGTTAAGGCCAAAACTGTCTTACAGTTCAAAAAGAGCACAGGACCACTATTCAAGAAGCTTGGGGGGGCATAAAGTACTACTAGCTTAAGGAAGCTATCTGCCCCATTAACCAAGTGGGCCACTAGGGACTTTGTGCCTTACTAGGCCAAGTTCCTGGTGGACCAGGTACTGTACATAAACCCCACAGGTGTGTGAAACATTATGCTCATATACAACACACAATACTAACAAGGTAGGTCATTTCTCAGTCGGAAGCACAAATCTTGGCCTATTTTTACACTCTTTACTCGTACCGCAAATGTCAAAAGACTTTGTTAGTCATGATTGGCTAAGAGTAGTACCTGACACTTTTCAAGTATAACATGGAAAGGTACGAAGACTTAGGTTCATTACTCTTAGCCAATCACAGCGCACATTATGTGTGATGGTAGCAAAAAGTGAAAAATATGCCTTAATCTGCATGGCGAACATTCGTTCTTTTGCTTCGCTTCACCTTCTGTTACATGTTTCCATGAGAAAGATAGCATGGATAGCTACATAGGCTACTATCATCTGTATCGTGGGCAGTGAAGTGTGACCAGACCGGATGTACCCCAAATTTTATTTTCTCACATTTTTTTTCCTGTTTGGAATTAATCTTATGCACAAAATTGTATCGGATGAGGTGCTGGATGTTCTGCTGGAACAGATGACGTGATTAACAGTCTTTTGAGGTTTGTGGTAAGAGTGTAAAAATAGGCTGAGATTCATGCTTCATCCTGAGAAATGCCCTACCTTGCTAGTATATATTTATAGTGTGTAGTATATGTAATGTTTCGAACGCCTGCGATCTGAAGTAACTATAGAATACAGGACGAGGCCCTGGGCCTACTCAAAGGATGTCCCTGGGCATCTGGATGCTGAGATGCTTAATGTTAGTCAACTGAAACTTAAAGTAACCTACATTCAGGAAAGTTCAACAGTTTTCATAGGTCTGTGGCATATGAAACTGTGTGCCAAACTTTTGTCTTTTTGCAGGCCCAGGCTAGGATAAATTTAAATTTTTGCACTTGCCTGATCAAGCACAATTAGTACCATTTCTACTTGCCCAAATATGCCTGGACTTTGATTAATTTGCAGCCACAGTGAAACAATAGGCCTATGTCTATAAAATGTAATGTTGGAACAATCATTTTGATTTGTTAAATTGGATTGCAAGTTTCATGATGTGTGCTACACAATAGCAAAGGATTTGCAGTTTTTCTTTTCCTCAAAGCAATTGCCTGATCAGATGTACCATGCCTTGTGGTTCTGCTAGCCTGAAAAAAATCTGGTTGCCCTGGGCCAAATATGGTCTTGGTAACCAACAATTCTTAGGTTAACCATAGGCCAAAACTTTTTTATCCAAGGCCAAAATGTGCAGGTAATATATCTGAAATAAGAATATTGAGCCAAGACACGGTTCGCTACGATGCAACTCAAAGCACTTAATGTACAGATTCAGTACATTCAGGCCTAAGCATAAGCCTAACATTAGTACAGTAGGTTACAGTAAAAGCACTTATGGTTAAAAAGCTGTTCTACCATATTGTGGACATACATACCTAAGTTCAAGTAGGACAAGTATGGCAGAGAACTGCGATAAGACCTGTTACTTTGGGCCAATATGATACTTCCACATTTGTGTATTTCTATCAGTGGATATCATTTGTGCAGGAATCTGTTTTGATGGTGAGGTGCTTTGGAAGCAGTGATCATCTTGAATGATCTGCATAGTACAGTATTTGCGGTTAGGCTGTGTAGGTTATCTACACAACAAAGCCTAATTGAGTGACAAAAGTTTGTATGCCAGATACTGTGACTACAGATTTGTGTACATGTATGCACTGTATTGCAGAAATAGTAGTCTGTTCATAGGCAGTATGATCAATCAGTTTGCATAGCATGTGAATCCCACATCAACAGAACGGTTTGGAAGTGAAAAAATATCGGTTGCCATGTGCTGCATCGTGAATGCTTCTGTAAAAAGAATGATGAAGGAAGTGAGCTCAGTATTGAGTAGAACACATACGGATCATCCCAACTGATACATCGCAGGCCAAAAGTGGCCTTTGATTAGTTTATGGGAAACAGCTGTCGGAGGCCATAACAAAATTTATGGCGGTCATGGCCACGATGGCAGTTGTGAATTGTGTGGCCTGTTTTGGCAAAGTATATGATCCTGATTGCCAAATTCAATAAAATTTGCCATATTGGCATGGTGCACAGTGACCTCAAAAGTGAAGCTATTTTTATGGAAGTGCTTCACTTTGGGTTTACTAAGTGACAGTTCTAAATCAACAAAAAATTTTTGGAAAATTTGCATTGTTTTTGGTAGAGACAAGTTCAAAATGCAAAATGTAGTTCCTCATGCATGAGGGACGGAATTTGATTAAAATTACCTAGCTATAGATAACAATGAAGGAGGTAAGTTTGCTTTTCTGTACTATAATGTCCACAACCAAAGACATTTAATTGCAAAAAAATGTTCCAAAATTCTTAGGCAAAAATAAGGAAAAATGGGCAAAATTGGCCCCCAGTTCCGTCCCTCGAATTTATTGACACAAGAGTTTTGTTTTCAGAAGGAAAAAATGACACTGTGTATGAAAATCTCCAAAGTATCAAGTATTTGTGACCTTAACACCTGTTGTGAATATGGTAAATAAAAATTCAGAGGGTTGTTATCAGTGATGGAACTTTTAACGAGGGATGGAATTAAGTGTGAGGGATGGAATTCGTTTGGGCCAACTTACATTTAGATCAGTGCCTGTTTGTGCAAGGGATGGAATTTTTGCACATTTTCATTTGTCCTAGTGTAACTGTTGTTAAATCAGAAAATTTTAGTATGTGATTCAATACAGAGATTGCAACACATCTGAATAATACAATTTAAAGGTACAGTATCTAAGATAAAGCATGTTGAGCTATAGCAACAAATGTTTATTAGCAAGAAGGATGCAATGAAAACATTTTGGGGATGTGTGACTTACTTTTATCACATGTGACAGGAATTCAAAGTAATTTGTGCAACATTTATTAAAACCAGTACAGTAAAATGTTTGTGAGAGGGTTGAGAAATTCCCATTTTTAAGTTGGAATATGAAAATTAACCAAAAAATGAAATATGTACTGTACATACTACAGAACTTTCTCTTTGTTGATGAAGTGGTAATGCATTGAAATCATAGGGAGCATTTGTTGTTATTGCTTAAGTACCCATGAAATAATGTCAAAGGTAAGAAATTTCACAAGCCAGTTCACAAACACACACGCTGGATAGGGGATGTAGTAGTTGGGACATGAGAGGGCTGTGAAACAGGAGAACTCTCATACCAGTTAAGGCCCACATCTTGGAGGTTGTTACTGAGGGGTGAGAAATGGACTCAGATTGTTATAAACTGTAACTGTTCAGTTATCCACAAATGCCTTGCAATATGCTACATTCTCTTGCCCCTTAAAATTTATTTCCCCCTTGCACAGCATTACAATCTATTTGTTACCTCAAATGTTACAGGCAGATGGGTGTAGCATGGGAAGGAAATGGGTAAAAGGTAAATTTGTACATAGTATTGTATTGCAGTAGGGTACAGAAGTTTTTCAATGGAATTAAAAAAAAATGTTTGATTCTGAAATTTAAAAAATATGAACTTTACAGTAAGCCATATTTAAAGTCTAGTCTTTAATTAAGACCTTGAAGGGCAGTTGTGTTATAATGCTGTGAAGTAACCATCAATTTGGAAAAAGCATATAGCTCTTAAACTGAATTACAGCTTCAAGTTGTGTGACTAACCAACTAAAAAATTAAGATCAAATTTAGTTTCTTTTGAGGACCGGTTCAGTTCAATTAGGAAATCCATAGATTAATGTTTTAGGATGGAAAACTGAACTTACTTCTACCCAACTGGGGATCCAACCCACCAAAGCCCTGTTACTGTACTAAGCTTCACAAATTCAAAAGCAGCCACCTAAATCCAATCTGCCACAGATCCAGTATTTCATTTGAAATCAAACTGAATTGGTTATCTGCTTTAAATTGAATGTAATACTTCTTTAAATAATTGTCTGATGGGTACCATCATGTAGTACAGTGTACTTTATACCACAATGCAGCTCACATTTGAAACCATATGTGACTGACAACCATTGAAGTTGAGTTGACAGTATCAAGTTAATAACAATTTTTTTAATTTAAGGACCAAAAGTTTTAACTTGTTGTAAAAATTCTGTACCATTGACACTTCTATGCATAAATTTAATGTCAGTCACATAATGAGCTCCAGCTTACCAATTACTGTACAGTAAGTATTACTGTTGGGCAGTCCCCTCTACCATAGAATGTCACTGGCCATGCAGCTCTTAGATCCTCAGATAAGACATGAAGAAATGAGACTAGAAATAAATGCCAGACTTGACATTTGGCTGGCAATGAAACAAGGGCAACAGTGGAAGCAAGTATGCTGTTAAAGGTAGAAAAGACAATCCGTAATGTGTTTATCTAAAGACAGTGATGCTTCATAGCTGAAGGTACTGTCCAATAGTAGTGATAAGTGAGGTAAGCAGGGCTGATTGATTAACAAATCAAGGTTATTTTGTTCAATTTATTCTCACATTTTACTCATATACTGTAAGGATAGGGCTAACATCTGGATTGAATATGTATGTGGGTTAAATGGTTCTTTTTTTATGGGGCAGTGTGAGATAATTTTAGGTTTTTGATTCCTTTCCAAAGGCATGGAATCTGTGCATTCATGATGGCATGTGTGTTTATGTGTGTGTACAGTATTTATGGGTGTATGTGCGTGTGTGTATGTGTGTATGTTTGTGACACGAGTAACACTTCGCTCATTAACACGATATCTTAAGAAGGGAAACTGACAGTTCTCAAACTTGGTACATACATACCCCATATTGAGAGGAGGAACCCTATTGTTTTTGGGGGAGGTCAGACGTCATCTGGGGTCACCAGGGGTCAAACCCTGAAAACCTCATTTTAACATGATTTTTTGAGGTAGGAAGCTTGGATACTTAGTATGTGGATGCATTATGGTGAGAGGAAGAACCATAGTGTTTTTGGTGTAGGTGAAAGGTCATCTGGGGTCACAGGGGGTCAAACTCTGAAAACTTGTTAAATAGGTTAAATCTGGATGTAGGAAGCTTGGATTAATTTCATACTTAGTATGTAGATGCGTTATGGTAAGGGGAAGAACCAGAATTGCTTTTGGTTGGTGGTCAGTCGTCATCTTGGGCCACCAGGGGCCAAATCCTGAAAACCTTGTAGGCAACTCGAGATAGGAAGCTTGGATAAATTTCATATATAGTATGCAGATGCGCTTTGGTGAGACTTAGAACCCTATTGCTTTTGGTGGGGGTCAAAGGTCATCTGGGGTCACCAGGGGTCAAACTCTTAAAATGTTGTTTGTTATATTTGTTGGGTTTAAAGGTCTTGTGAGGTCAGCAGAGGTCAAATTGTTAAAACATAAAATGATATAGTCAAGAAAGATAAATTTGAGTTATAAACCTCAGTGCAACAAAGCATCCCCATTCAGCAAGGAATCACTGAGCCCTTGGGCTTTCTGGTTATTAGACACCTGAGGCGAGATTAAAGAATAAGATTGTAATTGGTCAATCTCTTTCTCCCCCGTCACATCTACAGTAGAACCATAGGATGTAAGCTTCAACTAGTGTTGTAATCTCCCAGTCCCTCCCAACCACCATGTCCTTCCCCAGAGATATGTATGTCTCTAAACTGCTTACAAAATATTGATGCTTCTTTTTATTGACTGAGAATTTAAGAAAATGGGAGCTCTGTAATAAAAATGAGGAAATCAAACAGCATAATCCTCATTCCATCAGTATGTACGAAAATCCTGTCCTCGCATTCCGTCCCTGCGCTTCCTTTTTTGTAAAAATTGCACCATACCCTATGTGAGCATTGAGATTTTTTAAACCCCTTTCAGTCAGTATCACAAAGGTAATTGAAGTTGTTATACACATTGTAAATTAATTTCAACACCTTTTGAATTTGATAATAATAAAAGAAATAATTGATAAGCATGGACACCAAGGTTTTTCCGTTCTGTCCCTCGTGCCAACTTACATTTGTTGCTTTGGCAACATGCTAAATCATAGATATCTTTAGATGTCATGATTTTGTTGTTTGTTTGTCTCTTTATAAAATCAACCATTGATATTTTACTACTCAGCAACAATGAAGCTAAAAACAGTGAAAAACATGCTCCAAATTCCGTCCCTCACACTTACAGTAGTTTTGGCTTTAGCCCTTTCTTTCTGAACTTTGGATGAAGAAAAGGCGTAGCATGACGTGGGCCTGTGTTGCATGACAAAACTTCATGTGATTCTGTTTCTTACAACATACAGACTTCCAGTATGGCCCTAGCACACCACCCAAGTGACCTGCTTTTTTGGGTTTGACTCGCGTTTGAGCACCCAAACCCATTGACCCATACACCCCTTTGAAAAACCCACATTTCAAATTTCCATAGAGATGCACCAAAAACACACGTACAGTACCTTCAGATCCGTTAACTCACAGATTCAATGCCAAATTACCAAATCTCATAGTATACCCTTAAAGTGCAGCTGAGTTAGGAGCATTTCATACTCAGTTAATATGCCATATAACGCAACTAGTAAAACCAGAAAGAAGCGTCTACTCATCGGGTTAATGATGGGGCTTGTCTCAGCATCTCCAACCTTTCAACATGTTGTGAGAAAATTGTATTGACTTAATAGTGTCTTTTCGTGGTAGCATGTAGGCACTTCCATTATCACAAAAAAAAAAAAAAAATACAGAAAGGGGAGGGACACCCGCTTCCCTTATACCCCTCCCCCAGGCTGGCAATCCATGAATGGACCCTTGTTTTGCCTCTTTGGACTTGGGAGCTATGCCCTAGGCCTTTGCGCAGAGCCTTTTGAATATCCCACTCCATGTATCTAGTGGGTGGAAGTGCAGATGATGAGATTCGATGAGATTCAAAGTGAATTATTTGTTGGAAGAAAATGTTTTAGCTTACTTTCGATTCTTTTGACTGGATGCATGGATGCTCAGATTGGTAGTGAAAGAGAAACAGGTTGGAGTGAATGTTTGGATAGGGAGTCAAATTTTAAGTTGCTGGATAAATGTGCCAGATTCAGTAATATAATGGGTATACAGTATAAAAGGTAAGTTTAGTTTGAGAATGACTCATTGTTTTCCATTAATTACTTAGACAACAAGCAGTATTCTGGAGTGGATGCTTGGCTGGGGAGTCAATGATTTGTCCAATATCAGTTTTGGAATGGATGTACAGTAGAATTCATGGGTGCTTGGATGTGGAGTCAAAGTCAAGGGTGCTAGATAAAAGGTGACACATTACATTAGTGCATATGGATGCTAGACCAATATTTTGGAGTGGATGTACAGATCTATGCTCAAATGCAGGGCCAATGTTTGGGCTGAATAAATAAACTTGAAAGATTTGATATAATAGGTGCAGAATAGATAATGTTAGAACAAATCATTGTTGTCCAGTCTACAACTAAATATCCTAGAGTCGATGAATGGATGCTTAGATATGTAGAGTAAATGATTTGTTCAATGTCAGTCTTGGAGTGGATGCTTGGATACTGAGTTAAAGTTTAGGGTGCTTGATACAGTAAATAGTAATATTGCACCTCTCATCTGGATGTTAAGATGAGTAAAAAGAGTGGCCTTGTATTCTGTAGGTACCCAAGGCCCATTCAAATGTAAACCAGCATGTGCAATTGTATCAGGGAGCTGGATTAAATAGTTGTAGTTAAAAGTCATTTAAAGTTTGCAGTTTTGTAAAAGGGACAAATCTTGGAATTTGTGACGAATGTTTGATTTTCAAGTTTCATTATTTATCAATTATTTTGCATTTTTGTTTAGACAAGGTATTCTACTATCAAGATCTGAAAATCATTTTGTTTTTAATAAGGCCATGCAGTTTTAATAATAAATGTAATTAAGCAATAAAGTATCTGTTAGTCATGGGAAAAACTAAATTATATACAGTAGTAAGATCTTTGAAATTTCCAGTTGAAGTGAGTTCTTTCTTACAAGGACATTACCCCAATGACTCAATGTAAATTCAAATCAAAAAACATTTTGCATTAGTCAGTTATTATTTAATGCCTGGTTTAATTAGTCATTTGTCACATGACTAACATTTTTTATCAAAAATTTGAAATATCTCAAAATTCATGGTAGATACATTAGAAAGGTTTAGCATCCTCTTCATTTAGACAGCAAACAACACAACTGTATAGTTTAAGTGGGTTAAAGAAATTGTTAGCCACAGGACAATTTTATTAGTCATGGGACAAGTTCCATATACTGTACAGTAAAGCTGGCCAGGCATGTTTTAATAGTTTTACCTTTGTTGTAAGGATGAGATATTATTCTTTTAAAGTTAGTTTCTTTGAAGGGATTATTAGGGTACTAACAATTCTTCCAAAAGATTATCCTTTGTGGCATTGTCTGGCAGTAGTTAAGTGAATAAATAGAACTTTCTGAATTTGTGCCATTTGTGTAATTCAGTGTGAAGTTCTTTTCAATTATTTATCCATCACTTTTTCAGTTTCAGTAGGTCTTTTCAGTAGGGTTTTATTGGATAATTGGCCTAACAAAATGGAAATTTGTTCACCTCAGATTGAACATTTAAATATTTTTATTTCCATCAGAAGAACCCATAGTGACCATTATGGCCTGTTAAAGCAGACCCTTTTATTCAAGAGGAGGCCCACTCTCTACTTTTATGCACTGGCATAGCTTTGATGTTTTGCATCAAGGCAAATGTTTACTTTGTCACCTTAAGGAGTGCCATCGTGGGTTAGGGGAACTATGTGAGGGTGTGTCTCCTCCCTTTTGAGATTTTTTTATGTCTCCTTCCTTTTGAGAAATTTTTTATAAGCATGGGTAGACAAACCTCAGGAATTGGGGAAGTTCCTTGCAGGGAAATTTTTGGTATTTGAAGGGAAATATGGACAGTTGGAAGTATAAATCTGGCTACATCCTTTTTCAAGAAAGCATGTAAAAGTTGTGGGGAATTTGACTAGCTTGCCTGGAAATACACATTTTTCCAGCCTCTGGAGTGCACAACTAGTTCCACAGTTTGTATTCAAGTATGAACTGTAGGACTGTAGCAATTATGTATTGCACTAGTTACTAATTTTGAGAACTCCTCAAGCTCAAAATCCTAGCTTTTTCCTCCTGTTAAGGACTTTGTGAAAGTGAAAAATTTGACCAACATGAAAGTCCATTAAAATGTATAATTGTTAGAGTAAAAGGAGGGAAAAGGGATTGAGAAACATTCCATTCTGCAGCTATTTTTTTTCCTTTTATGCTTGTAAGCATTTGCAACAAAACTGTCCCATGAATAGTGTGCATTGTTTTAATTTGCAGAAAATGGGATGATTTTTTTTTTTCAAAAAAGTTTTCAATGAAACAGTGGTCCAACCTTTCTTTGAACTTGACACAAGGAGTAAGGAAGTAGCAGTATCACCTCACTGGCAAAGAATTTTGGTACTTTGTAAGTGTACCCAGAAACTTATGTCGCAGAGCTGTCCCATGACAGTTCATTAATTAATAAAACTTCATATTAGATTAAAATTTGATTCCTACAGTACTTTTTCATTATTTTGTTTAGACAGACATACTCCATAAATTGATAGCTTCTCAAGTTTGTTGCCCTTTCAGCTCTTCATTTATGAGTCAAATGTTCTCTAAAATGTACCTTGACTAACAATGAAATCCCACGGAATGTCCTAAAGTGTAATGTTGACCTATGTTTTATAAATTAATTGTTTTCTCACTTTTGTTTAAAATTTATGAATTTTTATACTTGCAGTAGGTGTTTTTGTTTCCTAAAAAGCAAACTTTTACTTTACCTTCATAGCAGGTGTCGAATATGTACTCCTCTTTGGTGTACATACTCTAACACCTGCGAACAATGACAGAGATCATTTAATTTCGTTATATTCATGAGCCCAGTATGATTTTACTCTCTTGATTGTTGATTGGTTTCAATATATGAATATTCATATTGCACGAAAAGACTTCAGCTGCAACGTTCACTTTTACACAGTAAGTCAATGGGACTTCACTGTGTGAACTTGAAGCGGGCGAAATCACACACTAAAACCCCATTGACATTTGTCGTTTGAAACAGCGTGATAATCAAGACTTGCTTTAGTCGTTTTTTCATTGAATATTTATAATTCTGTTTGATTGTATATGTGAATAGTTAATAGCATACAGTTTTTATGCAGTTTGACGAAGAATCCTTGCGAAAGTTCGCGGATGTTGGTATTGCGAGTGCAGTCAGTTTGGGTGCAGGAGTAATACATGTTCGCCGGGTCGGCGAACTTTTATTAAATTACCACCTTACACTGACTTAAGCCTACATCTTCAGTTTGTAATATCACAATTTAGAATAGTTGTTGAACTTGTTGTACCCTAGTACTGATAATTACAATGAGTACACCGTCGAAAGCCTTGATTCCGTCACACTTTCTTCAGAAGTGGCTCTGACTTCTTCAGGACTGATGCAAGGAAGCAAAAGCAAAAGCAAAGTCGGCTAGTTAACTGGTCCACCCGAGGGCGCTTCAGTCCGGCACTCCGGCGTGCAACCGACTTCATCGGCTGGGCACCTGATTTTAGAGGCAAGCCTATGCCAAGTGGGAGGAAAGCCGGAGTACCCGGAGAAAAACCCACGTACATCAAGTGGGATTCAAACCCACACACATGTGAAACACTTTGGTGCATAGCAGCTGGAATAGACCACTCTGCCACTCGCTGACCCAGCAAGGAAACAAGTGCAGTGAAGTGATATTATAGTTATGCTGCAACCCTGATTGGTGGATTCTGTGTTCTGATTGGCTGATTTGTCTGTGTTCTGATTGGACAGTTGAATTAAGGATTCTGTACTCTGATTGGCCAATTTATCTGTGTTCTCATTGGATAAGGCAAGTGAGAAGGACCATGATTGGATGCAAAAAGACTGTTCCACATGTGGCTGACATCTTTCCCATCCATCCTGTTAATAGTGGATCTTTCATTGACCCTAATCTCTAGAGCCTCTCTAATTAGCCGCATCCCTAAATGTTGAACTTTAACAGTGCTTTTGGCATCTGCCCATAGATGTGTGTGGTTATTGCAGTGAGCATGCTCAGCCAAAGTAGAACCTTCCACCTTACCTTGTTCTGTAGCTCTCTTATGCTCAGCTACTCTCACTCTGAGTGGGCGTTTTGTTTGACCAATGAACTGTTGTCCTCAGCTACATGGAATGGAGTAAACACAAGCAGTGTGGTTTTTGGGCAAGGGGCTGAAGATATCACGTAGCTTTTGAGATTGGAAATAGAAGGTTTTAACTCCTGCGCGATTCAAGATTCTGGTTATCCTCTCAGACACTCCTTTGACATAGGGCATGAAGGTGATGCCTTTGTTATACTCTTCACTTGCCTTCTTTTTTGTTATTTGTTGGGTTTGTTTCTTCACAGCTCTGTGCACATAGTGGGTGGGGTAACCATTTTTATGTAAGGCTTTAGTAATGTAATCAATTTCATTGGATACTGTACTTTATCCTCATCACAAAGTGTTCAAACTCCATGTACTAGTTTATTTACCTCACTATTTTTGGCACAGACATGATGATTGGAGAAGTGAAGGTACTGATCAGTGTGTGTAGGTTTCCTGTACACTAAAAAAGATAGCTTGCTATCAGTTTTTGTACCTTGACATCCAGAAAAGGAATAACGCCATGGTTTTCCAGTTCCATGGTGAATTGAATAGCAGTGTGTTGAATGTTCAAGTGATTTAGAAATTTGTCTAGTTATTCACAACGATGTCACCATACCACAAAGGTATCATCAACGTATCTGAACCATACCATGGGCTTCAAATTATGAGTGGCTATGGCTATAGTCTCAAAATGGTCCATAAAGATATTAGCCGTGATAGGAGATGGGGGGAACCCATTGCCTGACCTTTACATTGTTCATAAAACTGGCCATGCCATTTAAAATGTGTGGAATTAAGGCACAGTTTTGTGAGATGAACAATTTCTTCCCATGCCATTAGTATTCTTTGATGGAGAGTTGGGTTAGCCTGTAATCTATCACCTATTACTGTACCTTGCAAGTGTCATTAATAGGAACATTGGTGAAGAGTGAAACAACATCAAAACTGAAAAGGATATCACTTGTTTCTATTGATATCTTCTTAGCCCTTTCAACAAAGTGTTGGGAGTTTTTAATGTACAACAACCCCTTGCCTGATAAGGGAGTCAGTATGTCTGCAAGATGCCTGGCTAAGTTTTAAGGAGAGTTGATGGAGCTCACAATTAGTCTGAGTGGTATACCTTCTTTGTGCACTTTTGGTAGGCCATAAATGCTGGGCGACAACGAGTTCCTGGGTGGGAGTTGCATAGATTGTTTTTTATTTAATTTGTTCTGTTCCTTGAGCTCTTTTAATAGCCTTGTTGATCTTATTTTCATGGGATGTGGTAGGGTCTCTGTTAAGTGAACGGTAGGTCTTGTCCTCCATTATGAGATTACTCATTTTCTCAATGTACTGTTCTTTGTTCATTAGGACAGTGGAACAACCTTTATCTGCTGGCAGGATAATAATTGAATCGTCACTTTTGAGCTCAGAAAGTGCTACTTTTTCTTTGCGTGATATGTTGGATTTAGGCATTTTTTCCTTCTTGAGTATTCGAAGCACATTGCATCTAATTAGGTTAGCCTCTCCTATGGATAAATCTTTGATTCCATATTCTGTTGCTGCAATAAGTTCTTTGGTGGGGATTTTGCTCTGAGTAGGTGCAAAATTCATGCCATTACTTAAGTTGGAAATCTCCTCTTGACTCAATTCTTGGTTACTCATATTTATAACCGTGCCATCTTCCACCATATCCTTGCTGCCTTTGTCACTAGTAAACTTATTAGACACTAGTGCAACCTCTTTGGGCGCTATTGGCTGGGACATATTGATATCTAAATCGTCATTCTTGGCACCTGTCACTGATGCAGCCTCTTTGGGTGCTATCAGCCAGTGCCAGGCATTTCATCAGTCAGTCACCAATGCAACCTCTTTAGGCACTATTGGCTGGAACAGAGTAGAATCACAATCATTGCTTCTGTGACCAGTCACCATCACAACCTCTTTGGGCACCATTGGCCGGCACAAAGCATCAAATTTCTTGACCTGAGTGTCTTTGACCCTTTCATATGTTTTGTCTGCGGCCACTTTCACCACACGGGTCAGTGTTTCTAGATCTTTTAGATGTAGGTGGTTTTGTAGCCAGGTACTGTTGATGTTTCTTCTGCTAGACGATGCAGTTGTTTGCGATTGTCACTAATGGTGGCTCTGACCAGTGCTAAACTGGCATTGTGCATGACACATCTGACCTTCGGTGTATGAAGGAACGTTGATGTAACCTTTTACTGACCTAAATGTGCAGTTCAGACAATGTCCTGCCACATCTACTGTTTATACATTGTAGAGTTGCATTGTTAGGGAGGATGCTAGAGGGGGGTATGGGGGAGTGTGACACCCCCAAGATCCACGCAGTCAGCAAAATCCTGCACTAGTCAGCAAAATGAAGGAAAGAGGGAAGTGCAAACGAAGGAAAGTTGGAAGCAGAAAAAGGAAAAAAAAGAGATAAAAGAGGAAAGAGAAGAGGGAGAGAGAAAGACCGAGCAAACAGAGAAAGAACAGGGGAGGGAGGGACAAAACAGGGCAAGAGAAAGCGGCTGGTGCAGACAGAAGACGGGAGACAATATTTTCAAAGCCCGTAACCAACACTTTTTGAAACTTAAAACATATTCTGTCGGCAAAAAGCTACATAGGGCTTTTCAGTGTAATTGTATACTAAAGGAGTTCATCGCTCATGTGGTTTCTGACACTGAGTCGGTAAATTCTGCACCAGTCGGCAAAATGAAGGAAACATGAAGAAAAGAAAGAGGAAAAGAAGTGAAAGAAGGAGGACAATTTCTGTAATCAGAACCCAAAATTTCCAAGCACTACGCACACTGTAATGTCACTCCAGTTTCTTCAGTAGTTCCATTCCACATAGCTAGATAGCGTAAGTCCTGTCAACCTTACCGAGTAACATCTAGGCAGGATACACAGGTTATGAAGAGGTCGTAAATTTCATCCCACATCACAAATGTAGTTGCCATTCTCTAGTGTGTATCATGCTGATACGGTCAGTTGGTGAGCGACTCACAGAGCAAAGTTTGGCTATTTCATCAAGTAGTCCATATCCCTTCATATCCCTTTTTCACCTCCTCGACATGCTGTCGGAACTTAGGGTCGGTGGCATTGCCCGGCCCCATGTCGGGGAAATTCTGTCGTAACCCATGGTCGGTTTACTTATTTTAGCTATCAAAAGGGTCATTTCTGTGATAAAATCCCAAATTTTCGGTATGCTTTGCCCACTTTTCCTCAGTTTTGTTACTAAGAGCTAAATACAGAACATACCCTTTCCATCTTTTCAAGTAACATAAACTTGTAGAATTTATCGTTTTATATAAACGCCGGGAATCTCATCTCATTTTGCTGAACTAAGTTAATGTTCTCTGAAGTCTGTCTTTCGGTACGGCTAGTGACTCGAAGAGGGAAGTACAATTTAAGTTGTGTCCGATAGGGCCCAACTGCCTGGATAATTGACCTCAGTCAGTGGCGTACACAGGGGGGGGGGGCCATTGGGCCATGTCCCCCTCACGGATGCCAATTTTTTTTCAGGTCCTAAAAAATTGTAAATGTTTTAACACAAATTTTACTTCCAAAGGTGGCATATGTGGCACCAGATTGCATTTAAGGACACCTAACTTTTCAAAAATTTTCAAAGGGGAGGGTGACCCCCCCCGCGCCAGTGATCACACAGCATATTGCATGACCCCTTGAGAGAAATCCTGGGTATGCCACTGGTTGACCTATATAAGCTTTAAATAAGTACAGATTCTTTTTAGTGTAAGCTTACCCAAAAATTTCGCGCGCTTTGCAATGTCACAGTTAAGATTTCAGGAAAAACCTTAAATTGGGCGGAACTATTTTCCTCTAGTATATACAAAATTTCATGTAATATATGCCCTGCAATGGCATGGTATAGTACACAGGTTTGGTGGTTTTGCTGGTTTTGATAAATGCTCTCTCGATGCCCCTGTGCATTGTCAGCATAATGTAGTAAGGTCAAAGGTCAAATATTACCTACTCTATCCTGAAGTACCACAAATTAAAACTTTGCCAGACCATCAGATAGACAGAGTTTTACAAAGTACTTTGTGAAATACAGGATACACGTGTTGTCAGGCTCATGCTCAAAAACAGGATGGGAAATTTATTAAACCAAGTTTAAACTTGTAATAACTCTATTTACATCATTCATTGGAATTATTTTTCTAGGCTTTTAATTAGAATAAGAAAGGAAGTCTTCTAGTAGCTTGTGCATGCTAAATGATGGTATACTGTAACTGAAGAATTCATTGACTATTTATAAGGCTTGTATCATACAGTGCAGTAAGGGTGGGGAACCTTTTTCCTATGACGGGCCATTTTGATAGTAATAGTACAGTACCACTTATGGGCAATCAGGACCTTTGGTGTCAACGTACAGTAATGCTGAATCCTCCCTGCATAGAGTTTGAGGCCAAGTCACCTTAAGGCAGTCCCTTTTAAATGGAGGGAAACACCCCTGGGAGCTCTTGAATATCTGAAAACTCAGGCAAGCCTCCCAAAATGGCATAAAATAAAAAAAAAAGCATAAAATATGGATGAAAATAGTCTCAAGCGTAAAAAAGCATAAAATGAGAAAAGCATAAATTTTTTATTATAGAAGTGTGATATCATGTGTTGGTGAAGGAACATACATGGCCACCAAACTTGGTGTACAAGTCCTTCAGTAATAAATGATATCTGTATGTGTGTACATACATTGTAAATGCATGCTTTATCATATTTGGTCAAAAGTGCATGAACTTGTGCCTTACATTTCTGTAATTGATATATTTACTTTGCCTTTAAGACCTGCAATGAGATGGGATAAGGCTGTTTGTGTAACAGTATGCTCAAAGTATGTGTCCTTCCATCTTGCATATTAGCAGTTGCTATTTATGTCGCAATACTGTACTTATTCCTTCATTAAAAGTAAAATGAGCAGGTTCTCAAGTTACTCTCAGTTATTCTGCTTTATCTTACTTTTTCAGTCTTCTTCTTACTTCTCCTTTTTTCTTGAAAACTCTTTGACTTGTCAGATCCTAAAAAAGTATGTCATTTTCCCTTCATACAAATATTTGTAGTCTTACAGAGTTTCTGTATTTATAAAGATATGTATACCGACCTTACTTTTCCCTTGGAAATTCCCCCAAATGTCACAGAATCATGATCAAACATTTAAAACAATTAGCACAAACATTGTAACAAGTCACTCTGTGTGTATCAAAAGTCCTGGGATTTGTATTCTTTTGTGCAATATACCCAGAAAGTGCATTTTCTTAGAGGAAGTACAGAGAAATTTGTATGGGAAATTTTTGTCTTGAGCTCATTTCTTGCTATCTAGGCTCATCCCAGATTGACAATTTTCTCAGCCCCAATTCTAGTGGGGCTGAGGAGCCCCAGCTCTAGTGGGGCTGAGGAGCCCCAACTCTAGTGGGGCTGAGGAGCCCCAACTCTAGTGGGGCTGAAGAGCCCCAACTCTAGTGGGGCTGAGGAGCCCCAACTCTAGTGGGGCTGAGGTTGGCTGTGTCTGCTCATGTGCTCTAGAAATTTGAATTGCTCACCTTGGCGGCTCTCACTGTGTAACTGTGTCATTGTGTCATACAACTAAAATGCGAAAAACTTATGTGCAGGAGTAGTGAGTAGCCATTGCTTGTATGAAAGAGATGTGCTCAAACTAGATTATTGCCAAAAATGTGATACACTTTGTGTGTTGTACAGACAACATTGGTACAGATGAAAGTCTGGCTAGAAGCCTTTTAAGTCTTACTTTTAGTTAAAACAACCCTACTTTTCTCCAATTTGAGTTTTGATCCTTCTGTCATCCTCCTTTTAAACTGGATTCAATTGAGAGCCTGAGTATGCAATAATCTCTTCAGTGTGAAGAATTTTCACTTCCTTCTTACAGATGTAAAAAGGCAATTCTTGGTATAACTTCATTTCTTTTATCGTTTGGTTCTCAGGGTGATGCATCACCATTAACTCTTCCATTGATTTGCAATACTAACTTAACCCCATTGAGAGTCTTCTGTGCCCAGCAGAAGTTGTGGCCAAGACAACGACATAACCCACTGTCTTAAAGCTGGCGAGTTGTACCTCTGTGACACTTTCGATTTTTGGGACCACACCTGGTTTTTACATTTTCTGCAAATACAGCTCAGAACTTCCATGTGAGATTCAGGCATTGAGGCTTGAGCACCTGCCCTAGAACATCTTTCCCAAAAATGGATGACTTCAGCAAAACCTTTGATAATTAGTTTTTGATTCCTTGACGTAGTCAGAGGAATCTGCGCGATGGTGATGTTGTGTGTATTTGTGTGTGTGTGTGTGTGTGTGTATGTGATGCTTTGCTTGTAAACATGATACCTCAAGAAGGGTAACTGGGACTGATCTCATTCTTGGTGTGAGGGTTGGTAATACTAAGAAAATGATCCCTATTGTTTTTTGGTGGAGGTCAAAGATCATTTGGGTTCACAAGAAGTCAAAAGCTCAAAATTTTGTAAATACAATACGTCAGGAAGGATAAATGTGAGGGTCTCATACTTAGTGTGTGGATTGCCTATATTGAGTAGATGATCCCTGTCATTTTTCATGGAGGTCAAAGGTCACTTGACATCAAAAAGGCTTGTAAACATGAAATTTTATAAAGGAGGATAACTGTGAGGGATCTCATACTTAGCCAGTGGATTGTTCACATATAATTGTTCATATTTAGCATCTATATCGCCATATAGGGTAGGTGATCCCAATTGTTTTAAGTGCAGGTGAATGGCCATTTTGGGTAACAAGATTTCAAAAGGTCAAAACCTTATTAACATAATATCTCAAATAGGAGATGACTGTGAGGATCTCATGCTTGTCATGTGGGTGATTCATGTTTGTTACAATATATCTACATGGCAAGGAATTACTAAGCCTTTTGGCTTTCTGGTTGACATTGAAAAGGATGTCTTCTATCTTGCTCTTTCCTTTGTGTTGTAAGAACTACAAAGCTAGAGCTGACCCCCCTTACACTCCATAAACACATCTGTAGGTAATGATGGGAGTACTGTTGTAAAATATAATATATTAACACTGATACAGAAAGCAACCTTGTGAAAATATAAACAAAAATCCAGTGCTATTTTATAACTAGGTCATCCAATATTTACTGTTGGTGGCACAATAAAGTGTGAATGATTTAGATGTGTGCTAAGTGGGTTGAAAAATGGGCTGTTATAATTAGCTGTATTGTGTCTTAAACTTGAAATATGCAGTGTGTGTTTACCATGCTGCACTTGCTCTGGAAAGGAAGAGGTAGTCCCTTTTTGTTTCTCGTCATCCTGTTCTGGATGAGGTTTTTTCTTCTTGTGAAATTTTTTGTTACTGAATACATTGTTTGATGTACCCTCACTATTCAAATTAGTTCTTCAATGAATAATTTCCTTCCTCTCTTTCATTAGTTTTTGAAAAGGTAAAATTTTATGACTGCCATTCCAAGCAAAAATTGCAAAAGAAGAAATGAGACAGGTGTAGGGTGATGGAAGAGATGACAGAGTACTGAATTTTTCTTTCCCTTTCTTATCTGTTGTCAAGACAAAGTTATCCTTTGACAAAGTAGCCAATGCAATAATTTTTGGTTGAATTCTGTCAACTTTTCCTGATGGTTTATAATAAACCACTGTGTCAACCTTTCCTTTTAAAGAACACTACATGTTCATTGATAAGATGGAGATTTGGTGTAGTTAGGTTTATTGATTCTTTTTTTTATTTTTATTTTGTTCAGGAATGGAATGGGGAGGGGGGAAGGAGGGGGAATAGGGTTGACATAATAGACAATGGCCTTTCCAGAAAACCAGGAGGTGGGAGTGTTCTAAAGGGGGCCCTGTGTGGTGTAAAAACTGCCCTTGGTGGGTAATATGGCTGAGTCTGAGATTAGAAAATCTGGTATCCTACATGCTCAAAATTGTAAGAATTGACATTCCAAGACACAAATCTGTATGTACTACAGTTCAGTGTCTATCATGCATGGCACACCATTATGAAGAACATATTGCATCACAATGATTGCTGAAAATTGTGAACTAAAACATACTGTTAGTTCGGCATTACAGTTCTGTCTCTCCCTTGCACGTGATACAAAGTAGCACAGAGGGGTGCTGTGTTGAGAGGGGGAAGGTAAGTGGATTGCAGTAAACTGTGAACAAATAGTTTAACATGAGTGGGGTGACAAAAGAGCACAGAGGGTTCTATGTGAGTATTTCACTGAAGGGGAGGGGGAGGGGAAGGGGGAGGAGAAGGTGGAGCTACTTGGGTAAATCTGCTATTGACCGTGTATGGTATGGTCAGTCCTTTGAAAATATGACAAAGTAGGAAAATGAAATCCAGGCATATTGTAGAGCTAAACTTGTTTCAACTTTACTTTTGCTTTACTGTAGAAATGCTCAGCAGGTGTAGCATAAGATGAAAGATGCAGAGGAAGCAAACCTTGATGAGGAAGGCTTACATGATATTGAGATAGAGGGCGATACAGAAGAAAAGACAACACCGTTTCACAAGAAACTGATGAGAGATGCCATTAAAGGAGAACGTACAACATCGTCTGCAGCAAAGCTGGCAGCTTCTATTAGACAAAAGAAAAAGGATACAGAGAGAGAGGAACAGCTATCATTAAAAAGTAAGGGTAAGGGAGATTGTCCTCTTTAGTAAGTTTGGTCTACAGACCATACTGTTGTTTTAGACAGTAAGGCACCTACTGTATCAGCTACTGAGTACCCTGCAATTTATAGTTTGTTACCGTACTCTGTAATGTATATATAACTTAAGTGATCGGTGTCTCCCAGGCCTTAATCTGGCTACCATTTGTGTAATATGGCATACCACCAATTGTGATATGGAATGCTCATCATACAAGAATTTAAATCAAAAGATCCAGAAAATAAACTTTGTTAAAACCACCCCTTTAGTATCATTTTTTACAGTGCACTTGCGTCATATGAACAAACAGGTGCACATTAAATTCTGTTAATTGTCATGATTTCTACTAAAGAGTTAAGTGCTCATAATTGTGTTCTTGGAATAAAACCTGTTTCTCTCCTACCATAATCCAGGATAAGCATGATCCTCAAACTGTTTGCTGTGTATTTAAAGTATAAAAAGAGGTCAAGTATGTGAGCATGTGATGATTCCATCTGTTCCTGATGAATCATGGGATACCATGACTTTAGTCTTTCACTTCCTCTTTAGTATTATACCCAGTTTCCACCATGAAGATGAAGCTGTACACATTGAACTGTAATATTATGTCACTGAAATGGTGATAGCTGCATCAGTTTTGAAAATTAGGTGAAAAAAAGGAGAATGGTATGGTTCTTGATTATAAGAGTTCACTGTTTACAGTTGCTTTCTTAATATTGCTTCATACACAGCCCACTTCCTCTTGGTTTTATAAAGTGTATTCTTGCAATCCTGGGTCTTGATACTTGAGCAAACATTGGTTCAGCTTCAAAACATTCCAGCTTTGTGTACATGTCACAATTTATTCCTATAGTTTCAAAAATAAAAGGTGTGTTTTCAGTTTAACTAATCAGTCAAGTCCCTTTTCTGTGGACTAGGGTCCAACTCGAAAGTAAGTCAAGAAAAATTTTTTCCATCATTTCCTGGTTCCTGTCCAGGGCCTTAGCTTAGATTCAGAAACTGGGAGTCTCATTTATTGTGCATAAAATTTCTCACTGGTGCCTTTGGCACTACAAAATGTGTAGAGCACAAATGCCTTAAAGGCAGGGTTGTTCCCGTTACACTTTGAAAGTAACTCATTATAGTTACAGTTAATTCCGTAAAATTGTAACTCGTTACAGTTACTAGTTACAATGTTGAAAAAGTAACTTGTTACAGTTACTTTTAGCTGAAAAGTAACTAGCTACATTTCAAAAGTAACTAGTTACTTCAAGGTGAATATATCCGTACCTGAAATGGAAGTCGGCAAAATTAGATAGTAAGAAGGGGCACAAGAGAGGAATGAACCGCATTTGTGCCGGTTAACCTTAGGTGTTTCCCAAAGAAAGTCAATGATGCCAGCTGATCTTCACTGGGCATTCAGGCAGAGGCTCCTAACGCTCATCATGAAGCAGCGAATCATGATACTGTGTGGGAGCTTACGCAAACTATTTGTTAGACGAATATGGTTGTAACCAAAACTTTTCCAGTTGCGACAGTACTTCTTTGAGGGTGGAAATCTTTATACTCCTATCACAATATAGAGAGGTTAGCGGCTATTAAAGGTGGAGAGCGTTGTTTTAGCAGTAATTAAAGTCTTCACCCCTCGAGGGCATAAATATGGTAATACGATGCTCTATATTTGTTAACGGTAAAATTTAAAACCTCACCACTAGGGTTGGGCTAAGTGATATTTCCGCATAAGTTTCAAGTTTCACAACAATGCATAGAAATGGTGAGACAATGCAGTTTACACATGCAGACCATGTGCCCATAATTCACTTCCCCTTTACAATAAATAGGTGAAGCTTTAAGTCGGACACTTCTCGCCTCTTTCAGTTAGCTTTGTCAGGATACTTTTAGCGCCATGTGACCATTTCAATATTCTGCTGTTTTTATATAAACCTTACTATTATTCCAGTGTAAGGAGTTACGGGCATTGAAAAAAATATGATAAAGCCTAAAATCATACGTTTGATTCATCAGATAAGGATATCAAACAAAAGTGTCAAATTAGATACATAAATGGATGCACGGTGTTTACCGACGATTGGCTCCGTATAATTTACTGGGCTCCAACGCACGAGTCCGGATTCGACTAGCATAATGCCGGTCTCAAGAGCTTTTTTCTTCATTAGAAATTTGCCCGGAATAAAAGGTTCCGAAATCGAAATTTTCCGGAATGTGATGTAACTGGACTTGTACTCGGAGTTCTGAATTGGTGCGATTGGAATCAGAACTAGCCGGAACTTGAGGGGTACGTACCATGCTCGGAAAGATAAGGGAATCTAGAATCGCAGTTAGCTCCGACTCGGATAGGGTGGACTCGGGTCCAGCCGCTCTAACGTCTCAAAAGGCAATGATTAAACTTTCAAAGTTAGCCTAGTATTTGAATGCCTATGGGCCAATCTGTTTCTCACGGTGCACTATCTCCACTGTGTCCTCTACAGGACAATATGAGTAAACTATAGCCCAGCTGACTTCACATAGTATATATATATATATACCAGGCTATATAAAGTCAGCTGGGCTTAGTTTGCCAGAGGACCGTTCAGTATTTTTCAACGAATCGCACAAAGATTCGGTCACATGGATAACAAGCATTGATCTGTCTAATAAGTAATTTGACATACAAATCAAATTTTAAACTTAGTTTAATCAACAATCAGGTGACCATGTAAGCCTGCAGCATGTGCATCTAGTATCAACTTCTGATTCTAATCGTGAATAAAATTTGATGACGGTAAGGGCGACGTCAATAATAGAGATGAATGATAAATAAATCGAAAATAATTTTGCTACCAAAGTGTCATCAATTTGAAAATCTTCTGTTACTACTTCTAGTAAAAGGCAATTTGTGGTCATTTTGACTATTTGTAACGGGAAAGTAACGGGACCCAAATGTAACGCCATTACAGTTACTTTTACACAGAATTGTAACTAGTTACTTGCTCCGTTACTGAAATGCAAATGTAACTCGTTACAGGGTTCCGTTACACAAAATGTAACTCGTTACAGTAACGGCGTTACTTGTAACTCGTTACTTCCCAACCCTGCTTAAAGGGTACCCATCTAAGAGCCCCTGGTGGGGATCCATAGGCTTTGACCCTGAAAGTTGAGCTGTTTTACTTTAGGCTAAAATCGTACCCACAAATCTGTACCAGACAAACAGATTTCTTGAGAAAATGTTCCAAAGAGGTAAATGGATGGTTACATGAAAATATTTTTTTCTGTTTTAATTATCAAATAGAAGTTAAACAAAAATTCCAAGCAGAAAGTTTCATGGTATTATTCTTTCCTTTTGTCATTCCATCTGTTGTTGTACTCTGCACACGGCGTCAAGTTGAAACTGAAGTGAGTATTTTATATGGACATTGGTCAATGGGTTCATGTCACTGCGTGCCATGATGAATCTGCAGTACAGTAATGCCCTTGTGCAGAGTTTTATATACCATCAGCTTTGTATCAAATCTAATTCTGTGTAAGTGGAACATTAGGGACATGCCCACACTGGGAGTGCCAGGTAAGGTCTGACAATCGTACTGCCCGATACTCAATTATAAATAGCCAGCTTTTGCTGACACTGTTTGTCATCATTTTTAACTTTTTACAATTACACTGATTTTGTTAAGATTACAGACCCTACCTTTTGTATTATTTTGCATTTTGGGAGCCTGGAGGAAGCAATTTTTAGCTCAAGCCAGCTATATACAGGGAATAATTTATCTGGCATCACATCACAATTTGCTGCACAAGCTGGCCAAATTGCTACACAAATGCAAAAGTGTGTAGCACTTTTTGTGTGCATAGCCATAGACAATTCAGTGATTTTACACTACAGAACGAACAAATTCTCAAAACTGTTACGCAAAATTTGAATACTTAATTATTCCCTGATATAGCTGTTTGAGCTATTACATTAATCAGCCACAGTTATTTTATCTAGGATGTCCATTAGCAGTTGTTCAACGGGCTCTCAAACATTGATTTTTTTTTGGATTTTGATGCGACTTGGACACAATCAGGGTTTGCAATAGCCGTATCGCATCACAGTTTTGCGATGCAAATGAGCACAGTAACGAAACAAAAATTGAAAAAATAACTGTTAATTGCTATACAACATAAAAAATGCATAGCAGTTTTACTATGTAGAACAAAATCCTTAATGCAGACCCTTGACACAATTATTATTGTGTATAAAAGGGGACACTTGTGACCACCAGAAAGTCAAGGTGAAAGGTCATTTACTGCAGGATTCAATACAGGCTTTTATATGTGAAATTCTTAAAAATGTATTTTCTCTCACCTATTAAAGCACCAATGTCTTTGAACTGTGGTAGTCTTGTTTAGTGCTTTCTTCAGGGTTTAGACAGATTTTGGATACAGGTCATTTGAGGTCATTAGAGATCAATAATTGAAATCTCAAATAACTATGTGTAGTGGTCTCAAGTGCTCATTTGTAGAGAGATGTTGGTGAAACTTGGCAAGATGTTCATTGGGTGTACGTCTAGTTTGACCAGTAGGAAGTCAAGGTCAAAGGCCATTTGAGATCACTGAAGTGCGTCTAGTGTTACCAAAATGATCATTTGTGGATAAATTTTGAGGAACAGTAGGTAGTGATTATTTGAGTTTGGACTGCTTTGGCCAATCAGAAGTCAAGGTCAATGGTGATTTGAGGTCATCTACAATGTAATATTAAAGGCATATTCCAGTGGCTAGTCATGAGGTCTCATGTGAAAGAGAAAAAAATTACAGTTCAACCCCTCAAAACCCTGTAGCAATACTCTTTTCCTAGTTTGAGATACATATGTATCTCATGTGAAAGAGTACTTACTTTTGTCAAAAACTACATTCAGTTCTTATCAAGGTCACAGAATATTATGTAAAGTGGGCACATTGCCCCAGATTCCTTTTGTTATCACTATAATAGAATGTCCTGTTTGTCCTAGAAATTTGATATTGTTGGAATGTTTGAATATCTTCCATACATGTAAATGTAGCATAAATCCACACCATATGTAGGGTAGACAAACAAAGTTGCTAAATATTCCCTACAGCAGCATCAATATCTTAAAGAAATTCAATGCTATGTCAAATTAAATGTGCCACAATGACATCACAGATTTCCCATATTAAAGGTACTTTATCATGAGAAAAAATTTCACTTCTTTGAAAAATAGTATCTTCCAAACCGTACACACCAAGCTATTGAGATGCAGTTTTCATCTCCTTAAAGAGAATAATTTTCTGCAATTTTTGAAGTCATTGAATTTTGTCTCTGACAAATCCCTTTAAACAGATTGTTTAAAGCAGTTATGTCTTTGAGTCAGGGAGACTTCATATCATGTGTGTACACTACTGTTAATAGAATTATCAGTTTGGTTCATGGAAATTCAAGGTTATCTGAAGTCAGCCAAAGTCATTATCCTGGAACTTTGGGATCACCTAAGCTCACAGACAGTGTGTGATAGGCCATAGAATGAGATAGATGTCATCAACTTTAAGATATATTTTGTGAAATTTTGTCAGTATGTGTGTGGCAAAAATGGTATCTTTTGTAAGGAAATTTTCATTGAAATGTTTTGAAGGGAAGTTGATGTATATGCCATTTTATTGCTATTTTGGGGCTTATTTATGTCAAGATTGTAATTATAGCACACATCACACATATCACCTTATGACCTTAATAATAGACTGCTTTAAACTAGTCAGGGCTTGTTGACATAGTGGATCACATTTCTTTACCATGCTAAGGGCGGTACCTTTAAATGTCATGGTCCACTAAGCAGCCACTTTGTTTTGTGATTGGTCAATTGCTGAATAAACTTTCCTTTCCTTCTGTTTAGGAATAGTAAAGAGGGCAGCAACTTGCTACTAGACCAAACAGTAGATTTGTGGTATAATCAGTGTTGAGAGTCTTGCAACTTTGTTTTGCTTATTGACTTATTTTGATCAGTTTTGTATGGAAACAAAGTGGTGAGAGAAGTACGGCAAGACAGCAGCTGCCAAATGAGATAGTGTGTTAACCTAGGCAATACACAGTAATTTAAATTTCTGAAGTCAGAACATCAGATGCTTGAAATTAAAAACTACATTAGACTTTGGAGGTCCAGTTTTAAATTAGCTGAAACTAGCCATAGAACTGTTTGCGCTGAGCTTCCACCGTCATTCTATCCATCTATCATGTCCATCAACAATTTTTCAATGAGCAGATTTCAGTGCAACTTGGACACAATGTTTAATGAGTGTGGGGTGATTTGATCAACAGAAAGTGGTGGTCAACAGTCATTTAGGGGTTAATACAGGCTATTATGTGAAAATCTCAAAAATGTATCTCCTTTCTCATTGAGCACCCTATGTTCTTAAAAATTGGTTATTATTCCTTAAGTAGTGTTTCTACTAGGATGTATTCAGAATTTTGATACAAGGTCGTTACAGGTAAAAAGGGAGAAAATCTTTGATTTGGAACTTCTTTGTTACTGTAACTCGGATGGAATCCAAACAGTCATTTGGGGGTCATCAGGGGTCATCTAAGAACTTTTTAACCTATTACGATTCACTTAAAGATGTAACTACCATTTGGCTCTAAAAAACATGAAGGTCATTGTGGTGTCTTCAGGGTCAAATTTGCAAGTATGTTTTGATGTATGTGTAACTTGGAAGATGAAGTCAACATTGATTGCCAGAAAGGTTGGAGGTCAGTTTGAGGTCATTAGGGGCCATTTGAGGTCAAATTTGCAAAGATTGTTGGATATACATGAAACTTAAATATATTCAGTTTTTAGTGCCAAAACTTGTGGAAGTACTGTGGGAGTAATTGGGGTCATTCAAAGTTTCATTTCCAAACATTGAATTTCACTTGAAAGAAACAGCTCCCTTTTACCAGAACACTTTTCTTATGAGCTGTATAAGAGATTTCCACAGCAACATTTCACAAACTAGTTGATTGTTTACATTAAACGGGATATCTTTTCTAATAAATCATAAAACATCATGAAAGATGTTTGGAAGAGCATAATAAGAAAACAGATTTCAGCAGTGAAACCTTTAATAGTGTTTATGTATCATGTGTCCTGGCAAATCAATTGTTAAAGTGGCTATGCCACGTGTAAATTAACGGTTTAAACCCTTTAGTATCTTTAGGAATACGTTTCCTACAATGAAAATCAACCATTCAGTTTGTTTACAACTTATTTTTCCACTCGAAAATTGAGAAAAAATACACCCTCTTCCAGCCTTGAAAAGTTAGTCTTCCCGAAAATTTTCAAAATCTTGTTACGTCATGTGACGTCACTTTAGGAACTGATCGTTGTTTGCCGTGGTATCCTTTGGACATTTGATACAGTGTTTGCATTCCATTGTACCAGTTACCAAGGTCGATACAATGTAAAACCTGCGTGAAAAGTTGTAAATTTTGGAATTGTTATCCCTTTTCTCGTGCTTACCAGTTGTTTTAGTCAATTAAATGCATTTCACGCAGGTTTTCGTCTTGGTGTCATGATAAGTAGCTGCCGCGTACAAACATTCACAACGCAACAGCATAGATACAGGATGGAAGTACTTCCAGTACACAACATACCTGATACTACACAATGTATCACCAGCACTGTTTCGTAGTAGGTACCATGTGAAATCAAATTTAATACTTCCTTTGGAATGGCGGATCTGAGCCAGGGAGTTGCCCTCTAATGGCAACTCCCTGATCGGACTGTCGGTAAAGTGAGTCTTCTTGGATTTGAAATCAGAAAGGCGAAGGCGATACTGAACTAGACGTCAGTGGTGCAGATGGGGTGAGTAATTCGTTACGGCGCATAGGACCGTATCGATCTGAGACTGTAAGGTGAGGTAAAAGTACAACACCACAACAATTCGAGAATGAGAAGCATTTGGAGCAATTGAAAGGGACTTTAGCTTGGAAAGTTTTATGTAGGCAGTCAAAATATGAACTTTAGGTTGTTCTCGTGCAAGTGTCAGTGGAAATCGTGGAACTAACCTATGATCGAGTGTGCACAGTATTTCGCTGGCTGCTGCCAGTCCACACACTGTACGTATTACTGCAGACCGAACCGAACAGTACACTGCCGAGTTTTTGCGTTCTTCGGTTACGAATCAAGAGTTTTTGTAATTATTAGTAATAGCCTACTGCAGCCCCAAAATGTAACAGACCGCCACCACTATCCAAACAGGCAGAATAAAGTTCAAATTCAAGACATGCCGCGAATTACAATCATTACTATCTCTTACGTATGTATAGGCTATGCTGTACGCCAGGTTCGGTATACGTAGGCTGGTGTTCCTAAGATGACGTCACTATCGTGTTGGCTTGAAATCTCATTTTCAACAGTCTATTTTTTTGGTGCAATTTTTTGAAACATTAATTTCTTTTTAATGCTCAATGCTGTAAGGGTGATGAAAACAGTTCTAGAAAGAGCTTTTTGTGTACTTTAGGCTAAATTAGTCTCCCATTACTCCAATTTACGTGTCATGGCCACTTTAAAGGTCAAAAGCAGTCACCCAAATTTATTTTGAAACAATAGCTAAATGTCACAAATTTTTTATTCTTCTTCAATGTATCTTTCATAATATTTTAGGGCATAAATATTGCATATTCAAGGTAAACCAAGCAGTTGCACCTTGTAAATTTTACAATTGAGTGAGAAAAATACTGTCACATGATTGTAAAGAGCCATTCAGGAAATACGATAGTCCACTATACAATTCTTTATTGGGGTGACTGCATTCTCCCTTTAAACTTCCAAAAGCCTCCTTTATCTGTTGTGATACCCTTTAACTCAAATGCTGTGCCAATCAAGACAGACTTGATTGAGGAATGTACAATAGTAAAAGAAGTACAACCCTGCTTGACAGGTTTGTTTTGGCACCAAGTAAAATATTTTTGGTGGGATGATAAACAAGCCAGACATCAACTAAATTACAGTCATTGATTAGGTTTAACTTAGCATGACAAGCTTTAGGATTACTATGATACAAGTAATTACACATTCTTTTAATTCTGGGTTAAGAACCACTGGCACATTCCAATCCCCAGTAATAGTACAATGCAAGCATTGAACTTCTAAGTAATACAATACCTTTGACACAATCCTAAAAGAATGAAGGGTGTCCAAGTTCAGGCCCTTCAAAGTAATTAAAGTTTTAGTGTACTGACCTATGTCTAAGTTATGGTAAGTACAACTAAATTGCCATTTTAATGGAGGTACTACCTGGACAGGAGAAGAAAGTTTAACTTAGTTTATGCTAATCCAATTAGACCCAGACATGTGTGAAGAGATAATCCAGTAGTGATTGATGATAAGACTTACAGCTTTTCAGCTCTTTTATCTGGTACTTACAATTTCCACTTCTTATCACTGGCAACCTTATTCATTTCTACTAATACTCTAACAAATGGATTAAATAAAACAGTCATTTGACAGTTAAATAAGATATGCCGAGTAAAAATTCAAAAGAGTAGATTCAAGAGTACTTCATAAGAGTAGATTCTGGTGCCAGGAGTATTGTTAATGCCATATACAAATGAGCAAACTACAGTAGTAATGAGTCTATACTTAGCAGTTGAATTTTGATCAATGTCTGCATAATTGCACATGTTGTAGAGGGTTTATACATATTTAGGAATCAAAGCAACAAATGTATAAATGACGATACAAATCAAAAGGAGCAATTTAAGTTTCATTTGAAGCAACTGGCAATGTTGAAGTGATAGGCAAAATTCGGTCTTGGCCTCTTCAAGATGTGTAACAGACAACATGTACCTATTGTGCTTAGTTCCTATAAACACCTTTTAAACTTATTGAATTTTCAATAAAGTACAAAGGGAGAGGGATTAGTGGTGTTGACTAGTTTTATGAGTTTGACCTTCGCAGTATGATTGACCAGGGAGTCTTCTCCTGTCCAAGTTTTACCTCCATGGTATTGTCATGTTTTAACTGTTTGACACTAAAACTGAAATTTGCAGTCATAAGTATTGTATTTCCTGTAGAGTTGGAGGCACCTGAAGAATGTAACAACTATGACCCCACTCTTAATAACATGGGTTGCCACATCTTCTATGAATATTTGTTTCCCTTTAAAGGTTTCCCCTTCAGTGAAGATTCTAACTGTAGGATCTTGTCCCCGTTACCAAGTCGAAGAAAGAAATCATGTATGGACTGTAGTTTTATTTATAATAATGGTGATGATTGGGATTTTTATAGTGCCTTATATGTGACACATCTTAAAACGCTTCATAATCATTACCCCTGGTCATTGGTAACTTGTTAAACCCACACTATATAGTGCACATCCCTTGCTTTTCATACCCGGCACACTGAACAGTAATGCCACTTCGTTGTGTCCCCTAGGGCACTTCTCGTACAGCGCATCACTATACAAGTTACCTCACAGGTACCCATTTAACCCCTGGGTGGAGAGAAGCAATCGAGATAAAGCATCTTGCTCAAGGACACCATAAATGACCCAGGTGGGAATAGTACCGGCAATCTGTAGATCACAAGTCCAACGCCTTGACCAATAGGCCACCACGCTTTCAGAAAATGTCTCCTCATTGATGAAATTTCACTCTTTTCTCTCTTCATTTGTTCATTCGTTTATTCATACCAGATATTTTAGCTGGAAGAGACTGTTGTTTGCTAAATTGTTCCGTAATCCAGTCAAGCTTGGTGTCTATGGTTAGGTTGCTGTTTTGCACACTTGCACCAGCATGGTGTATGCTTCTATCTCTTGTATGTGTTGCATTATCATTATTGCCAGTACTGTATGTACTGACTGCTCCCTCAGGTTGTGTTCAAAAATTTCTTTTACCACAAATGTAAGTGACTGAAGTCTTCCAAAATTAAAAATTCAATAGGAAGCTTCTTTAACGTGGACCTAAAGTCTAAAAATTCAAAAATATATATTTTAGAGGTTACAAAATTAATCTTATTGGTCCAACTCCCATTGTCATAGCTTATTCCATTGCTGAGATATTAAATGTTAAAATTTATTCACTTAAATCCAAACAGTTCATTGCGCAATAATTTTTGACATTCTTGTTGTACAACTCACATTAAATGCTTTGTTTTCTTTTAAAATAAAAAATGTTTATATGACCTTGACCGCTTCCTGTTTTCTTGCATGACATGCTGTACAGAGAGGGCTTATATAGTCAAGCCACCCCAAAGCAGTAAGAACGCGATCACATTTTGGCACAAGGTGCGGTGGCTTTCAGAAAAACAAAGAAATACAAAGATTGTAATTTGAGTAGTACAACAATGACATCACAAATTATTGCGCAATCTACCTTTTTAAATCGAGTGAATAAACTTCAACATTTTATATCTCAGCTTAAGAAAGTCCTGTGAAGATGGGAATTCGACCATTGGAATTCAGTTTTCATGCTCTGTAATATATATTTTTGAATTTTCAGACTTTAGGTACACTTTAAATAACATTTAATGGACCACAAACATGTGGACTGAAATTCAAGTTCAGAAATGACTGAAAAATCAAAACTCAGGAGCTGTGGTCACTTTGCACACCGCACTCCAGTCTCACAGTCTTTCATACTCAGTCTTTTGTAAATTTTTCTGTCTCCATTACGGTGTGGCTATCTCAAAGATGCTGAGGTTCACGTAATAACTTGTGCCTGCCACATGTTGGAAATAACTGCAGCAAAGTGACAAAAGCATCAATGGGACAATGTCAATGGGAGAAAGGCAATTGTACAATGCAAATGGATAATGTCATTGAACAATGGCAACAGGACAAAGGTAATTGGACATTATCAATGGGGCAATGCCGTCCGTATCACTCAGCTGGATTTTTATGTCCCAGAGGTCATTTGTACTTTTGAGGAAGAAAAGATGTGAATCTCACCAAATTGTCCAATAGGAAGAAGTAATAGAAAAGCAAGCACATGTGATGTGTGTGCACAAAGCATACTGAGAAAGCATGATTTTTAAGGCATTTTCAGTGATATGAGCAAAAGAAAAAAGTGAGCAAAATATACCCAAGTGGGTTAGCTGCCCCCTTCAGCCCTACCCACTTTGCTATGTACTTATCCCATCATACAGTAATGCTAGAAATGGCACTGTCAGTGCCTTTCAAGCTGCATCTAAACAATCTTTATTTTGATATCTGGGAAGTTTACACAGCTTGATGTTTTGAAAAGTTGCTATGAAAATTTGGGGGGGGGGGGGGCAGCTACCTGCTGGCAGATCAATGGGGGAGGCAGGGACAGTCAAGGCCCTCATAGCAAAAGGACATCCAGTGGAAGGAGGATTGATCTTAACCCAACAAGACTGTTTGTTATCAGGGCACTTCACACGACTTATCCTAGTCCTAGTGACTGAAGCGTGATATTGATATTTTTGGTGATGCCACAAATTGTCAGTGGATTTTTTTCAGTACTACAGGGTCGCTTGACCAGCGTATGACTTGCGTTGGTAACAAGTGATTTTTTGCAAGTCCAGGTCAAGTCACAAGTCTTTGCTAGTATTTGTAAGTCACATACACAGCTACTGTACTTGAGTCTGACTCGGTTCCAAGTCGCATGACTCGAGTCTACAGCTCTGCTTAACTGTCAACCAAGACTCCATAAACTTGCCAAAAATGTAAACACTTGGCATGATCTTCAAGGGGAATACCCAAATTAATCAATTCCTTCAGCCAGTGTACCAAGCACCAGAATATGTTGTATAGTATGCCCCAGGCAGAAAGCATTGTTTCAATTAAGTTTTCATCCAGCCCCTCCAGTTGAAAAGTAAAACACCAGAACACCTCCTGGACAAAACTACAAGGGTCTAACTGCTGAGGCCATATACACACACTTCTGTGTGTGTGAGCTGTCTGCTTTGGGTACACTACTGGGTGATCAGCACAAGTCAACATTGACCAATCAGAGTGATGCTTCTGTTTGAATTTATGTCAATCAAAGTGTAGTCACCAATTGTTCATAGAGATGTGGGGATATTCCTCAATATATTTGGGTGGATGCAACAGCTGTAAAAATTGCATGCAGGACATATCTTCAGTGAAATAATCAAGTAGTACAAATTCTTTTGAACAAGGAACTTATGTGATGATCTATTGTAGTGACAGTTCTCATTAGATCTTTCTACTGCACTAAAGGCCCTCTCACACTAAGCCTGATGCGAGGTGACATGGCTCAATATGGTACGATATTTTGATAAGTTGGAAACAATGCTTAGACCCTTCAACACTAGGAGTGATATGATGCAATACAACATGATGTCACGTGATATAACACGATAAAGTTGAGTTGAAGTAATTTCAACTTTCACCCATCTTCAGTGTTGCCCAGTGATATTTTGTGTGACCAATCATGAGACAGATTTGCCATTTTGTTAGATCAAACCACTTTATCAGGCCTGAAGCTTAAGAAAATTTTTAGGTTGTCCATTGAACCACCTGAAGCCAAATTTTGGTTGTATGCAATATTTTTTGGCATATGTCCGAATAAAACTGACATACTTACAGGTTGTATTTTATGTATTTCATGTCACTGCCATATTAAACAAACATTTATTTTAAATTCTGTATGCTTTTCAATAACATTTTCCTTTTTATTTTGTTTCAGTGATGAATAACAGTCCATAACATTGTCTCAATACACTTCATAGGGAATTTACATGATATACATTTTTGTTGATTAGTGAATCACTCAGTTATAAATAAAATCTACTCGTCCATCAGACAAGCTCAAAGAGAGAAAAAGGTTGTCTGATGCAATATTTACTTGTCTTGGATGAAAGGACATTTCAACCTAGCATATGGGGTGTTTGAATATCACTGAGATTAGCTTGTGGTGTAAAAGGCCTGGCAATGTTGTTATTGTGTCATATCATACCACATTATATCTTATTGCAAATATTGTGAAGGGGTCATAACACACTGTGGTAAGCCCTTTTGCCTAGACTGGATACTTGCGTCATCCGAAATACAACCTTGGGCTTATGTACTGTACTTGGTTTACTCAGAATGTGGAAGTTTAATATATTATAAGACATGAAAATAGGAGGACATAGTTTTAACATTTGAATTTTTTGCTTGTATTAAAACAGAGGTGACACAGACTGATAGTATTAAGAAATATAACCTACTATTTCTGTATAATTTGCTTACTGTATTCTGTTATAAATATGACATTATAAATATTTAAAGGTGCTTAAGTTTTATCTTGTCTTATTAAGTTGAAATGTGTATTTTTGAAATTTAGTGTAAATGAATCTGCACAAAAAGGAAGTATCCACGATACATTCCTTTTATACAAAGAACTGGAAGGAGAGCGGGAAGGGAAATTAAAGATGCCATATCACAAATTAAAATGCAAATTTTTACAACAGGATAAGATGACAAAGTACCAAATGAAGGGGGGGGGCATTGGGTTAGGCTGATTTAACCTGGATACACAATGAATCATATAGTTTTAGATAGGTATTACCACTTCAAAACTGGAATGATTTCAAGGTAAATAGAGTTTTTACAATAGGATGGGTGTGGTGAATGGCTGCCTGGCACACACAGATCATGTGACCTTTTTTGGGAATCAAAGTATGCCTGTCTGCCAGCCTTCACCCTTGTGGCTTGTTCAGATCTGTCAATTGTTAGATTGACTTTTATTGTTTAGTTGTATCAGCCAGATTTTATGAGTTGATACCATTTGTAATTACTGGAGTGGAAGGGTAACTATGAAATTAGTTAACAACATCGTAAACTTCACACAAGGATATTAATAAACCTTTCAACTGCTTAGTACTTTGAAGTAGAATGAATAACTACAAACTTGAACATTCAGTACCAGGTAAAAATATGCTTGCCAACTGTAAGCAAGCAAGCAAGCAAGCAAGTTCCGTGACAGTACCACAGGCTTAACCCTTTTGTGGTTGAGCAGCATGTACTGGAACATTTTTGGCCGCAAACATTCCTAAATGGCTGGAAATGTTACATCTAGGTGATGAAAAATTAATTTGTGGACAGCATTTAAATAGCTGTACCAAACCAGAAAAATAATGGTACCAAAACAGATGGTAGTAAACTTGTTAGTAACAGAGACTATCCATAGAATTGCATACCTCATTGAACTAACACGTGCACTGAGCTATTATATAACTGGGACATACGCTGAAGTGGACATAGTGTAATGCTGAGGCAATAATGCTAAGGTGCCCTGTTGTGCCTTGGGGCCTCTTCTCCCTCTTAAAAGCTAATTAGCCACGCGTGCTATCATGTGTTGGCATCCACATCACTGCGCTGAGATAAAGTTGTCTTTACAGGGTGTGCGCTAAAAGGAACATACATGTGTAACATACAAAGCACAAAGGCAGACCATGTTGGAGGCTTCGAGGCAGTGGCCAAAGTACACTCATCCCTATGCGGGCGTGTGTGTGTGTGTTAACTTCCCTACATGTGCCCTTTTGTTATTGTGAAAAGAGGATGCATTCAGTGCACTGTAGATGTTATGTAGGTATGGTTTATTATTTAATGCTTCTCATGAATGAAATTGTATCATGTATAGTCCTTCTATAGTAATTCACTATCATCATCTCTGACAGGTGAATCTCTCGGTTTGAACAAGAAGTCTGGAGGGCCTAGAAGTCAGTGGAATGAGGTCAGCAGATTGTCCAAACTTCAGCCAAGTACAGTAGCATCCATTCTAAAAAGAAGTGTCATATATGATAACGGTAAGAGCTCCATTTACTATAAATATGATTGTTTTCTGTGCATGTTTTAAATGGCTCAGTTATGTAGATTGATCAATAATTTAATGAATCAGTTGGTCAACTGGTCAGTTGGTTGATTGGTCAACTGGTCAGTTGGTTGGTGGGGCAGTTGGCTTCTCTGTCCATTGGTACATCAGTTGGTCAGTTGTAAACCTGACAGATGGGAAAACTAGATAAATCTTGAATGAAAGACTACCTTTCTTTGATATGGGGATTTAGCCTGTGTCTCATACTTTCAGCTAATTCCTCATTGCTCAGATATATGCCATCTAGTTTTATCCTCATGGTCATGACTCTGATCAATCCAAGGGAGTGTTTTGTGTGAGACTGGTGCTATATTTTCACTTTAGACAAAATATTAACACATTGACCCACTGACCCTACAGACAGTGAATAAGCTCCCAGGATAGGAGAGACTGTTCCCTTCACCCTCCTCTCATTTACTTTGCAAGGGAGGTGAAAACAGTCACAAGTGGATCCAATCTTTGGATGTTTGCATAAGATTTGTACTTACTGTATAGATCTGTGGTCATAATTAGCTCCATGACCTGTGGCCACCTCTTGCCCTACCAAACTGAATCTGATACAAAGGGTATCCAAAATATGTAGAGATAAAGCTAATTGTTTGTATTAGAAACAGCCTCCAGTGCAATGTACTAAACCTAGATTGCTGAAATATCTTATTTTTTTCATTTTTCAGCATTGCTGTACTAAGACTAAAATTATGCACCCATCAAATGGAACCTTGCCCCCCCACCCCTGTAGCAAAGTCTTCATTTGACACTGATACAACATCCAATGTTTGACATACAAAATGCCATGAAATGTGAATCTTAAAGGCTGCAGTGAATCTGAGACAGACAATTGCAGCTAAAGAGTGAATCAATGTCAAAAAATAATTAGCAGACAATCACAACATGTGCAGTACATGTTGAATGACATGGCCAAATTGGTGAATCTTTGACTAACAAAATTTTATGAAAAGTGAAAACTGAGTGAATGTTTGCCTTAACTTTTCTCAGTATTGTGGATCTGGGGTGAATCTTTGCCTTAAATAAAATTTTCATAAAAATGTGTATACCTGTGAAAGCTTGAGGTGAGGGAGTTCGAAGGTTTTCTTTGACAGGTGCATTAGATCATCTCTCTAGAGAACATTTTGAGTGCTATATCTGTTCCCATCCAACCCTTAATACCAACATGTAACTTCCCCACTGACAGTCCCACTGTTTCATCAAAACAGGTATCAGGTTTAGTGTACATCAAATGCCATTTGACGATAATTAAATGCCTTGTTGTAAAGCTGTTTGTATGAAAATACCTTAAAACTACCTGGGTTGGGCCCTCTAGCTGAACCCTAACTGGGACATTGCCCCAAAGTGCCACTAGGGGCCCCCTGGACCCTACAGCTTTGGGGGAGTACTTTATGTTCTTGGGTCACCTTGGACATTGTTCAGCAGTTCAATTTCTTTGCCCCCATCCAATTTTTTCTGCCCCCAATTTCCCCACTTTCAACACTGCTTCTGCCACTGTCCTTGATTGCCATGGAGGTGGAGCCTTTGCAAGGTGGTTAATACTCTGTATACAACTTCCTTGTTTCATTATTAGAGGTAGTATGCTTTACTGTCATTTTGTACAGCTGCCTGTTTACTGTGATTGAAGCAATATGAAGGAATTGTCATTTTCAGCAGTGCATTTTCATGTTTGGACAGTTCCCTGTTTATTTGAGAGGACAGTGTACTTCATTTTTATTGGGTATTGTTGTGTGGGAAATTGTACTCCATTGATATTTGGGACAGGACGTGCTCCATAATTGTTAGTTTGAACAGGTGCTTTATTGTTATTTTGTTGCAAGTGACAGTGAGCACCATCCTACATGGGACCAGTGTCAAAATCTGGGGGGAATTCATTTCAAGTGGGGATCTCCAAAATGCCCAAAAAGCAAAACTATAAATTTGAATAGAATCAGAGCCTCAAAGTGATGCAATACTGGGGACAACTCAATATTCATAAGGTTTTTGATTCCTTGCCGTAGACAGACAAGGAATGTTCGCAAGGAAGGAGTGTCACAATATCTCAAGGTAGGGATGACCGACACTTTTCATATTTGGTGTATAGGTTCATCATGTTGAAAGGAAGAACCCTTGTGTTTTTGGTGGGGGTCAAAGGTCATTTGAGGTCACCAGAGGTCAAAAACAGAAAACCATGTAAACACGATATCTGGAGAAAGCAATGACCGACACCTTTCATATTTGGTATACAGATTTGTTATGTCAATAGGAAGAACCGTATTGTTTTTGGTAGAGGTCAAAGGTCATCTGAGGTCACCGGAGGTAAAACTGCGAAAACCTCATAAACGGCTTGCAAACACGGTATCTCAAGATGGCAACGACCCTTACTTTTCATATTTGGTGTATAGATTTTTCATGTTGAGAGGAGGAATCCTATTGTTTTTGGTAGAGGTCAAAGGTCATTTGAGGTCACTGGAAGTAAAAGATTGAAAACCTTGTAATCAGGATTTCTCAAGATAGGAGTGAGAGACACTTTTCATATGTGGTATACAGATTTGTCATGTCAAGAGGAAGAATCCTATTGTTTTTGGTTGAGGTCAAAGGTCATCTGAGGTCACCAGAGGTAAAACTGTGAAAACCGCTTAAACGGCTTGTAAACACGATATCTCAAGATGACAGCAACCGAAACTTTTCAAATGTGGTGTATAGATTTTTCGTGTTGAGAGGAGGAATCCTCTTGTTTTTAGTAGAGGTCTGAGGTCACCGGAGGTAAAAACTGTGAAAACCTTGTAAATAGCTTGTAATCATGATAGCAATCATAGACAGGTTTCATATTTGATATGTAGATTTTTCATATCAAGAAGAAGATCGCTATTGTTTTGATGAAGGTCAAAGGTCATTTGAGGTGTCTGGAGGTCAAAGACTGAAAACCTTGTAATCACAATATCTCAAGGTAGGAATGAAGGTCACTTTTCATACATGGTATATTGATTTTTCATATTGAGAGAAAGAACACCAATGTTTTTGGTAGAGGTTGGAGGTCATCTGAGGTCACTGGAGGTCAAAAAACAAAATTTCCCAAGAATTCCCAAAATTGTCATATGGGGTCACCAGAGGTCAAAGAGCAAAATTTCCCAACAATTCCCAAGATCCTCATATGGAGTCACCAGAGGTCAAAAAGCAAAATTTCCCAGAAATTCCCAAGATTGTCATATGGGGTCACCAGAGGTCAAAAAGCAAAATTTCCCAAGAATTCCAAAGATATCATCTGGGGTCACTAGAGGTCAAAAAGCAAAATTTTCTAAGAATTTTGAAGATCCAGGATCCATTGGATGTCAGAGGTCATTTGAGGTTATCAGAGGTCAAAGACCAAATGCATTGAAAAACACGATATTTCAAGACAGGGGTGTTGGATACTTGTAATACTTGTAAATTTGAGGGATCAACCTCAGTGCAACAAAGCATCCCTGTTCCACAAGGAATCACTAAGCCTTAGGGCTTTCTGGTAAGTCATAAGGGTGACTGTTCATAAGGTTCTGTAGTCGTAAGGGTCATTTATCACAAGGGTTGTTATTCATTGTAAAAGAAAGGGTTCGCTATTCATAAGGTTTGTTATTGATGATAGACAAAAGGATTCGTTTTTCATAATAGAAAGAGGGTTCGTTATATATAGAAAAAAGGCTTCGTCATTCATGATAGGAAAAAGGGTTGGTTATTTATGATGGCAAAAAAGGTTCGATTTTCATAATGGGGAAAGGGTTTGCCCAGGGCCGGATTAGCGTTGTGTGGGGCCCCCGGCACTTTCTATAGTGGGGCCCCTTTTACAAGTTTAACCTCCTTCGCTCTCCCCCACCCGCTTACACAAAATTAACAACACTCAACAGATTAAATTTTAGCTTTTAACCGCTAATAACTAATAGCTGCTTTTACACATTATACAGTGATACATGACAGTTATTGTACATTATATGCCAGAGGCAGGGGACCCCAAAAGCCCGGGGCCCCCAGCATATGCTGGTTCTGCCATTGGGTTAATCCGGCACTGGGTTTGCCATACATAATAGCAAAAAAGGGTTTGTCATTCATAATAAAAAGGGTTTGTTCTTCATAACACACAAAGGTCAGGGCAGATCAAGGGTTTTGAGGTGGGGATCATTCCAGAATAATGAAATTTTCTTCCATTTTATAGGCTAAAATGGGTTTTCTGTTGGCAATATGAATATGGAACTCCTTTTCCTACTGTATTATGAATAACGAACCTTTTTCTTATTATGAATAGTGAACCTTTATGCCCATTATGAATAGCATACCCTTTTTTTCATTATGAGCAGGGAACCTTTTTTTGCCATTATGAATATTGAACCTTTTCTTGCCATTATGGATGTGTAATTTTTTTTGCTATTGTAATTCACATTGATCACATTTCCCTTCAAAATTCATCCATGGTATTGATTCCGTGCCGAAGGCAGAAGGAATCTATGCAGTGGTGATGTCGAGTGTGTTTATGTGACACTTGCTTGTAAACACAATATCTCAAGAAGGGTAACCTCAAGGGATCTCATACTTAAGGTGTGGATACCCCTTATTGAGTAGATGATCCCTATTGTATTTGGTGAAGGTCAAAAATCATTCGGGGTCACCAGATGTCAATGGTTAATACCTTGAAAATTGCTCATAACACTCTATCTCAAGATGGGTAACTTCAAGGAATCTCATACTTGGCATGTGAATGACCTATAGTAAGTTAATTATCCCTCTTATTTTTGGTGGATATCAAAGGCCATTTGGGGTCACCAGAGATCAAAAGGATAAAGCCTTGTAAACATGAAATCTGAAGTGGGGAAACGTTGGTGAATCTCATACTTGACATGTGAATGGGCCATATCGATGAAATGATGACTGTTGTGTTTGGTGGAGGTTGAAGGTCATTTGGGGTCATTAGAGGTCAGGTTTGAAACTTTGTAAACATTGTAAGTTACACTATACCTCAAGCAGTGAAACTTTGATGAATCGCATACTTGACATATGGATGGCCCATATTAAGTGGAGGTGAAAGGTCATTTGGATCATTGGAAGTCAGAAGGTAATTACTGTGGTATTAATGTGTTTGATCTAGTCAAAATGAAGTGGGGTGGAATTATGCTTCCGGTCCCCTCCAATGAAGGACCAAAAGCCCTTATTTGTTCCCTCTGAAAAATGTCAAAATTTTGCAGTAATTTTCCTTAAAACTTGCCCAATGTATTGCACTAGATTGCATCTAAGAGTCCTCAAATATTCAAAAACTTCCTGACAGAGAGGAGGACATCTCCTCTCCTTAGACCCTTTACAGGACGGGGGTCCAAAATGTTTGACCCACCCTGAAAAGCTGATCAAAGGGTAGCATCAGTAGATTCAAATTTATGTCCTATAAGATCTTTCTCTTAACATAAATACTAAAACCCCAACAGGTCTGTTAGGGGAGATAAAGAAACAACAAACATAAAATGTACAGTAACTCACGAACAAGTAACACACCCAAGCAAGAACAGCTTCCTACGCCTATATCACAATGCATGATTTTGTACAATAGATGTTTGTTGACTGTTAATGCCAACAAATTTGCATTTGCCATTTTTGGTTTCGATTATAAGAGAAACCTGTGCAACTGTGCTGGCGTGTATGTACAGTATGTATGTGTGGGGGTGTGTGTATGTGTGATTATGACACTTGCTCGTTAACACGATATCTCAAGAAGGGAAAACTCTGACAGTTCTCAAAATTGGTACATATATGCCCCATATTGAGAGGAAGAACCCTATTGTTTTTGGTGGGGGTCGAAGGTCATTTGGGGTCATTGGGGTCAAACACTGAAAACCTTGTTAACACGATATCTCAATGTAGGAAGCTTAGATAAATTTCATACTTAGTTTGTAGATGCCTTATGGTAAGGCAGAGAATCCTATCGCTTTTGGTGGAGGTCAAAGGTCATCTGGGGTCACCAGGGGTCAAATGCTGAAAACCTTGTTAACATGATATCTCGATGGAGGAAACTTGGATAAATTTCATACGTAGTATGTAGATGTGTTACATAAAGAGGAAGAACCTTATTGATTTTAGTGGAGGTTAAAGGTAATTTAGGGCGGTCATCGGGGGTCAAACTCTGAAAAACTTGTTAACACAATATCTCAAGGTAGAAAGCTTGGATGAATTTCATACTTAGTTTGTAGATGCATTATAGGAAGAGGAAGAACCCTATTGTTTTTGGTGGAGGTCAAAGGTCATCTGGGGTCACCAAGGTCAAACTCTGAAGACCTTGTTAACATGATATCTTGATGTAGGAAGCATGGATAAATTTTGTACATAGTATGTAGATGAGTTATGGTAAGGCAAAGAATACTATTGTTTTTGGTGGAGGTCAAAGGTAGTCACCAGGGGTCAAACCCTGAAAACCCTGGTAACATGATATCTTGAAGTAGGAAGCTTTGATAAATTTCATGCTAAGTATGTAGATGCCTACTGGTGAGAGGAAGAACCCTATCACTTTTTGTGGAGGTCAAAGGTCATTTGGGGTCATGGGGGGTCTGGCCTTACAAAAGTTTGCAGTCATTTCATACTACTGTAAAATTTCCTTGATACTGTAGGTATGTCGGAATCATCAAAACCACAATGCATTTTTGCATTCTGGTTTGATCACATATTGTATGGGAGATTTGGCCAGTTGCCTCACGAAAAACTGGCAACCTTACCTCCAATGTCAACAATTGCTTTTGCACCTCCCACCTTAGCTGTTCTGATACTCATGAATGACCAATACTCAGTTTGCTGCAAACATTGTGGAACTATTGTGTCATCCCTCTACAAACAATTAGCTTTGTACTCTTTAGTAATTTGAGAATTTGAAGTTGGTACCTCCCATCATTAGCCACTCAGTTACTGTAATCTAACTTCTTCTTAAAGTGATATTACCTGTTCAAGAAAAGGGAAATACATCTGGCCTTATGTTTTTCTTTATTTATCAATACACTAAGTATACTATTCATGGATGGATTTGTTTAAATATAGTGACTGAAAATGGTAGTAGGAATGGCAAAATTATATAAAGAAACAGTGCAAAAACAGTCAAAATCTACAGGCTATTTTGAACCGAACTGTCCTCATTACAAATAGCTCAAACCATGCCTGTCACAACACTATATGAATATTCAATGATCACGCAGCTGTGTGTACCGAAGTACTGTACATGGGCTTATATTCCCACAGTTATTCATGCATTAGCTGGGAATAGAGTGATTTTGAAGGTTGTATACTGCATAGCACACTTGAGTTTTTGAAACAAAAGCACCCGGCCTGTTTTCATCATAATTACCGTGTTAATGAATTTCACCTCCTAAAAGTATTCAAGAAGACACTTGCATACTAATGTTTGTAACGGTAACCAGTTACGCCTTCATACACTTGTTTACTTGCCCGCATCCCAAGTCTTTGTCCTTGAGCAGTAGGGTACATGCAGGTAGGTCTACATATCAAATAATCTATGTAAACTGGACAGCTATACACTAATTGATGAAAAATGCCTCGTCGAGTTTGTAGATGCCGGTAACTAGCAAGGGCACTAACCTGAAGTATGAAAATCCAAACCAAAATAGTTGTAGTCGTAAAATTGTATGGCTCGATTTGATTTCCTCTGTGAGCAATTGTGTTTTTTCCCTTGGTCAACTTCGATTGTTGTAGATGGTTTCACCAAGAATTTCTAACATGTAAAAGAATTTGTGTCTGTTGTATCAGAACTACCTGGTTGAATCAAGGCAACTATGTACATTTTAGGTGGGAAACGTAACAGGGAAAGTATGGGGTGTGTACAAAACTAAGACCTAAGACCTAAGACCTAAGACCCAAGACCCTACTAGGTACAAAACTAAGACCCTACCAGGTACAAAACTAAGACCCCACTAGGTACAAAACTAAGACCCTACTAGGTACAAAACTAAGACCCTACCAGGTACAAAACTAAGACCCTACCAGGTACAAAACTAAGACCCTACCAGGTACAAAACTAAGACCCTACCAGGTACAAAACTAAGACCCTACCAGGTACAAAACTAAGACCCCACCAGGTACAAAACTAAGACCCTACCAGGTACAAAACTAAGACCCTACCAGGTACAAAACTAAGACCATACTAGGTACAAAACTAAGACCATACTAGGTACAAAACTAAGACCCCACTAGGTACAAAACTAAGACCCTACCAGGTACAAAACTAAGACCCTACCAGGTACAAAACTAAGACCCTACCAGGTACAAAACTAAGACCCTACTAGGTACAAAACTAAGACCCTACCAGGTACAAAACTAAGACCCTACCAGGTACAAAACTAAGACCCTACTAGGTACAAAACTAAGACCCTACCAGGTACAAAACTAAGACCCTACCAGGTACAAAACTAAGACCCTACCAGGTACAAAACTAAGACCCTACCAGGTACAAAACTAAGACCCTACCAGGTACAAAACTAAGACCCTACCAGGTACAAAACTAAGACCCTACCAGGTACAAAATTAAGACCCTACCAGGTACAAAACGCGTGACAGGATGCGCTTCTCTTGTGTGGTTGAACTGTAATATACTTATCAAAATTGATTGTAGACGAGCTGTTGCATGCCAAGATGATGCCACAGAACTGACAGTCAGCAGAGTTGGCAATGAATTGGGGAAGTCTGGCAACGAATTGGGAGATTTGTCCTTCACTGCTGCTTTATTTTATGGACTTCTCAAGTTTGAGTTGTAGTGGGAGTATTATAACACAGAAAACCTGTTGGACTAGATTTATAACGAGGCTGCTGGGTTTTATTGCACTGTACGACTGTGTGTTCTGTGGGATCAACCTCTCATGTGATTTGTATCCTTGACATAGAGTGATTGAACCGTTTTCCAATCAATAATAATGACCAATGCAATTCATGCACATAATCAATTCTCTGATGGGTTTATACCACACGCTACGCAGAGGAAAAGAGGAAAGAAAGTCCAAAAGTATCTCATATGAAATATCTATTTATTTTTACTAAAACCATCAATCATCTCTTCCCTTCCAGTACTCCAGTATGGAGTAATTTTTGTATCACATTCAGCCTAACTTAATAAAAGATAGCTATATTTAAATCAGACTTGAAACATGACTTTAAACACAGGACAGAAATCGTGAGGTTAGTACAGTGAAGATATGCAAATCTCGATTCAAATTTCTATTTTCCATGATCGAGATTGTCAAACGAGAAGTACCAAGAAATAGTACAGCTGAGATATTGAAAACAGGATAGTGCATTTTCGGAGTACATCTGTAATTTAAGCCATAGAAAGTAAACGGAGAGTTAAGTTGTGTCCTCTTTAAAATGTTAGGGTTACTCAGAATATACGAGGCAGATCTCGAATCGGGGTGGGGGGGGGGGGCTTGCTGGGTGGAGGGAGGCTTGATTTTGAAGCATGGCTAACCTGGACTGCTGAAAGCAATTACAAGCATAGTCAACACAACTAAATCGTGACTAAACCATGGAAGGAAAAATTTAATTAACTAGAAACATTTTTTTTTTTGGCAAAATTTGCTCAGACCATGTGACACCTGATTTCATCTAAATCTAACAAGATGACCGTTTTACGGTATGAGTCCGTAACAACACATACGGTAGTGAGTCCCGCATGGCGGCGACAGATAAATGTGCTTTTGTGCGTGCTATGCTTGTAATTGCCTTCAGCAGTCCAGGTTAGCCATGCTTCAAAATCAAGCCTCCCCCCACCCCGCAAGCCCCCCCCACCCCGATTCGAGATCTGCCTCGTATATTCTGAGTAACCCTAACATTTTAAAGAGGACACAACTTAACTCTCCGTTTACTTTCTATGGCTTAAATTACAGATGTACTCCGAAAATGCACTATCCTGTTTTCAATATCTTAGCTGTACTATTTCTTGGTACTTCTCGTTTGACAATCTCGATCATGGAAAATAGAAATTTGAATCGAGATTTGCATATCTTCACTGTACTAACCTCACGATTTCTGTCCTGTGTTTAAAGTCATGTTTCAAGTCTGATTTAAATATAGCATTCTTTTGTTAAGTTAGGCTGAATGTGATACAAAAATTACTCCATACTGGAGTACTGGAAGGGAAGAGATGATTGATGGTTTTCGTAAAAATAAATAGATATTTCATATGAGATATTTTTGGACTTTCTTTCCTCTTTTCCTCTGCGTAGCGTGTGGTATAAACCCATCAGAGAATTGATTATGTGCATGAATTGCATTGGTCATTATTATTGATTGGAAAACGGTTCAATCACTCTATGTCAAGGATACAAATCACATGAGAGGTTGATCCCACAGAACACACAGTCGTACAGTGCAATAAAACCCAGCAGCCTCGTTATAAATCTAGTCCAACAGGTTTTCTGTGTTATAATACTCCCACTACAACTCAAACTTGAGAAGTCCATAAAATAAAGCAGCAGTGAAGGACAAATCTCCCAATTCGTTGCCAGACTTCCCCAATTCATTGCCAACTCTGCTGACTGTCAGTTCTGTGGCATCATCTTGGCATGCAACAGCTCGTCTACAATCAATTTTGATAAGTATATTACAGTTCAACCACACAAGAGAAGCGCATCCTATCACGCGTTTTGTACCTGGTAGGGTCTTAATTTTGTACCTAGTAGGGTCTTAGTTTTGTACCTGGTAGGGTCTTAGTTTTGTACCTGGTAGGGTCTTAGTTTTGTACCTGGTAGGGTCTTAGTTTTGTACCTGGTAGGGTCTTAGTTTTGTACCTGGTAGGGTCTTAGTTTTGTACCTGGTAGGGTCTTAGTTTTGTACCTAGTAGGGTCTTAGTTTTGTACCTGGTAGGGTCTTAATTTTGTACCTGGTAGGGTCTTAGTTTTGTACCTAGTGGGGTCTTAGTTTTGTACCTAGTAGGGTCTTAGTTTTGTACCTGGTAGGGTCTTAGTTTTGTACCTGGTAGGGTCTTAGTTTTGTACCTGGTAGGGTCTTAGTTTTGTACCTGGTAGGGTCTTAGTTTTGTACTTAGTAGGGTCTTAGTTTTGTACCTGGTAGGGTCTTAGTTTTGTACCTAGTAGGGTCTTAGTTTTGTACCTGGTAGGGTCTTAGTTTTGTACCTAGTGGGGTCTTAGTTTTGTACCTGGTGGGGTCTTAGTTTTGTACCTGGTGGGGTCTTAGTTTTGTACCTGGTAGGGTCTTAGTTTTGTACCTGGTAGGGTCTTAGTTTTGTACCTGGTAGGGTCTTAGTTTTGTACCTGGTAGGGTCTTGGGTCTTAGGTCTTAGGTCTTAGTTTTGTACACACCCGAAAGTATGTCCAGTTTGTAGCTCCAAGGTATGACCTTGCGACAGAGGGTAAGCATCTCAGATGTCAGACTCTAAGCTGATATCATTGACCATTAATGATTTGAATGACTCAAGAATTGTTCAATATTATTCGTCGGAGGTAGTACTCACATATTATATAGATGCCCAGTCTCATGGGTATTGGAGTTAGATTTACTCATATTTTCTTGAGTCTGCCTTCAGAATCATGCAAAAAGCACTCTTCGATGATCACGAAAGCTCACTAACTTACACAAATTTTATAGTCCTTTCCCTTCCAGCTAGCAACCCTTGCTGATACTTAGTCCCAAGCTGTGGTGTTATCGAGTAGCTCACAAGGGCTGTAGTTTGTTCCGAGATTGGTCGGGTGGACTTCAACAGAAATTTCTCCTTTCGATTTACTGTCATGGAGTCAATAAAACCTTTTGGATATCAACTCCATGGTACTATAGGCCTACATTCAGTAGTCAAGTACTTACGCTATAGCATGAATATCATGTGTTCAGTGCTCGCATATACGTGGGCTGCTTCGTTGTGCTGCCTTTTGCACATTCATATATAAGAGCACTTCCATTGGTTGGTTCACCCAAGAATGGGATTGAATGGAAAAAAGATTGTGTGCAAGCGTTTTTGATTTTCATAGTTTTTGTCGTTATGTTTATGATAATTGAAACAATATTTGGAACAACTACTTCTGTGAGGGATCTTTATTTATCTTTATTGTTCAGATGGACTGCTTTTCCAACACTTTGGACAGGGCAGTGTATTTCCCTTTCTTAAAACAGGTAATATCACTTCAATATGTACATATCTTTGGCCAATCAGAGAGACACACACATGTTTATAGGGCCAATTTGGAATTTGTCTTCTTTTTATTTCAATCAGAATAGAATGACCTGTTTTAATTTAAGGTTGTTATTATATCACAACATGGCCTTTATTAGCTCAACCCACTAAGTGTGGGTAGAGCTTATGTTATACTGTAGGGGGAGAATGTCTGTCTTACTGAAAATGTCTGTCTCACTTTTCAAAAGGCTTCTACTCCCACATGCTTCTGTGGATTTGCTTGAAACTTGAACACAGTGTTACTTGGGTGTTGAGCAATTTGAGGTGTGCAGGAATTTTTGGTCCAAGGTCCCGTGTAGGCCCTACGGCCCATTTTATGAAATTCTGCAAAATGTTTTTCTTCTACAGATTCTCTTGTACAGTGATGATGGTTTGTCATAATTATACTCTGTTAGTGGTGCCTTCAGGGTGTTCAGAATTTTGGTCTGTGACCCAAGGTGGGCCATAGGGTCCATTTTGTGAAATTTGCAAAATGTTTAATCCCTCCTCCAGTTAATGTTAAACAGAGTTGACAGCCTGTCATAATGATGCTTGTTTAGTGATCTGTGTATGGTTTACTGAAAGTTTTGGTCCAAGGTCCCGTGTGGGCCCTATGTCGCATTCTTGTGAAATTCTTCAGATTGCGTACTCCTACAGATTCTCTTGAATAATTTTAATGGTTTGTCATAATGATACTTGGTTAGTGGTACCTTCAGGGGTTGAGGAAGTTTGGGTCCAAGGCCAAAGAGGGTCCATTTTTTGAAATATTGCAAAGTGATTAACTTTTCCTCCAGTTATTGTTAGAGTTGACGACCTGTTATAATGATGCTTGATTAGTGATCTGTTTATGGTATTCTGGAAGTTTTCATCCAAGGTTCCATGTGGGCCCTACTCTGTTAGTGGTACCTTCAGGGTCTTCATGAATTTTAAGTCCATGGCCAAATATGGACCCAAGGATCCAACTTATGAAATATGGCAAAATGCTTAATGTGTAAAACAGAGTTGACAGCCTATCATAGTGATGAGGGAATCAATGTTAGAATTTGGAATAATTTCAATTTTTAAAGTACAGTACACAAATCAGCACTACTAAGCAACATTTAAACTTCAAATGTATGATGTAATTTTTTTCCAATACTTTTTTTTTTTGCTTACCAATTTCACAGGGGAGGGGAGAGAGGAGAAGAGGGGAGGAGGAGGGGAGAGAAGGGAAGACTATTGATAGCTTCCTCTCCACTGGTTATGCAACTGCCCTACACAAACTGGTTGCATTTATGCATTATGGCAGTCTACTTTCTGATCCCTGCCCTTACATAAGGGGATGAACTACATGAAGCTATAAAGATTTATCCCTGACACGGTCCAAGTGCTAGGTGAACAGTGTATACCATGGTAGTTGATACCAAAGATGGAAAGTTGATTACACTTTTGGGGAGAGATATTTGTGTGAAATATTTTAAAGGTGACAGTGCTGCATATCATGACCTTAAAGAAGTGGTTCAGTTATTTTCGTTTGAAACAAAAGAAAAGTACTGGTAGTTTTATCAGGAACTGGTAATAATAACCACACAAATATCTTTAGTACTTTCATTACCGGTACTGCTGGTACTGGTATTTATGTGAAAACAGGTATAATTTCTAACCCTAGGGTTGAGCGACTGCAGCATTGCTGCTCTAGTTTCTGTTTCTTCATGTCTTGAAACTGGCTGTCTTGATCTAAAATCTTATGAGTCTTAAATACATAAATTTTCGTAATTTCAAGGGGGGGGGGGGGGGGCAGAACTTGCCTGTTGTTTTTGCCATGTTGAGCTCTGTTTCCTATCAAGTGCCTTAGATTTGCACCATAATGTACGTATGGCAGGGGTTCCTAAAGTGTTCTTGGTCATGGGTCACTTCCTTAAAGCTTTGCTTTAAACGTACTGTAGTAGATAGGACCTGTTCAAAAGCAGGATAAAATATTGGGCTCCCCAAATCTTCTGGGACCTTTTTAGTGCTTACCATGGGCCACCACTTAAGAACGTAGGTTGCACCATGTATGAGTTCTGGAAAAAACTGCTTTCTTTGGATGGGAAAGGGGGTGGCAGGGGGAGGAATGGAAGATGATTTCTATGAAGCCTCTGTCAAAAGGGTGTTTATTGAGATCAGGTGAAAATTTTGGAGGGACTTCATTTTTCATATCTGAATTTTGGTGAAATCATACAGTACTGAAACTCTCAAAGAGGGTCAAGCCTGTGAGCTGCAACTGGAAAAAAGGCCATGGTGACCAAGTGGTTAGAAACTGAGCTGTAAAACGTCATCTTACTCTAACCCAAAGAGGGTCAATATGAAATATGTATTAGTAGCATAAGCTTGAAGTTTATTGTTAATTTTGCTGTAGCTCAACCGCTATTGATGGCATATGAAACTAGTGTTGTACCTATATTGTAAGTAGCCAACATAACTGATATTGATAGTTCAGTTCTCAGTATCAGCCGATACTGATCCAAGTACCAATATATAGGAAAGTATTCTGTATATCAAACATAGGCTACTGGTCACTACAAAGTGATATTTCATCTTGATAAGGTAAAAATATTGGAACCTGGTTTAAAAAACTCAGTTAGTACAATTTGTATGACGTATGGGATGATAAATATTGGTCAGGTAATATTGCCATTCCAGGTAGATTTTATCAATACCAGTACAGAACGAAAATGAGAAGTATCGGCTGATACCTGATAGTGAAGATGGATAATAAGTCCAACACTAAATGAAACACATCCTAACAGAATGATGTATTTATATTACAATACCAAAGAAGGACCTCTGATATGATTCTAGAGCTGCTATAAAAAATGTGTTTTGTAGCAAACAGGTACTGTAGGAGAAAATAAAGCTAAAAGAAAAAGAAAATAAGTATATGAAGATGAAAAAGTGGAAGATAAACCTTTCCCACAATGTGTAACATTCAAAGAAGTACATCCCGGCAGCATTGGCATCACAGCCTATGACAGATCTGTCTGGCATTGATATGCACAAAATACTGGCGCTGTGAAGATACCTGGATTCAATAAAACTTCTGAGGTTTGTGTCAAAAGAAAATAATAATTGAATTTTGTCATTGAAAGCAAATATTAAGTGGTTAATTATATTTGCACTTTGCTTTGGAAGATATAATAATGGGTGGTGCTTTAAAACATAATGGTGGCGCCCACGTCTGTTTGCTAGACAGACCAAAAATATTCCATTATTTTTGGTGGTTTTCATTATTTCTTCTGTATTAAGTTATAATCATAGGTTTACCACAATAGAGAAAAAATGGGGCTGCTTTTGAAAGTAAATTTAGTTTTATATGATGTTTATAGTTAACTGATCTGACAGTTTGCATGAAGGAAATATTCGTAATTATAAAATATGATGGTGTTTAGTTGTACTAGCTTTTATTAAGGCATTCAAAGCTCTTTGACAAAAGAGTACTATTTTATGGGTGTATTCATAGCATTGTTGCATTGAAATTGTGACTCTTGTGTTGATGAACTGGATTAGGGCTAGTAAATGAAACATCCATCATTTGACCTGGACATGTGTAGTCATACAGGATTTTCTGGAAGTACAGTGCTGAGTATATTGTAGAGTGCAGTCAGCTGTAAAATACATGTTAGATTTTACTAGAACCACACAGGTGACACCTAGACCAGTAGTAATAATACCACCCCACCCTCTGCCATGACCTTTTTACCCCCCCTTCTCACCCTTTGTGTCTATTTGCCCTAGGCAAAAATGGAGAAGAGATAGGGTTTATAGGCTGCCCTATAATGGTAGGGAATGCAACTGTGCTATCACTTTTTGCCAGACAGTAATTGTGGGTAGTTATGGTAAATAATGAGTAAGTGCCAACAAGAGCTCATAGACTCCAAAACCAGGGGTCTAAGAGAATTGGTGGTTCACTAATAGTCTTTCTGGATTCTGCCTCTCATTTCAGCAGAAGAATTGGTTTTTAGGATTAATTTTTAGACTATTTTGTCATCATTTACCGGGCTTTTGTAGTGCTAATTTCCTGTGCCTCAATCATGCTGTTGCAAGATCATATAATTTCCATGTAAATATTTATTTGAGTGATTATCTCCAAGGTGGTGCTTATCATAAGATTTGAGATGCCCTCATAGCAAATTAAAAGTAACTGCAACAAATAAGGAGGGCTGCAGCCCCTGAGGCTTCTAGTCCCCTGGCACATTTCCCTATGATTAACTTCAACCTAAAAGTCCTGTAAGTGTTAACTAACTAGAGTACAGGCATGCACTGTGTGTCCTCTGTGCCGTTAATCAATACTTAAGTTTCTACAAATTCCAGCAAAATGTAAAGGTGTATGGACATGTAATGGAAACAGCTGTTTTACTCAACAAAGGATAATTAAGAACCCCTGATGAAAAATCAATTGGAATTATTTGAATATCTTGTGCGATTCTCAAGATATACCTCTTTAAAGTTTTACCATTTGTGAGATTTCTCATAAACAATGCAAAATTTATGATGCTGAGTGTTGCACAGTGTCTATATTTCATTCATTAAGCCTTAATAAATTATCCTTTACTTACTTCCTAGGTATTAGTGTTTAATGAAGATCTTTCCATAATCCGTAGTAATCAATAGCTAAGTACTTCCAAAATAAACCCCTCAGGGGGTGTCAACCTTTAGATCTGCCCTTGGAATGAAGGTTGTAAACAAAGGACAACAAAAGACTAATCTCATGAAGCACTCTTTGTACGTCACATGTTTGCATTATGTAGCTCATGTTTATTCTTGATGCTAGTGCAAAAAATTATTTTCTTGAAAAACGGTCAATATTTTCAGGAATTTTGAAGGAAATTGTGACAATTTTTAATGTTTTTCATGTTTTTTCTACACATCAAATAGGGGAGTATGATATATACATGTTTACAGACCTTTCAGACTAGGTACAATGGTCTTCTAGCTGGTCAGTACTAGTGTAAGAGGTTTTGTCTACCCTACATACTGTATTTGTCCACTACGTGCATGATGCAGTAGTGGAACAACTTACAGCATTTGCATAGAAGACCAGGGCGACAACTTAGGCCTTCTTATCTTCCACAGACCTTTTTGATTAAAACACAGGGGTAACTGAACATTCCTTGATTTGTGTCTATGAGAAGTGCTTTAATACCAATTTTCAAAGTGCCATGAAATTTGAATGTCAAAAGCACTTGGTGTATTACATGTGCTTATTAAAGGTGGTGTCAATGCATGATCTTTTGCCTGATACAGTATTGCCCTATGCACTTACTCTGAACTAGCCTAAATATCAATATTAAGCTCATACTGAGCACTTTCATTGCCTACTTATAAAGCCCAATCAGCAACTGCTGAAGACATTACAGTAGCTTTGTTACCCTTTTCAAACAATCTTCTTCATATGATGTTGTAATTTGATAATCCAGATGTCACTGTTGCCTCTCTGTGAAGTGTACAATAAATAATTCCACTTTAAAGTGATGCCGTGAGTTTGCAAAAAGGAAAAACATAAGATTTTGCTTCTTCTTATGTCTTTCTTTATTCTTAAAAATGCCACGAGTGCTTTACAGAGTTGAAGAATACAATTTGAAAGCTCAAAATGATAGTGATAATCTCGGGAAGTAACCTAAACAGCATAAAATCGGTAAATTTTTGAAGGCCTTTTTCAAAAAACGGTCCTTATTATACGGCATTAAACCACGCCTACAACGAACCTGATGTTGAATATGCAATGTTATTGAGGTGTCACCAAGTTAAAAAAGACGTACCGTACCGCTCCAGCCTGACTAGCTCTCCCAGGGAGTTGTTATTTCCAAATAACAACTCCCTGCTCTACGGTAGCCTACAGCTGTTCGCTCACGACCACATCTCTACTATAACCAGGGAGTAATAACAACTCCCTGCTATAACAGTCTCACGACCAGAGAATGCATGTTCTTGCGTAATTGCTTCATAACACTTACTTGTATAAACTCAATGTAGTTTCCTCAATACTATGTAGTACAGGCCGCAGTCTTTCACTTTTTGCATGGTACGCGTTACAGTACCAATTTGAATTTGGACGTTACAGGTTTACAACGGAAGTTACACCAATACTATCTCTTTTACCGCCATGAGTAAGAACGTCAAAGACGAGGGTAAGTGCACATAAAGGCAGAGCATCTAACGATAGCCTAAATTAGGCTTAATTTACACAGGAGTACCACTGAGCCAGTATACTATAGCCTAAGTTAGGCCACTACAGTAAAACTGGGTAGTGGTATTACCATGCACTCTGTACATTGCAATATCAACGTTACCTCTTCAAGATCCACACACACCATGCGTCTTGTTCACTTGTGTTGTTGTGCTAAATCGATCAGCTGTTTACGCCTAGTGAATATGCATTAGTACTTCGTTCTCATTGGTCCGCTCAACTGATGTTCGTTAGGAGACTGAAAAGTGTTTGTCCGCAGCACATTTTTGATTTCCTCGAGTTTAGTTGTTATTTTTACGAAAATTTTAAGGCTGTTGCCGGAATTCGCACAACAGGCCTTATTTTTTCTCCCTTACTGTTCATATGGGTCACTCAAAGGAATCACTGAAATTTTAAACTCGATTTTTTAATGTTTTTTACTTTTTGCAATCTCACGGCATCACTTTAATATTTCATCTCACTGATCTGTACACGTCATTGACCAATCAAAGTGGCTTACATATAGAAAGGTAAAGTAAGGGAGAATGCTGACACAGTGCATCGCTGTGTGTTTAACCAGTGAAGCCAAGAAAAACTGTGGAGGCACTTCCACTGTAAGTCGAAAAGCTGATTGATTGGTGTGTCTCCATATACGTATAGCGTGCATTCACCTTCAGATGTTCAATGTCAGTTTATCCATTTTGCGAAAGATGATGAGCAATTTTCACAACAGTCATAAAGTCATGTTGCCTTAATAAGTGTTTTGTTGTATACTTCTACCTTGAAAAACTTTTCTCCGAAAAAGAACTGGGGCAAAAGCAACACAGTACTGTTTGTATTACTCATTGTTGCTTTCATGCTGTATAGAGAACCTAAAGAGTGGCTTCAGTCCAGATGCTTTATGTCATTCTCCCATACTTTCATTTCTTTGTCTTACACACATTTAGTACAATTTTAATTTGCTCATTTTTCATGTCAATAAGAGCTCACGACTAACAACAAATTTTAATGGTGTTTCAATTGTAAGTCCCCCTTCCTAAACTGTACTTATGGGTTTAAACTTCAGATGAAGCAGTGATCTTGAAGACATGACTGATGCAAGCATCTTCCACAGAAGTGCATTTCAGGGCTCCATGCATATGCAATGGCCTGTGGCTTGGGGATGGTAATATGATACGCCCCACTTTGGCAATAGAATGGTGGGGTATGAAAAACACAGCTTTTAGGACAGTCAATAGAGCAAAATTATTGGAAGGCAGATGTGAGTCTGCCTGTAGGGGACTCTGTCTAGAAGATCATGGATGAACACTAGCAAGATCACCTCTTCCTTCCTTGAGAGTCCAGAGAATAACTATTGCAAGTGATTGAATCACTCCCAGTTGTGCTCTCTGGACCACAATTTAACACCACTGATCTGAAAGAGGAGATTGATGCCACCCCTCCACCTTAAATGTCACAATTATTCAAAGTGTGATTTAATAGAGCTTAATTTCATCATTTTACCTCTTCATGGACATAACAACCCATACACAATTAGTGGCACATAAAATCACCCTCAGGTTCCCCTTTCACAGCTAATTCAGTTGTTCTATCCCCTTGAGATTATCTCAGGTGACAGGAAACATCCAGTGTGTCATCAATTCTTTGTAGACCTCTTATATAACCTTTCCATGCAGGGCAGGGCTGGGGAACCTTTTTCTCTGACGGGCCGTTTTGAAGGCCATAATCCACCTGAGAGCCGCACACAGATGGGGTGTAATAAGTTCTCCCCATTGGGCCAAGGGGCACCAAACAGGCCCCGTTGGAGTGGAAAAGTCTAGGTAAAAAGTGGGGTGAAGCCCCCGGAAGCTCTGGATTTGTACTGATTTGTAGGGAATAGAATATTCATCCACTAACTTTAAAGGAAATAGAATGTGCAAGGCTACACAGACCAAAAGAATCACAATATGGTCATTTGTCCTTTTACTTATGTATGAATTAATAATGAATGAGTGCATATTAAAAGTGCACGTGAAACGTGCCAAAAAAATTGTGTAGCCTATTTTTAAACTAAATTTATTTTTTCCTCATTTTACATTGCAAATTGTCCACTTTCTAGCTTTTCGTTCACTCTTAGGAGAGACATTTGTAAGCCCCTAACCCTTCCCCAAGCTACCGGAATAGATACAATGCCTACTGAGTTTCCTAGTCTAATAAATAGACCTACACATGTGATAGTAAAATTCTGTACAATGTTATGTAGCGTAGCTTCCATTACTTCCAGAGTTAAAAAAAGGATTCTACACCTGATTTATGTCTAATGAAACAGTTGGCATGCATGTTAAATTGTGTATACAGGGGTTTCAATAATATACTGGTAGTGTTTCGAACCAAATTTACATGGAATACCTCGAAAGTGGTAGCCTACTGTATAAGCAGGATAAAGGGTGGGCCACCGTGGGCTAAACGATTATTGTCAATTACTTTTCCAAGTGATTCTGAATTTACATTTATAAATTGCCTTGTGAGCCAAATGAAATGGTCTCTCGGGCCGCATACTGCCCACAGGCCAGAGGTTCCCCACCCCTGATGTAGGGCATAGAACACTACTTGGAAGAAGCAGTGGCAGTATGATAATATGTATACATGTATAAAACACTTTTAAGTAATATTGTTGACATCCACTTTGGAACAATATCATATAGAAAACAGAATATTACAGAAAATATGGATATTATACCACATGGTTAGAATACCAGTACTACTAAAAATTTTGATATTGTACACATATATTGATTTTCATCAACACTGACCTATCACTTATGACAGGTAGGAGTGTGCGTTTGGTCATTGTATTAGGATACGGGTTAGGTTAGAACCTAGCGTTTATCCTACCACTGACCTCCATGGAGACTTGTTGGACTACAGATATCACAACAAAAAGTAGTTGGAACAAAGGGGCGGAACCCCCAGAGAGCCGTCAAGCCGTAAATTGGTAGGTCTGTTCTTGGATTGTTAAAAAGAAAAGAGTAGAAAAGGAAAATTGTAAAAAAAAGAGGAATTTCTATAAATTTAAGCCACTCTAATCATGATGAATGACTACATTGCTTTAGATGACCCCTTCCCTGATAAATAGCTCTTGCCATGGTGTATAAAGTGTCTTTTGCCTTAGGGAATAGATTTGTGAGAAGTTGGATTCCCAACTTCTGCCAAGAGTAGCCTTCTTGCATGGAGACATGATAAGTAACACAAAGTACTGTATAGGCTTGATCACCATATGCATATATATAATATATGTTAGTATAGCATAGGAGTAGTATCTAGGAAGAAAAAGTACCGTTGTGCCTTTCAAATGCTTGCATAGGTCCAGCTTACATTGGGGATAGCTTGTTGAAGGTCGAAACTTCTTGCTTGAATACAGTTTTGTGCAATACGTCAAGCAGTGACAAAGACTGCCGAATACACGTTCTGTCACCTTAGTTTTTTTTTTTTTTTTTGATGTCTGTCTTCATTTCTTTTTTGTCACCTTTGTGACATATAAAAGTTCTTGTCCAACTGCTTGCTTATGTTATATTTGTGACCCTGATGTGGAAGTGAAAAAAAAAAAAAACTTGACAAACACTGTGATTTAGGGGGGGGGGGGGGTAAGCAACTGGTTCAAAACTAAGGTATGTACACAAGTTGAAGTGAGATGATTGCTGTGAAGTTTCAACGAAATTGTATTGATGAAATTACGATGTGGGTGTTTTTACTTTTAAGCAGATATTGGAGGTCCCTGAAAAGCTCATAGTTATCTTATTTGAATTGGTGCTCATTTTTTTCTGAAATACAGTGTTCTAGCAAACTAAGAAATAGGAAAGTTGTGATTTTAGGTTATTTTTATTTCAGCTGGACTGATATCAGAAGAAACAGTACAACTTACAAAGGATAGTGTATGAGTAGACTGCAAGTCAGACTATGGTCCAGTGAATGTTTTGTGAAAGGTCTTTTTGAAAAGTCTAGCCAGAAGAATTATGTCCAGCAGAGTATGTAAAAGCAGAGATCCTACCACTTAAGTTGGACAATCATCAACTCACTGGTTAAAAGACGTTATGTGGATTGATTACCTCACTCAGGCTTATCAATAGTGTTTCACTTTTATCAGGGGCATGATGTTTGTTGAGAGGGGCAGATATTTTGTTTAGTGGACCTTTGCATGGATCCTCCACCATAGTAGGTTCGGTTATTGAAATAATAGATTTGAATATTAGTCTGAGGGAGTGTTCATTCTCCTTTTTTTGTGGGAGGGGTGGGGGAGGCTTCCTGAGTGCAAACCATGTTGCTACAGGCCAAATACTTTAAACAGCTATTCCCTGCTATAAACCACCCAGGCTATTGTCTGGTAGTTATTTTATTGGTTACATAATCTGTTTTTGGATTCTTTACCCAGTAGACTGTCTACTGAAAGGGTGTGCAAGGACACTGGGATAAAACCTCATGATGAAATACCATTGTAACCAGTTAATAGTGAGACTTGGGGCTATGACCCGTTAATCACAAAAAAATCACATGTGGAATAAACATTGACTAAAAAGCTACTTGGGATTAATCACAAACATGGTTTTTTTTCTTTGTTTTTATTATTCACTTCAACATGTGTGACCTTCCCCTTTTTGTCCATCTTTCTTTCTCACAACTCTAGTTTGTTTCATCCATTTTGCTGTCTATGAATCTAAATGATTTTGTGTCAGTCTTTCTCAGACACTATTTTGCCATCTTGTTGATAAAGGGTTGGACCCAAAAATAAGACCCAGAGCTTCTGCACATTGCGTAGGCAACAATGATGATGACAAAATTTTACAATTGAACCTTTGAAGGTTTGATACATGTTCCCAGCCTTAGTGAGACTTGCAGTTAAGTCCACTAGAGTACACTATGTCAGTAGGTTGTGATGGTATGTGATGGTATTACTGAGTTTATGTGATCTACCTAAAGTAAATTGGCCACTGGAATAGTGTACAACTAGAATGTGAAATATTCACTGTGCAAATAGCAGGAGTGTTTGCTGTTAGTTGTATGTGTTGCTAATTTCACCTTTCCTCAATTCACTGGAATTTTATCCTTCCTGCAAATATACACACTGAGCTCAGTGAGCTGGAAAAGTGCACTTGTTCTCACCTTGCATGTCCACCTTGAACGACTGTCCATCCTGTTCCAAGAGTTTGCAGTCTATCGAATTGACAGGTAGCTCAACTGACTGACTTATTTGTGAAATCATAATAGAAAAAAGGGTTGGTTGTTCATAATAGAAAAATGGGTTCATTATTCATAATGGCAGAAAAGGTTTGTTACTCATTAATGGGTGAAAGGGTTCTCTATGGTTCATTGTATCACTTACCAGCTCATACCCATCATTTGACACAAACATCAGTTTTGGAAGGCATCCTATAAAGTAGCTGATGGAATATTTCTTGCCATTTTTAAAGGGAACTATTTTATGTATGCTCAGAAAATTTTCATATGTTCTTTTTAAACTATGATTTGTAGAATAGTAAGAAATCAAAATAAGGTAGTTGGACAGCTTTATTTTAAGTAAATAAATTTTCTCACAGCAACAAGTTCACTGTATTAATCAGAAAATTGGAGAGCAAGTTTGATGGAGATTTTGAATTACAATTTCTCAAAGGTACACAAGGTTAGAGACTAAGGTGTGGGTTGGTCTGGTTTTTAATGCTCTTACCACCCAGTTGTCAGTTTGGGTGCAACCAGGACCCCTGAAACTAATGAAACATCAAACCCAGGCCACCTGAGACCACATCGGTTTGGGGGTTGACCAAACCACCCAAACTGATGAAGCTCTCTGTCCACCAGGGACCAATCCAATAAACCTGAAGCAACCTTGAATGGAACAAGTAAAGTTGATGAGATCTCAAAGGTACGCAAATTAAAATAGGGCAAAATTAACTGGAAAGTATTCAGGAGATTTATGTAGACTTTAAATAGCATTTACTCTGGTACACAGAGACTATTACGTTTAGGGTTTTGATGTTATGGTGTGGTAAAGATTGTAGTTGTGCCTTGAACAACTCTAAATTGAATTGCCATTTCTTCGGTTTTTGTCTGGTTGACATGCCAAGATGATTCCACAGAACTGACAGTCATGAGAGTTGGCAATGAATAGGGAAAGTTTGGCAACGAATTGGGAGATATGCCCTTCAATACCACTGTATGGACTTTCTCAAGGTTGACTGGTAGTGGTTATATTATGATGGAGGATTTTCTTCAAAAGTACACATTTGTCAATAATATTATTCTAAAAATCAGATTCTATGGAAAATTTACACCTTCTTTGATGTGATTTTTGTCAAATTCAAGCCCCAGAACGTTAAAACTGATAGAAGAAATGTAAGCAATAAATCACAATAGCTTGACAGCTGAGCGACAGCTGTTTGACACCTATTAAACTTACTCCCTGCCGTCAACAGAGTTAGCACCACAGAATTCTGTGGTTAGCAAGGACTTGGGAAATAAAATGGAATACTTGTATAAAACGATCTGTATGGTCAATAAAGCTCAGTCAAGTGAGGGAGTGGGTGCAGCTAGGGAACACCTCGTTTATGAGCTCTGCTCTATGACTAGCTAGATTTTAGGATGACGGGTATTTTATGGGATTGTACAACTGGGCTTTCTGTGGGATCAACTTCTCATGGGGTTGAAAACAGACAGACCACTGAGACTGAAATTATGCCAGTTTCATGACAGGTTAGACCACCCGGGTTCTACCCAATTTTCATAAGGGTTTTTATTCATAAGGGTCAATATTCATAAGGTTCTTTAGTCATAAGGTTCATGATTAATAAGGGTCATTATTCATAATCGTAAAAAAGGTTCGTTATTCATAATAGAAAAAAGGTTCGTTATTCATTATATGGGGAAAAAATGTTTTTTCCTGCTTTAAAGGCTTCCTGTATCTCGTGGAAGGGGACGCGCCCTTAAAAATCGCAGGGATGATAGGCCAATGTGTTGTCTACAACATGTTGACAGGGTTTTTGTATGGTCTACTTAGATTGGCTGTAATTGGCCTTTCAAAGTGACTAGTCGAAATTATGGGGGATTATGAATAGCAAACCTTATTGTCAATTATGAACAACAAACCTTTTTTTCTGATTATGAATAGCAAACACTTTTTTATTATGAATAATGAACCCTTTTTTTGATTATGAAAATATGAACATTGAACCTATTTTCAATTATGAACAACGAACCTTCTTCTTTCCCGTGATTATGAACAGCGAACCTTATGAATAATGAACCTTTTTTATCATTTATTTTTATGAATAATGAACCTTATGAACAATGAACCTTATTTTTGCCGTTCATCATGTTATGAATAACGATTCTTATGAACAATGAACCTTAGGAATAAAAAACTTTATGAATATCGGGCTGTCCCCGACCACCCATCCATTGGCCTGAGATCACCAAGACCACCCTAAACCAACTTATATTTTGCGTGGTTTCTGATTGGTCCCAGGTTTGGGTCATCTTTGTGCACCTTTAATAGAGACCTTTTTAGCTAAATTTCATGGTCCAAAAATCACCACAGGAACTTTTATGAGGTTATTTGTGAAGTGAACACTTCCATTTCAAGGTGTGACAATTAGCCTCAAACACCTTTTCAGAAAGTTCCAGGGCTATAGGTTCATGTGCACAAGTGTGTTTATATTCTTGACTGTGAAAGTGTGAATACAACCTTTTTGTATATTTTACTTGTTTGATGTGTGGTAAGAGTGTTGGGTATTTCAACTTGACAACCTTCAAATAGGGAAAACTTTTAGCATTCAAAATTTTATTCAAAGTAGGGTGACAACAAAGATTGTAATACTACATTAAGTTGTAACATTATAACCACTGTGTACTGGTTACCTAAATCATTATAGGCACTAATGTAAGATTTGAGAATGTTGTACATTTTTATAATATGGTTTTCTTTGAGATATAAGTTGAAAATAAGAGCTGAATGTTCTAGTGTAATAACATTAATGGCTAGACAGAGAGTATTGTATAAAATATTAGTTCTTTTGAAGCACTTCCAAGCATCCTAGTATCACTAAAGACTCTCATGGTAAGTAGAAAATTAACTTAAAATGAATACAAAAAACTTCGTTGTGTCATGCGCAATGGGTTTTTTTTGCAATATTTAAAAGAGCCAATGTGTGGTCACAAAATGGTCATTATTACAGAACCGCTATGTGACGTTACGGTTGAGGGTATGAATAAGTGAATGCATGTCTAAGTTATAGTATATGCACAGGAGGACCTTACATACTGGAACATCGTGATCATTGCAGCAGAGCCCCATCCTTAACTGTGTGGCGCAGGTGTTGTTATTGCTACATATTCGCCTTTCAAATGATCAAAATAGAAGGTACCAACCTAGTTCGCACGGGTTTGGAAAGCTTAAAATGTCTACTTTCTATTCATGTAACTTTTATCTTGATATTATTCGGGAAAGTTATGCCAATTTCGAGTTAAAAATATGAATTTCACGTTTTTCAATGGTGAATCCCCCAAAGAAAACGTTTTTTAAGGGTTTTCGTCCACTTAAAGTCCCCTAACTTTTGTTAGCTTTGTCCTAAAAATGTAGATCGAACGTGTGCTGAAAGTATGAATATTCATCTTTAAGGTGCTCAAGTTTCATCTGTTTCGACCAACGGCAACATTACGCCTTTTTCAAAAATAAAAAAAAATCTTGATTTGAAGATCGAGCGGTTGCTTTGTCCTTTGTCTGAATTGGTCAATGGTCCTGTGACGTCAAGGACAGACATTCATACAGACATCGTTTGGCTTGCACAGACCTAAAGGAGTTGCGTACAATTTCGTTGCCGTTATCCTATGTTAACGTCTATTATTTTCCAAAAAACATACATCATCAGGTTGAGGAATCTGTTGTTAATCGAATCTTAAATTTCTTGTTTCGAAAAATTGGATGGACAGTGGAAAATCAGGACATATTTAGGATGCCTCAAACTTTAGTGAAAAGCAGTAAAAGCGTGGGTATTTGGCACATACCATTACAGAAACTTAGGGAGTTTAACAGATATGTGCAAAATATCTTGCTTTAAGAACCTTTACAATGTATTAAGATGTCTAATTCTTAAAGTTTTTTGTAAAAAAGATACATAATGTAGTGCAGTAAGCTTAAAAACAAATATTCTTGACCCTCTTACATTGTACACTGAGCAAGAAGAAGGAATTTTGATACCACTCCAAATGGACTTTTCCGATTTTAGTGCAGTGGAGATAAACAGCTCTGCTGTGGTGTGCGGTCAAGTTTAAAAACCACAAAAAGGTTGTCGTGATGCAACAGGCAGTGGAAAAGTAATGATCGTTTTGGGTCGAAATGTTCTGTTATGGGTTTGCAGGGTAGGGCTGAAGGTCATTTCAATTTGCAGCCCAATAGGTGTACAAAAATGGCCTACTAAAGACGTGCCTGCCCGGCAGATGTGTATTACTCCTGCACCTATATTGGCTGCACTCGTAATACCAAAGTCTGCAAACTTTCGCAAGAATTCTTCATCAAACTGCGTAAAAACTGTATGCTTTTAACTATTCATGTATATGATCACAACAAACAGAGTTATAAATATTCAACGTAAAAACGACTAAAGCAAGTCATGCTTTTTCGAACGACAAATGTCAATGGGGTTTTAGTGTGTGATTTCACCTGCTTCAAGCTCACACAGTGAAATCCCATTGACTTACTGTGTAAAAGTGAACGTTGAAGCTGAAGCCTTTTATTGCAATATGAATATTCATATATTGAAACCAGTCAACAGTTGAGAGAGTAAAATGGTATTGGACTCATGAATATAACGAAATTGTATGATCTCTGTCATTGTTCACAGGTGTTAGAGTATGTAGGCTAAAGAGGGAGTACATATTCGACACCTGCTATGAAGGTAAACTAAAGACAAACTTTCAGCTTTTACCATTGTTAGCAAGTATCAACTCAAGTAAAATTTAACCTCAGTGAAAAATACCTTAGAATTAATGTAGCAGGAAAAACAAATATAGATTGTAAGGAACTATGAATTCAGGTCTGCAGCTTTTCAACCACAATTGTTGTCAAAACTTTCGCTTGAAGTAGATAGGAGAGAATTCCTAGTTTCATCCACAAAATGAACGTTCGTGATTTATTTTGTGTTAAGGAAATTTAATGATTGCTTGATTTGTAAAGTCTTACTCAAGATGTCTGATTGAGGAAGTTGTCTGTTTAAGGAAGTCGTCCATTCCAGGAAGTTTTTCTTTCCAGGAAGTTGTCCATTTCAGGAAGTGGTCTTTTGGTCTTCACTTTCCAGCTGGCATATAGTGCAGAGCAAAGATCTTCCACCCAGCATCTTAGTCTTTGGGAAAGTGGCTGCACACTGTGATGTGCCCTCATTTGGCAGATGGAGGTGTTAAAGGGGAATTTTCATCATCCCAGACAGTTCCAATTCTCCCAACTATGCATCTTCTAGCTCCTCCCATAACTGTATGAGGCTCTTCCTTGTGCAAGAATAAACCTGTTTTATTGCTTAAGGCCATGTCCTGGTGAGCATACAAGGCTATAAAATGTAATAAAAGCACTCTCTCTGCCTTGTGTGGAATGTGAGCTACTCTGCATCTTTCAAATTTTCAAACTTTGATGTCAATCAAAGAGCAGTCACCAACTGAGAATTTTGATACCCCCACACTAAAAATATACTTTGGGGTGATGACTGTCTGTCTTTAAATGGCTTTCTTGGGAGCAGGTTGCCTATGTAGCACCCCATAAATTCCTTTTTTAGTCATTCTTTGGATATTCATTGAAATATATGGTCCTAAGACTGGTTGAGTTGGTAGTGAAAATTCAGAACTATGCAACATCTTATGCAACATCTGGTTCATTAGCTCATACCAGCATGCTGGTGTGAGCTATTGTGATCACGTGGCATCACTCTATCTGTCTGTCTGTCTGTCTACCTGCCTGCCTGCCTGCCTGCCTGTCTGTCTGTCTGTCTGTCCACACTTGTTCAAAATGCTTCTCCTCCCACATGCTTTCATGGAATTGTTTGAAACTTGGGCACAATGTTTCTTGGGTGGTGGACCATGTGGGGTATTCAGGAATTTTTGGTCCAAGGTCCAATGTGGACCCTAGGTCCCATTTTATGAAATTCTACAAAATGCTTCTCCTCCTGCAGATTCTCTTGTACAATGTTGACGGTTTGTCATAATGTTACTCTATTATTGGTCCCTTCGGGGTGTTCAGGAATTTTGGGTCCAAGGCCCAAGATGGACCACTGGGTCCATTTTGTGAAATATTGCAAAGTAATTAACTTCTTCTCTATTTAATGTTTAAAGAGAGGTAACAGCCTCTCATTATAATGCTTGGTTAGTGATCTCAGTATGGTGTTCTTGAATTTTGGTCTAAGGTCCCATGTGGGCCCCAGTGGCTCATTTTATGAAATTTTACAAAATACTTTTTCTCCTACAAATTGTGCTGTACAGTGTTGACGATTTGTCATAATGAAGCTCTGTTAATGGTCCTTACAAATTACTTCTCCAGTTTGGGATGAAGAATACTTTTGATACCTTTCTAACCTATTTTGTGCCACCCCTCTATTTTACCAGTCTCACAAAATCACTTTACTACCTATTTTTCTCTGTACTTCACCCTCTTAAAAACTTTCTGTGTAGAAGAGATCAATCCTGTGCAGTTGTTTAGGTTAGTTTAAAGGGAGCTGCATAATGGGATTACCATTGGGTATTTCCATTGTGTGTGCATTGTCAGAGCAGGTGGGTGTGTTTGTCATAGTGATCCTCTGTTAATGGTTCTTTTAGGGTGTACAGAAATTTTGGGTCCAAGGCCCAATGTAACTTAGGGTCCATTTTGTGAAATATTGCAAAATGGCCAATTCCTTCTCCAGTTAATGTTACAAAGAGTTGAAGGCCTGTCATAATGATGCTTGGTTAGTGATCTGTTTATGGTGTTCTGGAAGTTTGGGTCTAAATATGGGCCCTATGGCCCTTTTTATGACATTTTTCAAATTGCTTACTCCTGCAGATTCTCTTGTACAATGTTAATGGTTTGTCATAATTGTATTCGGGTAGTGGTACCTTCAGGGTGTTTAACAAGTTAGGGTCCAAGGCACAAGATGGACTTTAGGGTCCATTTTGTTTAGTATTGCAAGCGATTAATTTTTCCTCCAGTTAATGTTTAACAGAGATGATGGTCTGTTATAATGATGCTTGGCTATTAATCTGTTTCTGGTTTTGTGGAATTTTGGTCCAAAAGCCCATGTGGACCCTATGGCTCTTTTATGAAGTGTGCAAAAGTGCATCTTCAACTACAGATTCTCTTGTACAATGTTGATGGTTTGTCATAATGATACTTGAAATTTGGGGCCCAAGGCCGAAGATGGGCCCTAGGGGCTTTTGCTTTCTTAAATTGTATTTGTGAAACAACTTACAAAGCAAAGATAGCATGACAAATTTTTTGTGACATTCAGGAAGGTGCCATCAGGGTATGTGAGATTTGGGGTCATAAGCCATTTGACATCATTTATAGTCATATGATGCTTGCACTAACAAAGACTAGAAGCCAGGGACCCTTAATTGGTTGAAGGTATGAGCTTCAGCACCATTGGTGCTCTAGTTTTAAATCATCCAGTAGTTTATGCCACCCACAGAGTTGGAATGCCATTGTAGTACCTAGCTACTATACTCCTGGCTAGTACCATTGTGCAGGGGGGTATGCAACACTGTAATGATTGCACTTCTCAGGTTTCAGTAGAGGCTTTCAGTTTGATGACTACTGCAGTGCACACACTCACTCAACAAAAACAATAGAATGAATGAGAGAGAAAATGAATAAGTCATGTTATGGGAGTGGACGCAGTCCTCTTTGCTTGGGTGGACAGAATTTGGGAAGCTTTAAAGGCCATCTAATGTCACCCCATCCAGTAGCAATTCTCCCTTCTATGTTAAAGAGGGATTTTGCATCACCCCAAGTATGACTTGTTCTTGGTGATAAGCCTCGCCCATAATTGTCTTTACTGCTTCTCCTTGTGCAGACACAACCAGTTCACTGCTCAAGGCCACATCCTGGTGAGTATGAGAGACCCCATGTGTAGTCAAAACATTCTCTGTGCATGCTGTGTAATATGAGCTGCTCTGCATCTTTTGAATTTTGCAACTCTGATGTCAATCAAAGAGTAGTCACCAACTGAGACTTTTGTTTACCCTGCCCTACCCCACGGAGAGGACTCTGTTTGCTCAGCTTCTCAGCTTCCCAAACCACAGTCTGCCAAAGCGAAGAGGACTGCGTCCAGTTTTAGACACAAACTTCATAACCATAATATGACTTATTCATGTACTCTCTCATTATTCATGCTATTGTTTTTGAGTGAGTGTGTATACCCCTGTAGTCGTACACTGAAAGCCTAGACTGAAACCTGAGAAGTCCTATCATTACTGTGTTGCATAACCACCTGTGCAGTGGGCACTACAAGGGAGTGGCTATTACAATGACACACCAACTCTGTGGGTGGCATAGGCTACTGCAAGATTTAAACGGGACCAGATGTTGCCTTCTTGTAAATATTCACTAACATTCAACCAGTCTTGAGGCCACATATTTCTATGAATATCCAAAAGAATTTGTTCGGTATTCACTTTGGCAGGCTGTAGGGATATGACTGAACAAGGAATATGCCGTACAGCCTGTTACGTAGGCAAACCCCACCCCAAGTGAAAGTCATATTTGGGGTGATGCAAATCTGTCTTTAAAGTTTACATCAAGCCCCTCCTTCAACAAAACCACCTGTCTAGTACCTCCAAGACAGAGCAACAGTAGCCTGCACTGAGTTTAAATTGCATGAGGTACAGTAATACCAGCAGTGTGCATGTGTGAGCTTCAGTTGGGAACACAACAGACTGTGCAAGTCATTGTTGACCAATCAGAGTGCTACTATGTTGTTTGAATGAATGTCAAAGTGCAGACATCAACTGTGTTTAGAACTCTAGGGTTATTCCTAAATATGTATGGGCAGTGAGTTGCTAGCAACTCCCTGGTTTTTGATTTGGAGGGATGTGTTCCTAAAGTCTGAAAATTCAAAAATATATATTACAGAGCATGAAAACTGAATTCCAATGGTCCAATTCCCATCTTCACAGGACTTTCTTAAGCTGAGATATAAAATGTTGAAGTTTATTCACTAGATTTAAAAAGGTAGATTGCGCAATAATTTGTGGTGTCATTGTTGTACTACTCAAATTACAATCTTTGTATTTCTTTGTTTTTCTGAAAGCCACCGCACCTTGTGCCAAAATGTGATCGCGTTCTTACTGCTTTGGGGTGACTTGACTATATAAGCCCTCTCTGTACAGCATGTCATGCAAGAAAACAGGAAGCGGTCAAGGTCATATAGACATTTTTAATTTTAAAAGAAAACAAAGCATTTAATGTGAGTTGTACAACAAGAATGTCAAATATTATTGCGCAATGAACTGTTTGGACAAAATGAATAAATTTTAACATTTAATATCTCAGCAATGGAACAAGCTATGACAATGGGAGTTGGACCAATAAGATTAATTTTGTAACCTCTAAAATATATATTTTTGAATTTTTAGACTTTAGGTCCACTTTAAAGAGGGGCTGAGCAAACAGAGTCTGCTCCGCAGGGTAGGGAGCAGGTATTTTTTGGATACCCCTGCTGCATTAACCTCTGAGCACCTGTCAAACAGAGAAGTTAGATTTTTGTGGTGTGTTCATGATGATCCTGGTGTATAGAGTCCTTGATGAGACTGAGTGGCTCCCTGACTCAGAACACATTCAAACATGAAAAAACATACTAAGCAACAGTGTTTCCAAGCATCATGGTCTGAAGACTTTTGGAATACTAATGCAAGTAGTTTTTCTCTGAGGACTAAAGTATTTTTGATTTCTTCAGTCTATTTCGCTCTTCCTTAATACCTCCTATTTACATATGTAACCATTATTGCCTGCAATAACTGTCTGGCAAAAAACTAATAGCACCGCGGTATCCCCTGCCTACAGAGGGCACCTACAACCCTAAATTGTCCTCCTGCATTTTTGCCTCTCCGTGTTTAACACGTCCTTAAAACTCGTCTGGTGAAAAACTGGAGGTAAGTATCATCGCTCATAGACTCCCAAACCAGGGAGTTTTGGTGAATTTACAAGAATTCCTTGTTTTAAAAGTATTTTCATAATGTCATTAACATGGCTTAGTTTATTGTTAAACATATTGTATGGTCATCATATTAGCTCATCATAAAATGGATTTAAAATTTTAAGGTTTTCAGACAAAACAGAACTTTAGATCAAATTTTTCTATCACTTGATCTCTCATTCTGTTTATTTGATAACAATTAACATTTGAAAAAGACTTGCAATGTGATTGTCTCAATTAGAGAGTACCTTGCATGAATCAGATCATTTCTGGGATATGGAAACAGATCAAAATCATGAATATGGACACAGAATATGAGAATTTGGAAACTATAGAAATGACTTGGAAATGTTCAAATCTTGTGAGTTAATCAGAATTAGAAATTAAAAAAATATGTAACTTCAATCCCTCACATGTGAAAAATATTTCACTGTACTTGCAACATGCAACATCCCATTAATCCATTGCAATGACCCTGAATGTCAATAGAATGAAATTTTCATTTTACAGTGCAGGAAAATAATGCCTTAGTTGGTACACATATTTCAGGCCCGTAGCCAGACAAGGTATTGTAGGGGGGCAAAAATTTTTCCGGGGGGGGGGGGCAAAAAATTTTTCAGGGGGGCCAAATGTGTAAAAATGTATTAAGTCAATGGTAAAATTCAAACTCTCTAGGGGGGCCAGAAAATTTCAGGGGGGCTTCCCCCCTGGCCCCCCTTGACTACGGGCCTGACAGATTTACAAGTAGATCTGATTCTTTTAAAGTGTGAGATAGGTTCTGCTCTGATTCCTTTTTTGTATGTCAATGTTAACTGGTTTGAAGCAAGCATCTCACCATGGAGCTACTGAGTGGACAGGATAATAAAAATTCGACTTTAATTTATGCTAATCCAGTTTAGACCCAGACACACATGAAGAGATAATCATGCGATAATCAATGATGAGATTTACAGCTTTTCAGTTCTTTTGTCTGGCACTTAGATTTTACACTTCTTATCATTGGCAACCTCATTCATTTCTACTGATACCCAGATGGATTAAAATTAAATAGAACTGTCATTTGATGCTGAGGAAGTTGGTGACAGCTAGGTAAAAAATACCAAGTCAAAATTTAAAATGACTGGTTATTGCTTCATAAGAATAGATGCTGGTGCTTGAAGTAATGTTAATGCCATATGCAATTGAGCAGACTAGTTACGAGTCTATACTTTGCATTTGAATTTTGATCAATAGATGTGCATATTGTAAAGGGTTTATCCATAGTCAGCATTTAACAAGGAATCAAACAACACATATGTGTAACTGATGGTACGTGACAAATGCACAATTTAATTTTCATTTAAAGTAACTGACAATGCTGGAGTGATAGGCAAAATATGGTGATGTCCTCATTATGTAGCAGACAACATGTACCTATTGTGCTTAGCTCCTAACACCTTTTAAGCTTATTGAATCTTCAAGGGAGAGGGACTAGTGGTGTTAACTAGTTTTCTGAGTTTGACTTTCAAGTATGGTCATTGTCTTCAAAGGGATTTGTGAAGTTTTTTTCTCCTCTCCAAGTGTCAGCTCTATGATCTGACTGTTGTTTAGAAGAATCTTCTGGATTTTGGTTTGTCGAGGTAGGGAATAGGGAACTGTCCTATGAAAGACTACACTCTAAAAGGTGTATGAAAGTTTCCCCATAAAAAGCATTGAAGGTACATGCCTGTTTTGTGTCACTTTTCATAACTTCAGTTCTGATTTTTAGCCCATAGCAGAGAAGCTGGTGTCACCCTGGGGCATCAATCTACCGGTCCACAATTGCTTTAAAAATTGCATAAGAAAATAATATCTCATGCAGTGTTTGATGAATTTATCTGAAAGTTGGTTACAATTATCTTGAGATGAGGGGCAGTCAGAGGGGTTTGAAAAGTTTAGGTCAATGGTCATCGAAGGGTCATTTCATGCCATGGGATTGCAAATCTTTTAATGGTCTCTTCTCCTTGATGCATTACAGAATTATCACCAAAGTTGCTCAGAAGTATGATTGGCATGTGAAGATTAAAACTTATATCCCCAATTTTAGATCAAAGATTATGTTAGCACCTTTCCAAAACTAGTTTTGTTTTGGCCCACCCATTTTAAGCATTTTTGGTTTCCATGATAAGAGAAACGTATGCTTTCATGATGGTGAGCGTGTATGTGAATGTGTGTGCATATGTGCATGTGTTTGTGATGCTTAGCTCGTTAACATGATATCTCAAAAAGAAAAACTGACAGTTCTCACACTTTGTACATAACAGCTCATATTGAGAGGAAGAACCCTATTGTTTTTGGTGGAGGTTAAAGGTCATTTGGGGTCACCAGGGGTTACACTCACACTCTGAAAACCTTTTTAATACGATATCTCAACATAGGAAGCTGGGATCGCTTTCATATGCATTATGGTGAGAAGAAGAACCCTATTTTTTGGTGGAAAAGGTCATCTGGGGTCACTGGGGGTCAAACTCTGAAAACCTTGTTAAAATGATATTTCAAGGTACAAGCTTGCATAGATATCATGCTTGGTTTAGTGGGTGCCTTATGTTAGAAGGTGAGAAGAACCCTTGTTTTTGGTGGAAGTGAAAGATCATCTGGGGTCAAACTCTGAAATCATTTTAACACGAAATCTCAAGGTAGGAAGCTCAGATAGAGTTAATAATGGTATGGGGATGCCTTATGGTGATGAAAAGAATGTTATTGTTTTTTGTGGAGGTAAAAAGGTCATCTGCGGTCGAACTGTGAAAACTTGGTTAACATGATATCTCAAGGTAGGAAGCTTGGATAGAGTTATACTCTGTACATGGATGCTTTATGGTGGTGAGGACCCTGTTGTTTTGGGGAGGTCAAAGGTCATCTGGGTTCACCAGAGTTCAAAAACAAAATTTCCCAAGAATTTCCAAGATCAGAATGTAACCACAAAACTGTATTTTTCCAATATATTAAAATAGCATTTGACCAGCGACTGAAAAGAAATGGAACATGATGGCATTATTTGGAATAAAACATGTAACCTCAAAACCACAATACATTTTGTCATTCTGGTCACAAAATCTTTCTACTGCACCTTTAACACTTAATGTGAATGAAAGGTCAATTTCCTTAATTTTTTTTTAAATAAAGTTAAAGGGAACTGTTCATGATTGGTATTTCAGTGCAGCCTCTACTAAAACCGTGTGCAGAAAGCATATACGTGAGAGCATGAAGTGTTTATGTGAAGTTTCAATGGAGAGGCTGTTGAAGTTGATAGATGCAATAGAATTAGGCCAGACATACAGCATTTGTGCATTCTATCATGTCGACTGAGTTGGTGCAGCTGCAGTACAGGGTGAAGTCAATAGAGGTCAAATAGTGGAAATGTTGAAAACTGCTTGTAAACACGATATCTCAAGACAGGTAAGTGGGGGTGATCTAATACGTGGCAAGTGTATGCTTCATATTAAGTTGATGATCCCTACTGTTTCTGGAGTAGGTCAAAAATCATTTGGGGTCTCCAGATGTCAAAAGATCAAACCTTTGTAAACAATATCTCAAGGCAGGGAACGTCAGTCGTTGTGATACATGACAAGTTGGTGCCCAATATTGAGTAGATGATCCCCATTGATTTTGGTGTAGGTCAAAGGTCATTTGGGGTCACCAGAGGTCAAAATGTCAAAACTTTGTGAACACTGTCACAGTGCAGGAAACTTCAATGAATGGCATAATTAGTAAGTTAGTGCCCAGTGTTAAGTAGATAAGCTCTGTCGATTTTGGTGCAAGTCAAAGGTCATTTGGGGTCACCAGTGGTCAAAATGTCAAAACTTTGTAAACAGTATTTCAAGGCAGAGGACTTCAATGATGTCATACTTAGTAACTTGGTTTCCCACACTAAGTAGATGATCCTTGTAGTTCGCTGTGCAAGTTAAAGGTCATGTGGGATCAACAGAGGTCAAATATCAAAACATTGTAAATAATATCTCAAGGCAAAAAACTTCAAAGAATGGCATAGTTGGTGAGTTAGTGCCCAATGTAATCGTAGATGAGCTCTGTTGAACTTGGTGTAGGTCAAAGGTCATTTAGGGTCGGGAAAGGTCAAAAGGTTGAAACTTTTCAAATGCAATAAACTTCAATGAATGTCATACCATACTTGGTAAGTTGGTGCCCCACATTATGTTGTTGATCTGTATAGTTCCTGTTGTAGGTGGAAGGGCATTTGGGGTTACCAGAGGTCAAAAAATCGAAACTTTTTAAACGCAGTATCAAAATTAGGTAAGAAACTTCATTGAATGTCATACTCGGTAAGTTTGTGCCTCGCATTAAGTAGTTGATCTGTATAGTTCTTGTTGTAGGTGGAAGGTCATTTGGGGTTACCAGAGGTCAAGAAGTTCAAAATTTGTAAACACAGTACCTATAGGTACGAAATGTCAGTTATTGTCATACTTGATTTAGTTGCTGCCCCATTTTGAGTAGATAATTTCTATAGATTTTCGTTTAGGCCAGAGGTCATTTGGGGGTCACTAGAGGTCAAAAGGTAAAAATTTTGTAAACATAATATCCCGAGAAGCAATACTTCAACACATATAATAATTGGTGTGTGGATGGCCCATAAAGCACCCATCATCAGTTGGAATGTGGTGGAGGTCAAAGGTCATTTAGATTCACCAGGGGTATCAAGGTAAACATAGAGTTAAAACCATGTATATCTCCAGAAGGGAAACTTAGGAATTTCGTAGATGGCATGTTTATTCTCCTTCTTCAGCCAATGATTCCTGCTTTTTTTTATGAAGGTCAAAGGTCATTGGGGGTCATTAGAATTCAAACAGTATAAACCTTGAAAACTGCTTATGAACACTGTACCTTGAGATTAGTAACCATTGTGGATCTCATGCATAGCATGTAAGTACTTATAGAGTAGATGATGCATATTGTTTTGTGTGCAGGACAAAGGTGATTTGAGGTCACATAGGTCATATTTTACCATGTTCTCATGACATCAAGCTTGTTTTGACCTATGCGCATTGATGTTAACTTGTATACTAAATTTAAGCACAGTGAATTCACAGTGATATTGTCAACTGGCAATCACAGCACTAAACTTGTATCCAAGAGGTAAGTAATCACTAAGCCTTTTGGGTTTATGGTTATGAAAGCTGGTTGTTTGAATTCAGTGTTTGTTTTAATTTTTTGTGACTTTTTTTTTCACCAAAGCTCATTATTTGCTACTACTGATGACTTTCTGAAAGTGCTGCTCAAACACCCTCGGGAATTTTGGACCCCTGATTTACTGTGGTCTCACGTACCCCGCGCTCGGGGTAACACGGTACGTGAGAACACAGGTTTACTTGGTGTCGGTTTTAAAAAATTTTGATCCACCTCCGAAGGGAGGGTTCTGCGGTTTTAAACACCATGTTTGTGTAATCATCCATAGATCACAGGTACAGAGCTGTGTGACCTCCACTTTTCATCAGCGATGTACACACTAAACAGACCGGTACTGCAGTAAATAAACTACTGCTGGTTGTTTTGTGGCAAAACTCGCTTGAGATTCATTACTATTTGCCTTGGAGAAGGCAAATTATTCTAGATGGATTTTTCATAAATTTTTACCTAATTCTAAATGCAGGTCCATAGCCAGACTAGGTACTGAAAAGGCGAGATAGTTTCCAGCCGGGGCGAAATATGTTCTAGAGGCCGAGAACTTGTACTAAAATGCATTATTAGGCAATGGTATTGTTTAATTTTCTAGGGGGAGAAAAATTTTCAGAGGGGCTCCGCCAGTGCTCCTCGATCCCCCCTGGCTAAGGGCTTGTCTAAAAGATATATTTGTCGAAAGAAAATAACAGGGTTTCACAGGAGTTTTTCTCATGGTTATTTCCAAATTGCTAGCGAAAGTATATTTAAAATTATAGGCTTCAGCATTCTAGCAGCATAGGCTTGTGCCTTGAGTTGACATGAGTAAATGCAGGGAGTTGCTAGAGACACCATGGTGTTTTCATTTTCCGCTGTAGCCTGTAAATAACAATTTGGAGATAACCAAGAGAAAAATTCCCGCGACACATTTTGACTTCCGTCACAACCCAATCAACTCAACCCGGGGTTCATGAGAACACACGCTAAAAATCACGGTGTTAACCTGCGGTTTTGCCTTGGTATAAACACGGGGTAACACCAGGAAACACGGGGTACGTGAGACCATGCCTATTGTAAATCACTGCCAAGCATTTTTAATACAATGATTTTGTACACTGCTCCTGAGGGGAGGGTAGGGAGCTTGCCTGTTCGCCATGTGTGTATTAAATGACTCCTGTATCTGTTTTGACTGCACTCATAATACCAATGTCTGCAAACTTTCCCCCAAAAATTTCCTTGATCTGTGGTAAAACTGTATGCTATATGAACTATTAATACATACGATTAAAACAGCACAATCAACAATTTTTCAATGAAAAAAAATCAGCTAAAGCTAGTCTGATTAAAGGGCATTTCAAATTACCCAAGTCAATGGGGCTTTACTGTGTGATTTTTTTCGTATAAAACTCACCCAGTGAAGAATCTAGTCTCAGTGAAGTGCTGTGTAAAAGTGAGAAGGTCATAGAGCAACATTCCAGGTTAAGCTTAACTAGTCTAGCTTGCAGTATAAATATTTATTAATTGAAACCAATCATCAGTTGAGAGATAACTTCAAATTAGTCTCGTGAATATGGTGAAATTGGATGATCTCTGTCATTGTTTGCAGGTGGAGGTGTTAGAATATTTTCATGAAAGTCGTACATATTTGACAGCTGCTACGAACGTCGGGGAAGTGAAGACATACACTCTACAACTAGGTCATGTTCCCATTAGTCATTAATTGGTTGCAACCTTAAATTGTGACTTTCACCTTCATATTTTTCTAAACTTGTATTGAAAGGGTGTTAATGGCCATGTCAGTTGCATTCAGCCTTGGACAAATACAGTTCTTACGTGCGTTTATTTAGTCTGGTGGGTATCTTTTTGTTTTCTCTACGCGGTAGTGAGGTCAAACTAGTTGTCTGCTATTGATTGCTGATGAATTGTCACTTTCATGACCTAGTTTTTACTTGACAAATTATTCTTCAAACTTATAGGTATTGTAACCTTCTCCACCCATTTATACAAATGCAATTAAAGTTGACATGCACACAGACTGTCACTGTGATGTGTAAACTGTACAAGTGAAAATTTCAGATATAGCCTGTCAGAGAACTGTTATGGATGGAATTCAAGCACCTTAGACCTATCAGGCAGAAACTCCTGAGAATATTTTAATCATTTTTAGTAGTGAAGACTTTAAGTTACAGGAGTTTCTCATCTAAATTTGACTTAACTTCAACAAGAGTTTGATCCTTTCACATAAATGTAATCTTCAGACAAAGATTCGATAAAAGACCATGCTTTGAAGTATGTGATCTGCTTTGCCTACAAAGGTGAAAGCTTTTTCACTATGATGAGTTAAAAATGACTCTAACTGCACTGTTAAGTGATCCACAACCTTTATTGCTTTACTTTCCTTCCTAAGTTAATTACTGAAATCTCTTTTTGGCAAAGCAGGAAGGTCTAACTTTTGGGCCAGCCACAGCCTTTTTTCCAGTTGTGGCTCACTGGCTTGTTTTCCCCACTCCATTGTTTATGCTGAGCACCAAGCACAATGGCAGTAGGTTCCATTTTTTGATTCCCTCTATGTGATGGTGATGGCGTGCGTGTGTGTGTGTGTGTATTTGACGCCTTGCTTGTAAACACGATATCTCCAGGTAGCAATGACCGACACTTTTCATATTTGGTATATGGATTTGTCACGTTGAGAGGGAGAACCCTATTGTTTTTAGTAGAGGTCAAAGGTCATCTGAGGTCACCAGAGATCAAAAAGCGAAAACCTTGTAAACATGATATCTCAAGATAGCAATGACCGACACTTTTCATATTTGGTATACAGATTTGTCATGTTGAGAGGAAGAAGCCTATTGTTTTTGGTAGAGGTCAAAGGTCATCTGAGGTCACCGGAGGTTAAACTGCGAAAACCTCATAAACGGCTTGTAAACACGATATCTTGAGTTAGCAATGACCGAAACTTTTCATATTTGGTATATAGATTCGTCATGTTGAGAGGAAGAACCCTATTGTTTTTGGTAAAGATCAAAGGTCATTTGAGGTCACCAGAAGTAAAAGACTGAAAACCTTGTAATCACAATTTCTCAAGATAGGAGTGAAGGACACTTTTCATATTTGGTATACAGATTTGTCATGTCAAGAGGAAGAAGCCTATTGTTTTGGTAGGGTCAAAGGTCGTTTGAGGTCACCGGAGGTTAAACTGCGAAAACCTCATAAACGGCTTGTAAACACGGTATCTCAAGATGGCAGTGACCGACACCCTTCATATTTGGTATATAGATTTATCATGTTGAGAGGAAGGACCCTATTGTTTGTGGTAGAGGTCAAAGGTCATCTGAGGTCACCGGAGGTAAAAATGCGAAAACCTTGTAAATCACTTGTAATCATGATATCTCAAGATAGCAATGACTGACACTTTTCATATTTGGTATATAGATTTGTCATGTTGAGAGGAACAACCTGTTGTTTTTGGTAAAGGTTAAAGGTCATTTGAGGTCACCGGAAGTAAAAGACTGAAAACCTTGTTATCACAATTTCTCAAGATAGTAGTGAAGGACACTTTTCATATTTGGTATACAGATTTGTCATGTCAAGAGAAAGAAGCCTATTGTTTTTGGTAGAGGTCAAAGGTCCTCTGAGGTCACCAGAGGTTAAACTGTGAAAACCTTATAAACGGCTTGTAAACGCGATATTTCAAGTTGCCAGTGACCGACACTTCATATTTGGTATATAGATTTATCATGTTGAGAGGAAGGACCCTATTGTTTGTGGTAGAGGTTAAAGGTCATTTGAGGTCACCGGAAGTAAAAGACTGAAAACCTTGTTATCACAATTTCTCAAGATAGTAGTGAAGGACACTTTTCATATTTGGTATACAGATTTGTCATGTCAAGAGAAAGAAGCCTATTGTTCTTGGTAGAGGTCAAAGGTCCTCTGAGGTCACCGGAGGTTAAACTGTGAAAACCTTATAAACGGCTTGTAAACGCGATATCTCAAGTTGCCAGTGACCGACACTTCATATTTAGTATATAGATTTATCATGTTGAGAGGAAGGACCCTATTGTTTGTGGTAGAGGTCAAAGGTCATCTGAGGTCACCAGAGGTCAAAAAACAAAATTTCCCAAGAATTCTCAATATCGTCATATGGGGTCACCAGAGGTCAAAAAGCAAAATTTCCAAAGAATTGCCAAGATTATCATATGGTGTCACAGAGGTCAAAATGCAAAATTTCCTAAGAATTCCAAAGATTGTTACTGGGGTCACCAGATGTCAAAAAGCAGAATTTCCCAGGAATTTCCAAGATCGTCACCTGGGGTCACCAGCGGTCAAAAAGCAAAATTTCTCAACAATTCCCAAGATTGTCATGGGGTCACCAGACTTAAAAAAGCAAGAATTCCCAAGAGTGTCATCTGGGGTCACAAAAGGTCAGAAAGCAAAATTTCTCAAGAATTCCCAAGATCATCATCTGGGGTCACCAGAGGTCAAAAAGCAAAATTTCCCAAGAATTTTCAAGATCCAAGATCCATTGGAGGTCAGAGGTCATTAGAGGTCATCAGAGGTCAAAGACCAAATGCATTTTAAAAACATGATATTTCAAGACAGGGATGTTGAATACTTGTGATACTTGTAAATTTGAGGGATAAACCTCAGTGCAACAAAGCATCCACATTTGGTAAGGAATCACTAAGCCTTTGGGCTTTCTGGTTTAAGTTTTCGGTATGACTCAGCCAGGAGTCGAACCCCAGACCTTCCGGCTGCAATTTGGATGCTCTAACCACATGACCATGCAGTCGGTACTTTCGGTTATGGAATTTTGAGAAGATTCTGGAGACATTGTTGAAATAGCCAAATGCATATCTCTGTTTAGTAACTAATTTGAGGTTGAATTGAACCCTGTCAAAAAATGGTATTAACTAGGGTGAAGAAATGAAATAATTTTTTGTTTTCCTAGACAAATGGCAATATAATGGCAATGGGTAAAATCATTACAAGAAAGATTTAGCAGAGAGCAAGAACCTTTGTTCTCCTTTCATAATGTGGTTTTAAGTTGTACAGAATTTTCAATAGCAAGACAATCGCAAACTTATTGTTGACTAAGCACATAGTTTCAAAGGAGGGGCAAGTAGTGTTTGTTCTTCATTTGTAAAACTTTCCTAGTTAAATATAACAAATGAACTTTAAAGTTTTAGACACATGATCATATCAGGTGTTTGATGCACGCAGTATAAGCAGGGTGTTAAGAAGGAGACACAATGACCAAATCTGTCAGACAATATGTACTTGATAATGATTTAATTCTATTCAGGCAACGCTATATGATTGACAGGTCCCTAGGTCCATTGTTCCTATTGTTGAGCCTCTGTTGACTAAACCCACTTAATGATGATCTCCTCCTTTCTTTTCAAAGTAAAGCCAAGACAAAGGTCATTGCTCACACATGCAATAAAGTGAGGTTTGTTTCTGCCAATGACCAAACTTTAATAAGAATTTCCAGGAAAATGACAGGCAACAAACATTTAAATAGTGTACTTCAGTTGTGCCCCCACAATTTTAATAGGTCATCTGCTGGAAACATTGATCATTCAACCTTATACATTTCTGTCAGTTTGTAGCAGGTTTTCCCATCATTAAGACATACATTCCACGCGTAAAGAACATCTTAGCTGACTTTAAATGAAGTGATATTTAGTATGATGAATAACGAAGAAAGGTTAAATTTTCACATTTCTGCATGACGGCTGGAAACGAAAATTTAACGAGTTCAACGTAAGGGGTGTGTTTTCTCATTTTCATTTTGACAATGTACTGCATAGTGGGAAATTTTCATAGGGGTTAAATTTTCGTGCTTTTCGCGACCAAGTATCTAATCGCGAATTTAAGACCTACTACTTTCGTTAGTTTGTACACGACTGTTGGTTGCCTGCAACAGCGAATTCTTCACTCCGCAAATATGTGAACAAGGTACAGATTCACTAAAAATTAGCCTTGTGGAAATTTCCCGCTATAGAGTATTAGTGACCGTAGTTGATCTGGGTATCGAGATAAGAATTTTGAGATAAAAGGCATTTGTCGGAAACAAACATTGCTGGAAAGAGTCTATAGAACTTTGTATCTCCTTCCTATCACCTCCCTGGTAAAAGACCCCCATGGAGAGTATAGCTGTACCAGAAGTGGTGAAAAATAGGCTTTAGTAAGCAACTCCAACATTTTTGGAGTTGGATACCCGTAGGCTATTAGTTGTGACTCTGAAGGCACCAACAGTGATGCATGTAACAGAACAATTATAAACAAGCAATGAAATTTTGGAAAATTGGTAAATAGGTTTGCTACATAAGTCAAATAGCCCATTTCTATGGGTAGCAGAACTGTAGGATAGATATTCATTAAAGTTGCCACAAGGATATACTGGGTTAGGAGGGGGGGAGTGGGTCATGTTTTTTATACTTATAATGTAAACTGAAAGTTTGAACAATAGCCCTGTAATCTCCATGTGATTTCAGTGGGGGACAGCAAGGGGGAGGGGGGGGGGAGTATTCTTCCAGGCTTAGATCCCTCTGGATATGCACTTCTAATAGAAATGGTTGATTTTTGTCTGTCATATAGGCAGAAAGCAGTCACTTATAAAGCAAACTGTTCTAGTTTTTCTGAATTACAATCTAAACTCCTTAGCCAACACAAAATGTTTCTTAAAGGGAAATGTTTTTATAATAATTAATTCAGATTTGCAGGGCAGGTGTTTTATGATGCTATGAAGCAACCGGGAATGTGAGAGAAGCCTATATGACTTATGAATTACAATTTCATGTCAGGTGGCAAACCTATTCAACAATTTAGATAAAATTTGGTTTCTTTTGAAAAGCCAGTTCAGATGGGAAAACTGTAGATTGGTCTTGGATGAACAACCCACCTGACTTTGACACGGGATTGAACCCTGAACTTACCAGTTGCTAAGCTTCACCACTTCTAATGCCTTTATCCACTTGGCCTCAGCACTGGTCTTTACAATACACCAATGTGCCACAGAGAGAAAGTAGTTAAAAATTTTTTTTAATGCCATTCAACATCTATATGTATGAGACCTATGACAGATTGAGTGCAGGACAAATTATCCATTGACTACATTGAATTTCTTTCTGTGAGAACTTCATCTCTGGAGAATAAAGTTGCCCAGCCACAGTAATTTCGAGTTGCCTAGCATTTTTGATTCCTTGCCGGAGGCTGAAGGAATCTATGCAATGGTGATGTCGTGTGTGTGTGTATGTGAGTGGTGTGTTTGTATGTGTATGTGACGATGCTTGTAAACACTCTATCTCAAGAGGGGTAACCCCAGGAAGTCTCATACTTGGCATGTAGATTGCCCATATCGAGTAGATGAACCCTATTGTTTTTGGTGCAGGTCAAAGGTCATTTGGGGTCACCAGATGCAATTTAGTGAATTTCTATTAATAGCTTTAACTCGGTGTCTGTTGTTCAAACTGAGTCGTAATTTCGGGATAAGATAGATTGGTAGGAAGTGGAAATATTGTAATACGAACCACATTAATCTGAAAGGATCAAAAGGTCAGAAAGTGATGTTTTGTTGATATCTCGCCAACGAAACATTTTAGGGGGTGGCTTAATGGAAAGTTGTGGTCATCTATGTAAAATACACGTGGTGACCTACTTTGACCTCAGTTGACCTCATTTGACCTTTTGACCTTTGTGGCTTTTTTGTGACCACTGGATTCGTCTTGTTGAGGTAAACCAAAAAGGCAATTATAGTACCCTCCTACGATGTTCCTAACTCTAGTTATTGACATTTAAGTGAAATGTTAGGCATGTGTGTGTTATATGCATTGCAATGCGGGGTATGCGGTGCGTTAACTCAATAACCAAGTGACATAGGGGGATGGCATAGTGGAAAGTTGTGTTCGTCTATGTGAAATGCACGTGATGACCTACTTTGACCTCAGTTGACCTTTTGCCCTTCGTGGCTTTTTTGTGACCACTTGATTCGTCTTGTTGAGACAAACCAAAAAGGCACAATGTTCCTAACTCTAGTTATTGACATTTAAGTGACATGTTAGGAGTGTAAGTGATATATGCATTGGAATGCAAGGTATGTGAGATAACTCAATAACCAAGTGTTATTGGGTGATGGCATAATAGAAAGTTGTGTTCATCTATGTGAAATGCATGTGATGACCTATTTGACCTCATTTGACCTTTTGACCTTTGTTTTTTTGTGGCACCTGGATTTATCTTGTTGAGTTAGTTAGTTAGTTAGATGAGATTTAACGACACACCAACACAAATGTGTTATATAGTGTCAACAAGTTTAAGTACGTTTCAAGTCCTTCCCTTTAGTCGCCTCTTACAATGAACCAAAAGGCAATTAAACTACCCTACCATGATGCTCCTAACTCAAGTTACAGACATTTTAGTGAAAGGTCGAATGTGAGGTATGTGGTGCGATAACTAATAACCAAGTTATATAGGAGGATGGCACAATGGAAAGTTGTGTTCGTCTATGTGAAGTGCATATGTGATGACCTACTTTGACCTCATTTGATCTTTTGACCTCTGTGGCTTTTTTGTGACACCTAGGTTTGTCTTGTTTAGACAAACCAAAAAGACAATTATACTGCCCTTCTATGATGCTCCCAACTCAAGTTATTGACATTTTAGTGGAAGCTAGGTCATGACTGTGTGTACATGTTACTCATTGGAATGCAACGTATGAGGGTAAGATTTCTAGAACTGAATAATCATTTTTTGGTTTGAGTCATAAAAGGTTGACCTTATTAACATGATATCTTAAGTATGATAACTGTGAGGGATCTCATGCTTGTCGTGTAGGTGATTCATTTTTGTAACAATATATCATAAGGCAAGGAATCACTAAGCCTTTTGGCTTTCTGGTATACCTATAAATTATGATGAAAGACAAGAAAAACTCCTCTACTCCAAATGTAATTTGCTGTTTAAAATGGAGGATAAAGCAGTGCTCTCTCATGAGAAAAGTTGATCAAACAATTGACACGAGAAGCATTTGTCTTTTATGGGAGATCAATGCAGTGCTCATATAGAACGGTATTAGAGAAAAGAATTTAGAGAATTAAATAAGTGAAAATAATTTTCTTTTTCCTTTAACAGGAGATGTAGTTGTGATCAACAAACCTTATGGTCTACCTGTGCATGGTAAGTGACATCCAGATGAACTTTATTTGCATTCAAACATGGCAGTAGAGGGAAATTACAGTGTGGTACAGGGGCATAGTTTAGGTAGGAGGGAGGAGGGACTTGTGGTGTTTAAGCCCCTATAATCTGAGAGCAAATTATAAAAAATGTCCCAAGTAATTTTTCTTGAAAAGAATATGCCAGTATGACTTCTTTTTAAATGCATGGATTCCTTTTGAATCATAACATCAAGTAAAACATTACCAAAATGTGTTTACAAATTGTCATTGTTTTAGCACTCTTTGAATGCTTGCAATATAAACAGTTGTCTCATTCTTCCAGCAACAACTCCCTCCCACACTTAATCCTGGCTACAAGCCTGGGGTGGTATTCTCAAAAAATACATATGCACAAAAAGTGCTTATTTAGTCGAACTTACGCAGGGTATCTTGCTTTAGTCAATATTGGCGAAGACAAATGTTCTTAAATATTTTGTGTAACTTTACCCAAGGTTCAGAGTTGTCATAAGTACTAAAGGCAGTAACAAAGTACATCTCTCATTTAAACAAGATGCAATGTGATTGGCTTTAAATTTGACAAAACAAGATGCAACCACACACACAGTTGGCTTATGTGCATTTATTGCAGTGATGCTGCAGATCTGAACGAAACGCGTAAGTTGTTTTCATGAATACCATGTGAGAAAGTTCTTTTAATGCAAAGTGCATAAGCATTTTGACATACAGGGACTCATGCAAATGTTAGTAAATTCCACTAAGCATAAGGGCAAGGTTCCCCCCTCCTTCTTTGTTGGGGGCATACCAATTTAGGCAAACATTTAGCACTGTCAGTTACAGCATTCATGCACAATATCCAGCCGATTACAGTTGCCATTTATAGGTAGACAGCAAAAGTTTAAATCTTTAAAATTGCCATTTGAGTTTTCATCACCATGGAATATTGACTGGAATGGGAATGTAAGAAAAATAGCTTGTGTAAAAAAAAAAGAAAACAAGCTGTTGGGCCACTAGTTTATTAAACCAAACTTTTTAAATTTGTTGATCTCAGCTATATTTGTCTATTGTCTGACATTCATATTTCCTTTCTGTTGGAATTCATTCTTTTGTTTTATTTAGGAGTTTTGTTGCAATTTTATGGAATGGTCATAAATATATTTGATGCATTTATGTAGTTGCTTTTTGAAGAGGAAGTTCACAGACTGTTCACTGTTTGGATAGTTAGGAGCACACGTATAGAATGTAATCTTGCAGAGGAATTTCCAGGATCAGAAAACTAATGGAATCTTTGATAAATTTAGTCAAGAAGTTATGCAGCAGCCGTGGAAGCTTTCAGAAAATGAAGATGTCTTGAAAATGGCATGAAAGTGTTGAACTTCAAAAAAGTCACACAGAAATACAATCTTTGAAAAAATCAACATGATTTGTGGAATATCATGAAAGCCGTCAACAAATCAACAGTTAGGGAAAGTTGTAAAGGGCATAGGCAATTGCACCAAACTTATTTTGAAACAACAGCTAAATCTTACAAATATCTTATTTCCCTTCAAGATATTTCAGAGCATAAATATTGCATATTCCAGTTAAACCAAGGAGGTGCTCTGCATGAATTTCATGATACAGTAAGAAAATATCGTCACATGATTCTCAAGAGCCATTCATTAAATAGGGTACCTGGTTACACTAACCTCAATAAGTGTGAATGCATGTTCCCTTCAGAAAGCTTTAAGCAAAATCAATCATTCAGAGGCTTACCAAGATACCTAATAACTAAATATGTTGATGCATTTTGTTGAGTCTGTTGACCATGGAGAATGTTCATTGAAAGAATGTTGCTTTGTGTCTTTCTTGTTAAGAAGATATCACCAATATTTAGTGTTTACTTGTTGCCATGTGCCCATGATTATTGAAACATTGAAGGTGGAAGGGAAAGAATGCCATCATGACCACCTAGGGTTCAGCAAACATTTCAATACAGCAGAAAAAACTGAGGCATAATGCATGCATGTTATATTTTGCCATTCATTTCCTTGCTCTTATGCGTTGCTTGAATAGTAGGTATACTCAGACCCTTTGTTAGTTAGTGTCAAAGGGCAAGGTTTGTATGTGTGAGGTCTAACATGAATGGATATACTACCCTTTAAGTTTGGTCTTGTTGAAGGGGAGGGTGACTGTACTCAGATCATAACCTCTTTAATTTACAGGTGTAATTCCCCAACTTGTAGGCAGCATGAACTGGGAATTGAGTATGGAGAATTTTTAAGTTTTGAAGTATATGAATATTAGATCACAACTCTTTATTGTGTAAAGGGCCTTTGACAGCCATGTGAATGGACTGAGTGACCTGTGACTTGACTTGGACCTGCAAGAAAGGCTTACTGCTCCTTCTGTAGTTTATAACCACAGACAATACAGTACACTCCTGCTCATTGTCATGTCTTTGCAAGTCTTGTAAAATGAAAAGTAATTATTGTAGAACTTTGAAATTTTGAAGTTGTGAAAAAGTCCGAAAGTATTTTATTAGCTAAAGTGTGGTGACCATACAAAGCTTTTTTCTTTTTGCTCACAGTCTCTATGTCAGCAGACTTTTTTCGGGAATCTATGAAAGTTTTTTTGGAGAAAACAATGTGCAACCTTTTTATTTCTGTCAGGCAAAAATTACATTGGAGTAGTTCTAAAATGGTTACCATATGAGGGGTACTGTATAAAGGTCTCTAACATTTATCCTTTGAATAACCTTTCTTTTACCCTTTTATTTTTCTGATACATTCATCTCTTTTTTCACTTGAGTAAACCCAAAACTTCAACTTGGGACAAAAATTTTGATTTGAAGTGCCTTTGTTACAGATTTAAACTTTCATCAGTCATCATTATATTAAAGGCAGTATGCAGTCACCCAAATCAGAGTGAGTGTATCCTGTCACTCTAGTTCATGATTGGCCTATTTTGATCATGTGACAATATTTTTGTTGGTAAATTGTGAAATTCATGTTATTACAAGAAGGGTCTAAGCTCAAAACAAGTTTTAATATGTTAGAGGAGTACTTAGTCTAAGCATTTTGGTGAAATTTGCATTGAAATCTGACTTGTGCTTTTCAAGATATTAGCAGTTAAAGTTGTGACATTTTCAACACAATGTGAACTTGAAGCAAGCACATATGACATCATAGCCTCACATAAATGAGCAGTCTTTTGTTTTTCTTTAAACTTTACAAGCAATTTTCTCTTCCCGCAATAACATTTTATCAGAATGGGATTGCATGAGAGGCATAAGAATTTTACAAACTTAACATTCCACATGGGGAGAACCTATGCCCATTAACTTAAAGACAGACAGTCATCACCCCAAAGTATATTTTTAGTGTAGGGGTATGAAAATTCTCAGTTGGTGACTGCTCTTTGATTGACATCAAAGTTTGAAAATTTGAAAGATGCACAGTAGCTCACATTCCACACATGGCAGAGAGAGTGCTTTTATTATATTTAATAGCCTTGTATGCTCACCAGGACATGGCCTTAAGCAACAAAACAGGTTTATTCCTGCGCAAGAAGTAGCTTCATACAGTTATGGGAGGAGCTAGAAGTTGCATTGTTGGGAGAATTGGAACTGTCTGGGATGATGAAAATTCCCCTTTAAACTAGCACAACAGATTGAAAAAACAAAGGGAACAAAGCATTTCTCATCAATGAGAGTAAGTGATATAACCTCAAGATTTAGTTCCTCTTTCACTTATGGAAATAAATTTTTTGCTTAAACCTCTCCTTTAACTAGCATTCTTAGTGATTGATGGTTGAAAGGATCAAATGATTACCCAACTGGTATGAACCAAGTTGGTGGCAGTATTTCTATATACAATTGTATTACACTAACTTTATCTCATAACTGGATGTAGTAGCACTGCAAGTTTTATTAAGGATAAGTTGAAGTTTTCAGGATCAGGAGGCCACTTGGCTCTTTGCAGACCCAATATCAGATTAATTGTAAATGAACACTGGGTGAGATTAACAACAGCACAGTGGTGGAAATACAAAATGGTCACTTCGTCTTTTTTGCTGAAATTATGTAGTTCCCCCAAGTGACCTTTGTAAAACAATGGTAGTTTTCAGTATTACTATGTCGGACTGTGATAAACACACTGTCTGTCCAGGCTGTCACACAGTGTCCAGTGGCAAGAAAACAGATCATTACTTAGCATAGTCAACCATAATGATTATATCCCTGTGCAATGAAGGAGTATCCACACTTGAAATACCACGCTGATGACACATGTACTTCACTGATAACACCATTCAGCATAGTGAAGCAGCAGTAGCTCCATGCTTCATTCTCACTATCCTAACTTTTCAGAGTCTTATATAGGGACCAACCAAACATACAGCTTTGTAGGCTGGTATTTGAAGTAAACCAGCCTTATTTCAGTAGATTACAGTGCTTATTTTCCAAGCATGAGGTCATATTTGTGTAGGGTAGGCTACTTGTTAGTTTGGGAAGTTTCATTGGCAATGCACTGTAGTGAACTTTTCCAGTGGCGCCACCAGGGTTTGATGATTGGGGGGGCATAACAGATGATGTCATAATGCCACCTCAGCTTCCCCCCAGTCTGCTTAAATTGTACCATTTTTGTGCGCCCCTACGATTCTATACAGCAGTGTGGAATCCTTTTTGTCACTACATAAAGGTGCCTTCCTGGGGGAGGGGTCTAAGGGGCACCCCCTCCCCTTTGAGAAATTTTTGTTACTTAAAGGTTGCCTACATGCAGAATGGTGCTATCTTTTGGGTATTTTTTGAACTGATCATATATAGCTGGAAAATATCCATAATTTAGTCATTTTTGAATTTTTGGTTAGGAGAAAGAGGAGAGTGTGTGTCCCTGCAATGGTATACGTCAGTGTGGAATGCTTCTTGTCACTACATAAAGGTGCCATCCTGTGGGAGAGGTCCAAAGGGAAGGGGTGTCCCCCTCCCCTTTGAGAAATTTTTGTTAATTTGAGGTTGCTTGGATGCAAAATGGTGCTATCTTTAGGATATTTTTGTCACTGATCATATATGGCTGGAAAATATCCATAATTTAGTGAATTCTAATTTTTAGTTAGGTGAAAGAGGAGAATGTGTTAGAGAAGGGTGTGTTGTCAACAAACCTCCCCAAGCCCCCCTCCCTTTTTGGCTAGGCTTTAATGCCTTCTATTTGAGGAAAGTTTTCACGAAAAAATATGTGCGTGGGGTCCACAGAAATATTCTTGGACTACTACAAAAATTTTCCTTTGCTTCATTGTGCATGATAAAAGGGTATCTAAGGCTGACAGACCCCGGTATAGTGCCTCCTGGAAGCTCTGGATTAATTATGTAAAATGGGGCACTGATATGATGATTATTACCTGACATCCAAATGATACTATAGAGTACGATGCCGAGCACTTTACAACTATCGTATAGAGTATAGGTACAGTGAGGTGATATTAGACCTCCCTGATAGGTAAAGCAAAAGGGGTTAAGGACTAAAAAGCGCCTTTCAGAATGTTGTTTCGTCGTAAGTGTATTAACAATCACCAAATATACCTGCTATGACTCCGTGCGAAGCGCTCAGTAAAAAGTTTTGAAAAATATATAATGGCAAATACTTACTTTCAACCTTCCACATCATGCTACAAATTAGATTGAAAGATCCCATAGGCCAACAGAGGTTGGATATGTACTTCTGTGTTGTGATGAGAATAGTTGCATGTATTATAACCTTAATAATAGTCATGAGATGGAGTGAAAACCGTGACGAATGCGCGCGAAGCGCGCCAAAATTTTTCATTAAATAAGATAACCATGAGAAAACATGCATTCATGCTCTGCATCGAGACACTTTCATTTCCCCAACAAACCTATTTGCTAATCACAAAGCCAGTCTTTTACCTGAGAATTTGTAAACAGCTTTCAAGTTGCTGTGCTTCTGCGGGAGTTAAGGTTTTCATCTTGAAGGTTACGAGGGTTTGAAGCGCTCAGAGCGTGCGAAAATTTTGATAGTTTGCGAAGGATTTGTGATAATTTTGATAGTTTGAAAACCATTTGTGACAGAAAATGGTAACAATAGATCCATCGCTGGATCAAAAACACACCTCACCCTACCCCCTACGGAAATCTATAGCTTAAACTTCTGAAATTGATTGGGGGCACGCGCCCCATGCCCCCACCCGTTCTGTCGCCACTGCTTCTAGTCTTTGAGGATTTTCCTAGGGTATCAGGTGGCTTAGATCTTTGGTACAGCGTTGAACTGATTTTACACCGGTAAAGGCTGCGCGTGAAGCGCTCGGTGAGAATTTTTGAAAAATGTAGAACAGCAAACATATGCGCTTCCAACCTTCCACATCATGCTACAAATTAGATTGAAAGATCCCATAGACCCCTACAGATGTTGGAGATGTACTTCTGTTTTTCGGAAAAGTGTTGTGATCAGATTAGTTGCATGTATTATAACCTTAATAATGGTCATGAGTTGGAGTGAAAACTGTGACAAATGCACGCAAAGCACTCCGAAATTTTTCATGAAATAAGATTTCTTCGACAAAACCTGCATTCATGCTCTGCACCGAGACACTTTCAATTCCCCAACAAATCTATTTGCCAGTCACAAAACCAATCCGAGTTTACCTGAGAATTCGTAAACACCTTTAAACTTTTGTTGCTCTGCTTCTGCGGGAGTTGCTACCGGAAGTTTTGATGATAAGTGAGAAACAGATTGGCCCATAGGCATTCAAATACTAGGCTAACTTTGAAAGTTTAATCATTGCCTTTTGAGACGTTAGAGCGGCTGGACCCGAGTCCACCCTATCCGAGTCGGAGCTAACTGCGATTCTAGATTCCCTTATCTTTCCGAGCATGGTACGTACCCCTCAAGTTCCGGCTAGTTCTGATTCCAATCGCACCAATTCAGAACTCCGAGTACAAGTCCAGTTACATCACATTCCGGAAAAATTTCGATTCCGGAACCTTTTATTTCGGGCAAATTCCTAATTAAGAAAAACGCTCTTGAGACCGGCATTATGCTAGTCGAATCCGGACTCGTGCGTTGGAGCCCAGTAAATTACACGGTGCCAATCGTCGGTAAACACCGTGCATCCATTTATGTATCTAATTTAACACTTTTGTTTGATATCCTTATCTGATGAATCAAACGTATGATTTTAGGCTTTATCATATTTTTTTCAATGCCCGTAACTCCTTACACTGGAATAATAGTAAGGTTTATATAAAAAACAGGCGAATATTGAAATGGTCATATGGCGCTAAAAGTATCCTGACAAAGCTAACTGAAAGAGGCGAGAAGTGTCCGACTTAAAGCTTCACCTATTTATTGTAAAAGGGAAGTGAATTATGGGCACATGGTCTGCATGTGTAAACTGCATTGTCTCACCATTTCTATGCATTGTTGTGAAACTTGAAACTTATGCGGAAATATCACTTAGCCCAACCCTAGTGGTGAGGTTTTAAATTTTACCGTTAACAAATATAGAGCATCGTATTACCATATTTATGCCTCGAGGTGAGTGAAGACTTTAATTACTGCTAAAACAACGCTCTCCACCTTTAATAGCCGCTAACCTCTCTATATTGTGATAGGAGTATAAAGATTTCCACCCTCAAAGAAGTACTGTCGCAACTGGAAAAGTTTTGGTTACAACCATATTCGTCTAACAAATAGTTTGCGTAAGCTCCCACACAGTATCATGATTCGCTGCTTCATGATGAGCGGTAGGAGCCTCTGCCTGAATCCCCAGTGAAGATCAGCTGGCATCATTGACTTTCTTTGGGGAACACCTAAGATTAACCGGCACAAATGAGGTTCGTTCCTCTCATGTGCCCCTTCTTACTATCTAATTATGCTCACTTCCATTTCAGGTACCGAGGTACCGTATATTCACCTTGAAGTAACTAGTTATTTTGAAATGTAGCTAGTTACTTTTCAGTCAAAAGTAACTGTAACAAGTTACTTTTTCAACATTGTAACTAGTAACTGTAACGAGTTACAATTTTATGGAATTAACTGTAACTATAATGAGTTACTTTCAAAGTGTAACGGGAACAACCCTGCCAGCAATAAAGTAAAGACTTCACTTTCAAAGTACTTTTATGGTTAAATAGTCTTTCACGCAGATCTAGACCCTAGGAAAGCCGTTGTGTTGTACTGGAACAACACCCTTACCACTTTAAGTGGGCATGACTCGCGCCGTTTTGCTTCTCAGTACTTTATAAGTAAATATATTTTGAAATGAAATGCAGGCGCGTAGCTACGGGGGGGGGGGGGAAGGCCCCCAGATGTTTGCCAGCCCCCTTTCCCCAAAATTGTGCGTGTCCTAATGAAATGTGTAAGAATTAAGGACGGCGATCGACGCCGGGATCCCCCCATTTGATACCTAGACCCCCCCCTAAAAATTTCATTCTAGCTACGCCCCTGATGAAATGATCGTTTTCCGTACAAACTCGTTCCATAGCTACCACAAAACAGCTATTTGAATGTGTCTTTTAGTCCCTGTGCAATCCATCTGAAACCGGCCGAAATATGAACATCAACAATATGTTGTTCTATCAAAATGACGTCACTGGTGGCAATATCGCAGAATGCTATAATACAATATACCGCACGTCTTCGGTGCTGTTTCATCACGATGGAGTTTTGCTTAATAACGTTAGTGCCTAAACACCGTTAAATAAACGTACGCTGATTTAAATCACACTATAATGGACTCTGATTAATGGTTATTACTTGAACGTCATTATAAGCATCGCTGATTTAAACACCTACAATCCTGGACAAAATTATTGGGACACTTCCGAACCTTCCCCTCCACCCCTCGTTTAATGTTGAGAAGAAACGAAAAGCGCTCTCTTTTCTTCAGCGCTCAACTTTAATTCACCTTCAAACCAACATTGAGGTGGGGCGCGGGAATTTGTCCCAGATAATTTTGTCCAGGACTGTAGCTTGTCCAGAATCACTATCCAGTATATCGCAAAAAGACAACACACGCACGAATGTGAGCTTGGACGTCTGCCCTTATGCAAGAACTAAGTTACTAGTTGGCCGTTCACGCCAGCCGAGAGTTTAATGTCACTGACGCTTCAGCACATAGCCTAGTATGCTGATGATAAGTTTTATCTTTGTCATGGTGACATAATTAAGTAGCCTTAAACTTAAACTTAAATTAAGTAGCTCAAAGTACTAGTTCCGACCGACATTATTTAGATTATCGAAGCTGAAGTGAAACAGTAAAAGCCGTGTACCACCGACATCGAACTTTTCTATTATGTTGAATTGCATCTCATGTAACACTTCAACCTTGGGACTAACGTTACGAGCAGTACCGTACAAGTAACAAAAAAGGCAACCTGACTACGTTTTGTGGAAGGAGACAATTACAGTCAATAATTACCTTCACTCATTAATCAAAAAAATCTTTGTTCTCAATTAGGTAATCAAAATTAGAATTATTACTGTAAAGTTATGTTTGTGGAAAAATAAATGTTCTCTATAGTTTTATCTTTGAAATGGTACAAAATTCAGCCCTAACTTTTCGTTGGTAACGAAACGCCGGACACAATTAGTGGAGGCACCGCCCACTGTCTAGGCTATTAATCAAATGAATTAGGTTCTTCTGACTTTAATACATCAACAAGCCAAGTATGAAAGTTATACACGCTTCCTATTCGGATATTGTGATTGAGAAGGATTCGTATTTTTACCTCTGGTGACCTCACGTGACTTCCAACCTCCACCTAAAACTAAAGTTTTCTACCTCTTAATATGATAAATTTTTACACCAAGTATGAAGAGTACCCACCATTCCTAACTTGAGGTAGCGTGTTTACAAGGGTTTCAGTTTTTGTCCTCTGGTAACCTCTCATGACCTTTGACATCTACCAAAGAAAAAAAGGGGTCATCTTTGACTGTAAAGCATCTATATTCAAGGTATGAAGAATATCCATGCTTTCCTCCTTTAGATATCCGGTTAACAGTGTTTTTTAGTTTTTAAATCTGGTGACCTGACATGACCGCCAGTCTCCACCAAAAACAACAAGGTTCTTCCTGTTAATATGATAAATCCATACTTCAAGTATGGAGAGTATCAATCATTCCTATCTAGAGATGTGTTTGCAAGCAAGTTCCAAGGTTTTTGAAGTTCTACTTTCAGTGACCTCAGAAAACCTTCACCTCTACCAAAAACTTCTCTGGCTATAACGCATCCACATGCCAAGTATGAGAGTATCCATGCTCCCTTCCTTGAGATATCGTCTTCACAAGGTTTTTGGTTTCTGAACTCTGGTAACCTGATGTGACCTCTGGCCTCCACCAGAAACAATAGGGTTCTTCCTCTCAACATGATAAATCCATAAATCAAGTATGAAAAGTATCCATCATTCCTATCTTGAGATATCGTGTTAACAAGCAATTCCAAGGTTTTTGAACTTTTACTTTCCGTGACCTCAGATAGCCTCTGACCGCTACCAAAACCAACAGGGTTCATCTTCTGACTATAACGCATTTACATGCCAAGTACAGAAAGTAACCATCTTTTCTACTTTGAGATAACGTGTTTACAAGGTTTTTGGTTTTTGGCGTCTTTTCACCTGACATGATCTCTGACCGCCACTAAAAACAAAGATTCGTTTCTCTCTTTATGATATATTTATGTACCAAGTATGAAATGTATCCATCATTCCTATCTTGAGATATGGTGTTTACAAACCAAGCATCACAAACACACACACACATACACACACACCATCGTGACTGCATTGATTCATTCTGGCTTCGGCATGGAATAAAAAACATGAATTAAAGCACGAATTAAAGTGAGAATTTTCAAGTGCACTTTTCAAAATATTAAATTGTTTAACTGAAGTTATATTTTTCTCGTGATATCGTAATATTTACGCACTTTATATTATTCTTTGTTGTTAATCATTTACCCCCCAGACATTCTTTTATTAGTCGGAGGAAACAGTCCAGTTTTTAGCAAAGAAGATTTGATAGAATTCGTTTTTTCTCTCCAGTTTTTGTCAACTGTAAGTTTTTCAACCTATGCAACTGGTTATATCAAATATATAACTTTGCCAATTTTGAGCGATTTTAACTTGCTTTAAATTTGTCCATTTGTAACTTTACTGGGCATTATGGGATTAATTAAACAAGTTTGTTGGTCCATTCCGCTAACTTTCACTGAGCTACGTGATTATATCAAGATATAATATTGAGATACACTTTGACATCAAATGATAGTTCTTCGTACCAAATTCGATACACAAAACGGCTATTTAGATGCCCCCTTTAGTCCCTGTGTAGAACATCTGTTACCTGAACTGTGGAAAACAACAATCTGTTCATGTGCCCCCCTTGCTCCCCCCCCCCTCCGGACGCCCATGGATCTGTTGTTCAATCAAAATGACGTCATTGCGGCGATATTGTACTGCACAGCGCAATCGCGATCGCACAGCCTAGAATGGACCCGTTGGTAAGCAATAGTTCAATACGTGCCGTAGGTCTTTGGTGCTGTTTCATCATGATGATGTTTGCCCATTATAACGTTAGCGCCTGGTTACCGTTTATGATAGACCTAGTGCAACTATTAAGCAATTAAAATGGTTTCTCTATTGTTATTATTTGAACGTTGTAAGAACTACTTATTTGAACACCATGCCTGACAAGAAACCCGGTCCAGTACATGGTAAGCAGACAGCACAGGCCGCGAATGTGAGGGTGGGTTTCTGTCCGTACGCATGCACTAAGTTACCAGTCCGCCGGTCACACCGTCCGAGACTTACTGTAACTACCGCTACAGCACATAGCCGAACTTAGCATTTAGCAGTTAAGTTTTAACCTGTTATGGTAACAAAATTAAGTCGCCTAAAACAGGCTGTAACTCCACGATTCTCTTCTCAAAACTTTTTTGGTTCAGTGAGTTCATTAACTCCACTAGTTACGCCTGACACTATTTACATTAACGAAGCTAAAGTGAAACAGTGAAAGCCTCGAACCACCAAGATTACTATTACAGTGAATTGCATTACTCTGTAACACTAAAACCTTGGGACAAACATTTGAGCAGCAGTGTAAAACTAACAAAAAAGAAAGGCAACCTGATTAGGTTTGTGGAAGGAGATAATAACAAGCCAGAAAGCCGAAAGGCTTAGTGATTCCTTGCTGAAAAACGGTGATTTGTTGCACTGAGTTCCACCCGCAAATTTATACTTTTTGGATATATCATTTTTTATGTTTTCACAACTTGACGTCTGCTGACCTCATATGAACTTTGAACCCCACCAAAAAGTGAGTTACAAAATATTAAAAAAAGTGTCTTAGGAAGGATTCGTACCCGGACCGTCTGCGTGAAAACCGAGCTCTAAGTATCCACTACGCTATCAATGAACTCGTATGGCGTGAGGTATTTCTTATAATGGTATAGTCACATCATCCTTTTCACCTGCTCAAAATTAGGTCACATGAATAAATATTATTACTGTAAAAGTTATGCTTGTGAAAAAATGTTATTCTTTATAACTGTATCTTTGGAATGGGGCAGAATTCAGGCCTAATTTTTTGTTGGTCACGGAAAGCCGGACGCAATTTGGAGGTACCGTCTTTTTATTTTACGAGGTTTTCGTAGTTTCAAGACCTCAGATGACCTTCGACTTCCAACAAACCCACTGGGGTCTCTTTCTCGTCAAGTGATATATCTATGTACCAAGTATGAAAAGTATCCATAATCCCTGACTTAAAATATCGTGTTTTTTTTCAAGGTTTTTAGTTTTTGACCACTGATGACCTCAAATGACCTCTGACGTCCACTGAAAACAATCGGGTTCTTCCATTAAACATGATCAAGGTATATACCAAAGTATGGAGATTGCCCATCATTGCTCTTTTGAGATATCGTGTTCACAAGCAGTTTTTAAGAATTTTGTGTTTTCACCTCCGTGACGTCAGATAACCTTTGCCCTTTACCAAAATCGATAGGGTTCATCTTCTGACTAAAACACATCCACATGTCAAGTATGAAAAGTATCCATGCTTCATACCCCCAAAATATCGTGCTTACAATTGTTTTCGGCTAATGACCTCTGGTGACCTCACATGACCTTTAACCTCCACCAAAAATTCAACGGGTTCTTTCTCTCAATATAATAATTTCACACACCGAGTATGAGAAGTATCCACAATTGTTTTCTTGAGATATCGTGTTTAAGTTTACAAGCCAAGCGTCACAAACACACATACATACACATGCACACACTCGCGTGATTACATAGATTCCTTTCGCCTTCGGAGAGGAATTATAAAAATCATGGATTAAAACACGAAGGAAAGTGGAACTTTCATGTGCGCTAAGTGGTTTTCAAAATATAAAATTGCTAAAGTTATAATAATTTTCTCGTAATATCATAATGCTTAAGCACTCCCAGGTATTCATTCTTTTATAAGTCGAAGAGGACAGTTCAAGTTTTAGCAAAGAAGATTTAAAATAATTAGTTTTTTCTTTCCACATTTTATCGACTGTAAGTTTATTACCCTACATAAACTGCTTAATACATAACTTTGCCAATTTTGAGTGATTTTAACTTGCTTTTGTACATTAGTAATTTAACTGCAGATTATGGCATTAATTTAACAAGTTGTTTAATACATTCCAATAACATTCTTTCTCTAAGCTATTTGAGTCTATCAAGATTCAATTAAAGCAAAATTTTCCAACTGCGAATTCATTTATTTCTACAGATTAAGCTTGATACGTCTTTATGTTTTCAGAACAATTTCTTGAGGGTTTTGTAAAGAATGAAAATTTAAAAATTACACCATCTTGTACTAAGCGGTAGAGAAGGGTAGTGCAAACTTTGCCTACTTGTAAAAACAATCCGGATGACCAGAGCCTTTAGCAGATTTGTTACATTACTCTTTTCAGCCCAACCACTACGTTATGAAATTCTGATCTGCACCGACCATGCTTACTATACATATCTCTATATAAGTGACACGTATTTGCGTTGGCACGTTCAAAAATTCCTTGTATATGAAAAAAGCTTTGACAAGGGTGAGAGAAAAGTTTTCTAGTGAAAATATTTTTTTTCTTTACAGGACCTTGAAAATAAGAACCCCAACTCTTGACAGCATGCATCCCTCAAACTGGATGGCATGTACCAATAGCGCCAAAAGCCTAGATTTTAAGGCGAGTTCAAAACTTAGCATGTACCTTATTTTGACAAGTAGACGGATTTTAGAGCGAGGGCATATTCCATGTGCACTTTCGTAATACTTTAAACGAAAAGTGGACACAAGTTTTCTTTGATATTATGGTATGTCGGCTTTCACACACTAAACACGGGTCTCTATGAGTGTGACATTCCGTCTGTTGTCCTGGAGTCCCAATCACTTGTTACCCTTTCAAGTTGTGAAGGTGCGTTCACACCAAAACCGAAATCTGCTGCGTTTTGCGGGCGGGACGCGAATTTTTTTTTCCCAAGACAATTAGGGGCAATTTTACACCAATGAAAATTTTGAAAATCGCCCCATTCGTTCTGAGATAACAAATTTCGCGTCCCGCCCGCAAAACGCAGCAGATTTCGGTTTTGGTGTGAACGCACCTTTACACTTTTAAGTTTCAAATATGCGGGCAACATATGGTAACATGCGTAACAAAGTATTTCTTTATTAAAGGTGATCGGTCGTCTTGAAATATTGTTTGTGACGTCAGCCTTTTCTTGACATGTTTCTGAGGCGTCACTGTTCAACAGATACACCGTACAAGCGTGGTATAGCTAATCGGTAAGTAAGACGAGACGGCATGTAGCTGCATACCTACTAGGTATACCGATGTCATCATAGCTACTTGTATGGTGTATCCGTTCAACAGTTACGACTACAGAACATGTCAAGAAAAGGCTGACGTCACAAACAATATTTCAAGACGACCGATCACCTTTAAAATAATGCAGTTCAGAGACCTGATGTCTCCATGAAGTGAAAAGAAGGCTTCAAGACTAAGAGGCTTACTGAGGCTTACTGTCGCCACGCCACACGTATGCAGTCATTTATTTTCAGAACTGAATAACAAGTAACTTTCTTTTAATCAATCTTCGAGTTTGACAATATGGAAAAGTTGTGTCTCCGTTGCAACCTCCTTCTAGTTTTTATGGTTTTTGCAAGTCAGCTTACGTTTTGTTTCAACAATCCTGACATTGCAAGATTATCGTTTCAAAATGGCCGCTTTGGTTACTTTGCTGTTCCAAAAACGAGAGTAGCAGAAAAACTGAAAGAAGTGCAGGCAGGGACGGGGTGCAAAAATGGTGAGAACATGTGTTCATTTCTTTTTCCCTACTGGAAATAATAAAATCATTCATTAGCCTAAGCCGACTGATGAACTGGATGTAACCTACTTCACCACGGATTTGATGAAATAGTTGCTTTAATTTAAAGGTTGTGTTAATAAGCCACAATTATCCGAGGTAAAGCACAAAGTAGCAATTCCAAGCATCACGTTCATGTATTATCTGCTTGAATATACGAAATATCTGCATACCATTTATTAAATCGTTTATTTTTGTGGAGCTCACTGCTTCCACCTTCCCGAAATTTCCGGACATTCTAGTAATTCGGCGTTGTTTGGATAATTTCCAGGTGATGATTCTTCGAGTTTGATCGTGAAATACCGGAATTTGAGAGGGAGATTTTTTATATGAGAAACAAAAGCATCCTTCTCCTGCCCCTTTTCTTTTTCACATGTATAGTAAAACACTGTTTTACCTTTTTTGTTCGCCTTTGAGAAAAAACAAGAGCCCAATGGGCACTGTGGTTCCTTGCTGAATGTAATGAAACTGAGCCAACTACTGAATGAACCAGTATTTCTGTAGATGCACAAAATCTGCTCTGTAGACAAAGCACATCTTGTGTTAACACATTCAAGCATAAATAAATTGCTCTGAAGAAATACAGGCACTTCAAGGGATATCAACACAGACAGTATACAGTTACAATTTGTTTTATTCAATTAAGCAATCACAATTCATGCACGCTCAATGGTATGTGATCCAAATGATCAGTAACTTAGTTTTCTTTATAAAACTAACAACCCATAGTAGCATTTAATTAATCACTTCCAATTTCCAGTTTCTGCAAGCTCACATGTCCTAATCTAAGGACAAATGTCTGTCTAGTGAACTTTCACAAGTCCTCTGCTTTGTGGGCAGAAAATCTTCTGCAATATTAAAAAGCAGTATTTGATGCAGGTTTTCATAATGGCAGAATTATGGATTAAAATCGTAATACTATAATTTCAACTAAAATTGAGATACTTGGCATCTCTAAAACATGTCCCACATCTTTCAGTCATTAGGTGAATGTGATCTGAATGTGCTGGAATGATACAGTTTTGTTTGTATTTGACTTTAGGAATTCTTGGGAATTTGCTTTTTGGCATCTGGTGATTTCACCTCTGACATCCGACAAAACTCATATGCGGGTTTTCTGCTGGATTTAATGCAACACCTCAAAGCATAAATCTATTTAAGCTTCCTACACTGAGATGAGCTGAAAAGGTTTGCAGAGTTTGACCTCCAGTGACCCCAGATGACCTTTGGTCTCCACCAAAAAAAATATTTTCCCCCACCATAAGGTATCCACACATTAAGTATGAAATTAATCCAAGCTTCCTACCTTGAGATATTGTGCTAACAACAAGGTTATCAGTTTTTGACCCTTGGTGACCCCAGATGACCTTTGACCTCCACCAAAACCTGTATGGCACAGCTTCTCACTATGTTGGATCTATATACCAAGTATGAAATCTATCCAAGATTCTTTCCTTCAGATATTGTGTTAACAAGGTTTTCAGTGTTTGACTCTCAGTGACCCCAAATGACCTTTCACCTCCACCAAAAATGACAGGATTTATCTTCTCACCATAAGTCATCCACATACCAAGTATGAAATCTATCCAAGCTTCCTACCTTGAGATACTGTGTTAACAACAAGTTTTCAGTGTTTGACCCCCCATGACCCCAGATGACCTTTGATCTCCACCAAAAGGTACAGCATTTATTTTCTCACCATAATGCATCCACATACCATGTATAAAACTTATCCAAGCTCCCTACCTTGAGATATCGTGCAAACAAGGTTTTTGGTCTTTGACCCCTGGTGACCCCACATGACCTTTGACCTCCACCAAAAACAATAGGGCACACCTTCTCACTATGACAGATCCATATACCAAGTTTCAGTTCATTCCAACTTTCCCTTGTTGAGATACAGCGTACCGAAGCAAGTGTCACACACACACACACACACGCACACACACATACACACACACACGCCAAGCTGACTACATAGGTTCCTTTTGCTCTAATTAAGGAAATTAAGGGAGTATTTCCAGGAAAAATATCTTCAGTTATGGAACTATTGGTCTAGCTGATAGATCTTGAGAAAAATTAATTAATGACGATATCATATCTTTCATTCATCAGGTTCAGAGTTTCAACAAAAATTAACCTTACCTTCAAGATCGGTACTTCCAGGAATTCTGCCTTCAGACCCAGTGGCGCCGCCAGGCTTTGGTGATTGGGGGGGCACAACAGATGATGTCGTAATGGCACTTCAGTTAACCTCCCAAGTCTGCGCAAAATGCGTTTTCTTTTTCGTGTGCTCCCTACGTTCGTATACACAGTGGGGATCCTTCCTTTGTCAGGTGTCACTGCACTAAGGTGCCGTCCTGGGGGAGGGGTCTAAGGGGAGGGGACACCCCCTCCCCTTTGAGAAATTTTTGTTTATTTAAAGTTGCTCAGATGCAAAATGGTGCTATCTTTATGATATTTTTGGAGCTGATCACATACCTGTACGGCTGGAAAATGTCCATAGTTTAGTGAATTCTAATTTTTCCGACTGGCTGGATGTTTTTTCCAACTGAGTGGCGACGCTTAAATATTCGTTTTTTTATGCGCCCTGCGTTTTGAATACAGCAGTGAGGATCTTTCCTTTGTCACTACATAAAGGTGCCGTCCTGGGGGAGGGGTCTAAGGGGAAGGGGTGTCCCCATCCCCTTTGAGAAATTTTTGCTTATTTAAGGTTTCTTAGATGCAAAATGGTGCTATCTTTTGGAACATTTTTGGAGCTGATCATACATAGCTGGAAAATGTCCATAATCTAGTGAATTCTAAGTTTTGGTTAGGTGAAAAAGGAGAACATGTTGTCTAAGAGAAGAATATGTTGTCAACTAACCTCCTGAAGATTCCCTTTTGGCTACTTTACCGCCTTCTATTGGCAAAGGTTTTACTCAAAAATACGTGCGTGGAGTCCACAGAAACATTGTTGGACTATAACGAATTTTTTCCTCCCCCTTCATTGTGCATTATAAAAAGGCATCTAAAGCTGGCAGATACCTGTATAGGGTCTTCCGGAAGCTCTGGATTAAAGTACATAAAATGGAGCAATGACATAATGCTTATTACTTGACATCCAAATGATAATATAGAGTAGAGCACTTTACAACTATCGTATTTTTTACTAATTTTGAACGAAAATCCAGATGAACAGCTTCCAGCAATGGGGAACGGCCGGAAGGGAGACTATTGGTGCAGGAAGGTGATATTAGACCTCCCTGATAGGTATAGCAAAAAGGGGTGAAGGACTAACAAAGGCGTTTTCAGAATGCTTTTTTGTCGTAAGTGTATTAAAAATTACCATCTATCAAGGGCGCAACCAGGAATTTGTCAAGGGGGCGAAGCCCATAGACAGACTCTCAGCGCTTTGCGCCACCATGAGTTGGCGCAAAGCGCAAGAAAATTTTGGCCCAAAGTGCCTCCCAGATCGCTGGAAATGGCACTTCCCAAGTCTATTTTACGGCATATAAATAGGGGAAACACTAGCAATATTGTTAAAAAAGCATTAAAAAAACCAAAATATGCTCAAGGGGGCGGCTGCCCCCTTCACCCCCTTGGCTACGTGTCTGCCATCTATACAGATAATGGCTGCGCGAAAAGCGCTCGGTAAAATTTTTTGGAAAATATATAACGGCAAATACGTAATTTCAACTTTCCAAATCATGCTACAACAACTTAGATTGAAAGATCCCATATTGATGCTAGGCCCCTACAGTTGTTGTGACTATAGTTCCATGTATTATTATGTTAATAATGGTCATGAGATGGAGTGCAAACCGTAAAGCATGCGGGCAAAGCGCGCGAAATTTTTCGTTAAGTGAGATTTCCATGACAAAACCTGCATTCAGAATCTGCATCGAGACACTTTCAATTGCCCAACAAACCTACATGCCACTCAAAAAGCAAGTCTTTTACCTGTTAATTCGTGAACAGCTTTCAATTTTTGCTGCTGTGCTTCTCCGGGAGTTGCTATCAGAAGATATTGATAATAAGAACACAGTGGTAAGGTTTGAAGCGCGCGGAGCGCGCGAAATTTTTGATAGTTTGCGAAGGATTTGCGAAAATTCTGATAGTTTGAGAAACATTTGTGATAGAAAATGATTAAATAGATCTATCACTTTTGGGATCATTTTAAAATTTTCAAAAAAATTTCATAGGGGGGCACGCCCCCCCATGCCCCCCCGTGCCGGCGCCACTGTTTAAATCAGACCAACACCTTGTTGCTGTCATAGCTGGAAAATTAAAAGTTGAATCTTTGGCAGGAGTTCTGTTGGAAGATTTGAAAACAAGTTATGCTGCCGAGGCCTTCACTGTTCAGTTATTTATTCCATTCTTATCGGGTAACGACCCGGAGAAGCCTGCAAATTATTAAATGCCGTTAGGTAGCTTTGTGTCTACCCGGAAACCATTCATTCAACCGAACGTTATGTTAGCAACCGAGCAGGTTGATCAATTGGTCGTTTCAGATACTGGTTTTACCATTCAAGATGGCGACGACAGATTTTCTGTCTCTTGGTCAAGGCTATGTTCTTGTGAACAGCCAGATGACGTTGTAAGTCAGGATTTCAATGAGTACCTTCATGAACTCATTGTAACTTACGATAAAGGGGCCAGCAATTGCTTCTGTGATGAACCTGATATGAATGACGTACCACTTTGTCAGTTGCGACATCCATCACCATGTGAGTGTCAGTACTGGATCTCCAGGATCGTATCCAGATGTAAGACTAATTTCTTTAAGCTGGATGAAATTACAACCAAGTTCAAGGAACTCAGTTTACTAACGGAGGACAATGAAAACGCGATTATGACTGAAGCCGCGGCCGGTTATCACGTCAGCGTTGGCCTTAAGACACCTTGCTGATTTTGAGGAATGTTGTATCTTAAGTTCTTTTGCCAATATATTACTCAAGAGATAAAGTTTAGCGACTAATTATCATAGGTGAATTAGAGGTGGCTATGTTAGAAGCAATTAAAGAGAAAATATATATGTGTAAGTCATCATTATCTAAGTGTAGACATTAAGAATAGGCTAACAAAGTCAGACAATAAAGAAATATTGGTGCAGGTTAATATGGAGCAAAAGTAAGAATTATCTTGATAACGTGCAATGGTGGAGGAAAGTATTCAACCGAGTGGCCTATCTGTTATGTCGACTAACAACGGAAAAATCATAAAGCAAACAAAAACAAAATTAATTTTCTTATCAAATGTGTTCCATTTTGAAATAGACACTGTTGTTGTATGCGGTTATGTAGATAAGTACAAACGGTGGAGGGAAGTATCCAACTGAATGACCTGTCTGTTATACTGACTAACAAAGTAAGAATCATAACAATTATAACACGGAAACAAAATTACTTTTCTTATCAAATGTGGCCCATTTTGAAATAGACTTTGCTGTTGCATGCGGTACCGGTAAGATTTTGAATTGTAAAATTCTAATACCAGTAATAAAGTGGAGACTCCACTTATAACCCTTACTCCAAATCCAGATATGGATATCTGGATATATCAGGCTAAATACAGTCTTTATATGGCCATATCAAGCCAGATATACAGCCAGATTTAGATGCCTTGATATATTATATCAAGTTTTATATGGCCATATCAAGCCAGATATAACTTGATACAATGCAATTCCAGATATGCAAATAAAGTTTTATATGGCCATATCAAGCCAGATATAACTTGATGAAATGCCAGTCCAGATATGTAGAAACAGTTTTATATGGCCATATCAAGCCAGATATAACTTGATACAATGCAATTCCAGATATGCAAATAAAGTTTCATATGGCCATATCAAGCCAGATATAACTTGGTACAATGCAATTCCAGATATGCAAATAAAGTTTCCTATGGCCATATCAAGCCAGATATAACTTGATATGCTAGATATGCAAATGAGCATTTTGTTAGTTTGTTTCATTATTTATTTGATTTGATTCTTGGATTATGCTTGTTACAAACTAAGACATGTTTTGGATACAGCATCACCTTCCCAGACATTGCAGTTACTTAGTGGCTACACTTCTGTTAATACCGCAGTGTACTAAGTGAACTTAGGAAAATAATTTGCATATTTGGGGGGAGCTTGTATCTAAACCTACATTTTTCATGATTTAGGAAGATGAAAGTAAAATATGCACCACGCATTAAACAAAATTTAGAGTCAAATACGTAATAAAGTTTAAAATAAGAAGCCCATATCACTGTGATTACATAAAATAGGAAATTTCAAGGCATTTTTCTGTTCACTGTTATAAAATAAGTTGAATTTATGTACTTAACTCAATTCAACCTAATACTTACATTAAATTCTAATTCATGGAGCACTTAAACATTGTTTTCTGGTGTTCAAAGTCTCCATGAGGAGTGTGGACTATAAGTCCTAACTATGATTCATAACTAGAGCAGATCTGTGCCATATAAAGGCTTGATCCAGATAGAACTTTATCTGGCCCTATATGGTTTAGATCTGGTTCTGGTTTAGATCTGTGTTATATCTGCCTAACTTTTTATCCGATCTGATACAAATTCCATATCTGGTGCAGATATGGGCCAGATATAAATTTCCATATATGGGCCAGATATGGGCCGTATAAAGAGTGAGCCATATAAAGTTTTATATGGGTCATATATGGCACAGATATGGGCCAGATATAAATCTCTTTATATGTGGCATATATGGATTTTCCATATATGGGCCAGAAATGGAGTAGCCATATATGGGGCATATCTGGGCCATATAAAAGTCAAACTTTACCTGGGCCATATATGGCCATTTATGGCCTTTATATTATATCAAGTTATATCTGCCCAATTCTTGTACAAGCCAGATATGAATTCCATATCTGGCCCAGATATGGGCCAGATATGAAATCCCATATCTGGGCCATATATGGATTTTGAGTAAGGGAAAGTACTTGGGTGGTTAAAACTTCTCTCATGCATATCTAGTCCCCAGGAGAGCCGTACTGCTGCAAGTAATAATTCCCTTACCACTTAAAGTGGGCACGACTCGAGCTGTTTAGTTCTCAGTCCTTAATATTTTGATATATTTCGAAATGAAATGATAGTTTTCCGTACAAAATCGATCCATAATTACCACATTACAGCTATCTGAATGCCACTTTAGTCCCTGTGCAACATGTTAAACTCAAAATGTGAAAAAAAACCCAGCAATTCCTTGCCCAATCGAAAGGACGTCCCTGGTGGCAATATCGTCCTGCACAGCGCAATCGAGCACCTTAGACCGTACCTGTTGGCAAGCATTATGCTATAGTACAAAATGTATGGTACGTCTTCGGTGCTGTTTCACCATGATGAAGTTTCCGTTAGTACCTGAACACCGCTTTATAAACCTACATTGACTCAAACCCACATAATAATGGACTCTAATTAAAGTTTATTACTTGAACGTCGTTATAAAGTATTACTGATTTGAACACCTTCTTTGTCCAGAAGTCCGATCCAGTACATCGCAAGAAGACAACACTCGCACGATCGTGAGCGTGGGTCAAGGCCCATAGACAAACACTAAGTTAACAGTTGGCCGTGATATGCTGCAACTATACCGTGTCAGCACACAGCCTAGTATGCAGATGTGAAGTTTCATCTTTGTCATGGTATATCTTAGCCTAAACAATGCCGCTCAAATGAAGCGATTCTATTCTCAAAATGTTTTTGTTCGCTGGGTTCAATAATTCCAATAGTTGCGAATGATAATCTTCACATTAACGAAGTTGAAGTGAAACAGTAAAAGCCGTTTAATACCGAGATTTGAACGTTTCTGTTTCATTGTATTGCACACCTTGTAGCATTACAACCTTGGGACTTATGTACGAAAAGGAGCGTACAATTAACAAACCAGAAAGCCAAAAGGCTTAGTGATTCCTTGCCGAAGGGGGGTGCTTTGTTACACCGAGGTACATCCATCAAATTTATACTTCTCTACTTCAACATTTTATGATGTGTTCACAATTTGACCCCTGCTCACGTCAGCTTACGTCACATGACCTTTGAACCAAAACTTGAACAAAAAAATAACACATATTAGAAGGGATTTGTCTGTGCTTCCTCCCTTGTAATGACGCGTTTACAAAGTTTCAGTTTTTGACCTCTGGTGACTTCAAATGGCTTGTGACCTCCACCAAAAACAATAGGGTTCTTCCTCGCACCATAACACATCCACATGCTTAGTATGAAATCTATCCAAGCTTTCTACCTTGAGATATTGTGTAAACAAGGTTTCAGACTTTGACCTCTGGTGACTTCAAATGGTTTGTGACCTCCACCAAAAACAATAAGGTTCTTCCTCGCACCATAACACATCCACATGCTTAGTATGAAATCTATCCAATCTTCCTACCTTGAGATATTGTGTAAACAAGGTTTCAGACTTTGACCTCTGGTGACCTCAGATTACCTTTGACCTCCACCGAAAACAACAGGGTTCTTCCTCGCACCATAACTCATCCACATGCTAAGTATGAAATCTATCCAAGCTTCCTACCTTAAGATATTGTGTAAACAAGGTTTTCAGACTTTGACCCCTGGTGACCCCAGCTAACCTTTGACCTCCACCAAAACAATAGGGTTCTTTCTCTTGCCATAAAACATCCACATACTCAATATGAAATCTATCCACGCTCCCTGCCTTGAGATATCGTGGAAACAAGGTTTTCAGACTTTGAGCCACGGTGACCACAGATGACCTTTGACCTCCACCAAAGACAAAAGGGTTCTTTCTCTCACCATAACACATCCGCATCCTTAGTATGAAATCTATCCACGCTGCCTGCCTTGAGATATCGTGGAAACAAGGTTCTCAGACTTTGAGCCACGGTGACCCCAGATGACCTTTGATCTCCATCAAAAAATAGGATTCTTCCCCTTACCATAATACATTTACACACTTAGTATGAAATCTATCCAAGCTTCCTACCTTGAGATATCGTGGAAACAAGGTTTTCAGTCTTTGACCTCTGGTGACCACAGATGACCTTTGACCTCCACCAAAAACAATAGGCATCATCTACTCAATATGGAAATTTACATGCTAAGTATGAGATCCTCAGAGTTACCCTTCTGGAGATATCATGTAAACAAGCTAAAGCGCCACATACACACACACGCACACACCCACACGACATCACGACATCACCATCGCATAGATTCCTTGCCTGCCTTCGGCAAGGAATCAAAAAGGCAACCTGGTTAGGTTTTGTGGAAGGAGACAAATACAAACAACTTACCCTGGTGAAGTTATAGCTGTCGATAATGAACTCTGCGTATTAATCCATAAATTTGGTCGCAGGGTCCCGACAGCCTGGAGTCAATAATGACTATCCGGTCATACAGTAAAATTGATATCTTACCACACATGCGACATGCATGTACAGCATAATGCACAGGCAGTTCTAGCACTATACAGTATGTAAGCATGTTCTACGATGAACGTTAATATTCTGCACGTGTTCTAAGTGGGTTACGATACGGTACTGCAGCAGAAAGGCTTCTCAACAACGAGATCAGCCAACCAGGTCAGTCTTTACGACATGACAACAGTGTGTCACGTACGCTAGCCTGTACAGTACACAGTGTAAAATGTCAAGCCAGCACATGCTAGTCTCGAATTACGTCAATCGGTCACGTGCAGTGTCACTTTTTGCAGTGTCATTTTAAGACATTCTCGCAAAAGCTGTTTTTTCGGGGGGGGGGGGGGACTTTTTCTTGTTTTTGATATGTGCGAGTAAATTTTATATGCATTTCTCTATCCACTCGAACCATATACAAAATTTATATTGCTAATGCCACGTTCACTTTAAGTCGCAGCGTGAGCTAAAAATAGGTAACGTTGAACTGAATCAAGTGGGTACTTCATCTGACTCGAGTAAAACAGGAATTACCAGAATTACTCGAATCGACTGCACTTGATCGTTCCTCGGCTTGACTCGATGGGAAGAGCTCGGGTCGTACGTCTAACTGAAGGAAACAATTACCCCGCAATATTCAGGATTCGCTTTACATTTGCATGTCAGTTCGATTGTATCGTTGAGCAACTTGCTTGTCAAAAAGACACTTGTTTGTGGCAACGTAAGTGTAGCCATAAAAGTATTGTCCTTTTCTATGGTGCTACACGGAGTGTACAGTTATACCCGCCAGATTAAATTTCGCTTGTACTGCCATAGTTTCAGTAGACTAATACCATCTTCTTCGCCGTGACTCTTTAGGGAAAATCCAGGTTTTCGCCGGCAGATGGGACGTGGCGGTAGCCAGTGGCATTGGGAGAAAAGTTTCATGTAGGCGAGCGTCAAAAATGGGGGGGGGGGGGAGGCAACCGTTTCAAGCACGGTACGCATGGGCGTGGATCATGGGGGGACGGGGGGACGCGTCCCCCTCACTTTTTGGAAGGGGGACATCTCCAAAAAGTCCCCCTCACTTTTTCAAAAATGATGAAAACTAAGACTGTGAAGAAGATAATATAACCGCAGATTACAAATTGACACTACATTTTTAAAGCAAAATTGTGCCCAAATATTGCACCGTCTGCCTTCTAGACACCTTCCAATTTCCATTTCTTCTTCAAGCGAGGGGGCCCCACCAGGGCCCCACCATATTTCCATGTTTGTGGTCTTTACTCATTGCGCGAGATAAGAGACAGCATTGTACAGCGATTTAAAATTGCCATAACCGACGTCAAAATGGTCGTAATGCCCCTGTAGTTTGCCGTCGGTTCTTTGCCACAAAATTCCACTCACACTTTTTACTAACTAAACTCCTAAAACTATACCACAGTGAAATAATGAAAGATTGCTACCAGTATCACCTCTATCAGACTTTCGAAAAATCTCTGACATTCACAGTCCTGATCACTTCCATATCCAAATTTTATTAGATATGAGTAAATATGCTAATAACAGGGCGTAAATACGGAGGATGGCCCCCAGTGAAAATCAAAAGTCTGAGCGTCAACTTTAAGTCGGTCTCAAATCCAGCTCTGTATTCCTTTGTAACAGTAGACCAGACATGAACAACATTTGAAATGAAAAGATTGCCCGAATTTTCTACTGAGTTCCCGAATTTGTGATCGAATGCCAGAAAATGCGCAAACATTTTTGCACGCTTCGCGCGCATGAAATGGTTTAGTGGCCTATTTTATGCACCTGAACTGCAACTGCCCCCAAATTGGAGAGGCCCCTACGCCTATGATTATTACTACCGTCCTGTAAATTGTATTCATCTAGGAAATTCGGATCGTACAACTATGTCAATGGGAGTCGGTCTCCAAGAAATTTAGTTGGTCCCAAAATAGTTCACACCCCCTGCAAATTCATGTATATATGTCCCTTAGGCTGGCTAGTGGTATATGTAGTCAAATTACTGTTCACTTACTTTACACAGTGTGGTCTTGATTTACCCAAAGAACTGAGTAAAAAATTCACTTAAGCAAGGAGGATAAAAAAGCTTCCTAAAAGAGTAGAAATGCTTGGTGATATATTCAATTCAAATTTAGCACCAAATGTAGCACCATTGTGCATCTAGCCCCCCCCCCCTTGAGCAAAAATTTTCCAAAGAGGAGGGGCCCCTCCTCTTAGACCCTCCCCCAGGACGGCGATTCGCAAATGGTGAAAAGTTCCCACCCCCCATCTTTGGAGATAGATCCACGCCCTTGAGGGTACGAGGTGTATTCTACCGGTATATTCTGAGATTTCCAGGAAAGGCGACTGGGCAGGGAAGATGCGGGGTTCCTCATGCCCCCTCCCTCCTTGGCTGTGACACTGGATATAACTCACATGACTTCTTAAACTGGTCTTCAAGAATGATCGGTATCTAACAAAATCACTTTATTTCCATGTTTGTACTAAATATAGAAAAAGATGTGCCAAGGCAGTGATGTCAGCAGGCTTAACAAAAGGGTGCACAATGCTTCAGACATGAGTTCTCACTTCTATATGAGCTTCGAGGACAACTGGAAATCACTATCACAACACACCCCATACGTGGGACCCGATATTTATGTTAGCGCTTCCTGAAACTCCAAGGACGTTTATATACTGTGAATTAATTTTTTGCAGTTTTTGAATAGCAGATTTGATTTTTCCTAATGATTTGATTTGCAATATCATCTATGAAGTACAAAAGTGGCACAACACTGCCACCTAAAATTTATCAAGCAAGTAATTCTTTTACGTAACCAGAAAGCCAAAAGGCTTAGTGGTTACTTAATTGATTCCGAAAACATTTCTTCAGTATTCTCACTTTCCGGAGTTTCCAATTGACACAGTGTTATCATAAGTGCTGCTAACGAAAAGTCCTCCTAGCTACCTCCTAATGCAGTCTTAAACTTGAAACAATACCCCCAAAAGGAATTACAACCCTGGATTGACACAAGATTTAACAAAAAACCATCAGAGGGTCTTGCAATAATGAGGGCAAGAACTGACTTGAATGGTTTTAACAAGGAATAATAAGACTTGTTTTGAGAAAATTCAATAAAAGTAAGCAAGATCAGCTTTTTAATGGATCCGCACAAGGAGTGAATCTATTTTCATCAGCATAACTGATTTTGATGGTATACCTTGCCAGGTGGGGGAGAAGCCAACAGTAAGTCCCATCAAGGTTACGTTTCACGATCAAGGATACACTTAATGAGATATCGTGTGTACGAAGGTTTCACCGTTTCACCTCTACTGACCTCAAATGACCTTTCAACTTTACTAAACAAAAGAGGTTTCTTTTACTTAATATGGGGCATCCATATGCAAAGTATGAGCTTCATCAATGTAACCCCTCTTGAGATATCGTACTATGCTTCGACTTATTTGTTTACTTGTGATTGCAGAATGTCGGTGTACGTAACATAAAACACAAAAAGACAGAAAAAAATCTTATAAAACTGAAATGTAAACCTGAACTTCAATGACATCAGTGAACAAAACTCTATGCTTTGCAAAAGGATGGATGTTTGTGAATGTATCGTCTCAACATTAATTTCAAAGAAATTAAGGTTATCGCACAAAGTGTCTAATACACAGAACAATCTAAACATCGACCAGGTATAATTTGGCAAATAATAAAATGTGCTTCCTATGCCAGGGGTAACTTACACCACGGCAAATGTTAGTAATGGGTTTGCATGACACATGCAAAACAAGTCTTATTGAAAGGAATGTGCCATTAATGGGAAGCCAGGGTTCTAACACTGAGATTGCCAAGTAAAATGTCCACTATCCTTCACTCATCACTTCTATCTTTAAAGGGGACGTGGCATCCTCGCAAGCCAAGGAGTTGCTAGCAACTCCTTGCCCAAACATATTTAGGAATAGCCTTACAGCTCTAAATACAGTTGATGACTGCATTTCGATTCTAATTCATTCAATATAGCTCCACTCTGGTTCGTCTTTGATGACTTGTACAGTTAGTGTGTTCCCAATTAAGTTCACACACGGCTGTGTGTCACTATGGCCTCGAGCAATCTAAACTCAGTGCAGGCTACTGTGGCTCTGTCTTGGAGGTGTACTAGACAGGTGTTTTCGTTTAAATTGGAGGACGCTTTTAACTGGCGTACAAGGGTTCCAACATAGATAATAGGTTATGACGTAAAAAACCAAAATTTTCTTAAAATAAGTACACTGTATCAAACATTGACAAATTTCCAAGAGTATTTTTGTCTTTGTTACCACAAACTACAAACCTCTGAATCGCAAGATATCGTTATCTTTCTTTTATTCCTTTGTTTGTTGAACCCTCTCTCACAAGAACAGTTCTAATGTTAATATTACAAGAAGTAAGAATTGGCTACTTTAGAAATGTCGACACCATACACTTGACTGCAAATCAGTAGGGAAGTAAATACGTTTAATTTCCAAAAAGTTTTATAAAAGGATTCTTACAATGACCAGGCCTCGACGTCACCATTTTTGCATAACAAGAAGGTACTAACCTCAGAAATGGACAGTATTGTGAAAAGGTAAAATGTTCTAAAATGATATCAACGGATCTTTCATAGGGGCTCTTGATGTGTAACTGTTGAGTAAAACAGCGCTTCAGCTTAAATGCTCTCAAATCTTCCTCCCTTCCCTCGCGCCCAAACTGTTGAATCCGCTATCCCGCTTTGTAGGAGGCTAATGGAGAACTTTGGGTAGACGACCTATTGCTAATTCAGATGCATCGGCATTGCATAAAGTCTTCATTATCAGATTATGGTGTTCAGGAAAAAGTCAACTTTTACGGCTAAGTGAGCATCTCGTTCCAATCACCAGTTAAGAGAAAAACTGAACTCTAACAAACGGTCATCGTTGCAGATTCAACTCTATGCTGGAAAATGTCACTTTTGAAAGTCACTTCTTTCTCATCTAGGTCAGTGTATTTTTCTTAATAACATCTCGAAACCTTCACCAATAACCTACTGCAAAAAAGTAGCCCACGTGCCAGCAAAATGCATGCATGATAGGCATACCTGAAATTTAGTCGGGGCAAAATGACACGGTTTCTGCTTTCCACCCGAGCATAACACTTTTGCGTTTGATGTATTGTTTTCCACCGATTGATGTGACAAAAACGGACATAAGCTTGTCTTAAAAGCAAGCCGCATTTTGAAAAGTAGTTTAACTTAGAACCGAAGATCGACATTCACCACTCTTTTCCGTTGAGAGTGTATGCAACTTTTGAAAGTCCTTTCAGTAGTTTGTCTAATTCCGTTTGTGTTGATCGAAATGGCTTTTCGGAAGGCAATTTTCGTTGTAGTAGTTCTCTTCCAAACGCGAGAAACTGGCAGCTTTACCATAAACGATCTGACAGAGCATACTTGGGAGGGTCGCTTTGGGTTCTTTGCTGTTCCAAGAGAGAGGATTGCAACAAAACTGACAGAGTTACAAGAGAGTTCTTGTCATGAAGGTAAGCAATTACTTTACAAGTAAAAAACAACTCACTTTGAGAGCGAGACCTATGTTTCAATTTAAAAAGGTCATAAGGACAATAAACATTTACAAAGTGTATATTACAGGGGTATACAAAACATATGACGATTGTCTTACTTCCATCTCCATCGCTTGTCCTGTAGCTGAGTTATAAAACGTTATAATATATTCACGTAATTTTTAATATAATATATTCATGTAATTTATGTAAATAATAAATTTTGCAATAATGTAGTTGGAAGTCTTACTCCTGATACCTTTAAGACAAACTTGTCACTAAAGTTCTGCGGTTGTCATCCCTGGCCTCAGGTATGCATGGAGAATATTTGACATACCCTAAAACAAGTGGGTCATTAAAATTTTCTGTCCACCTTCAACCACGGCACCCGAATGAAGAAGATTTGGTATAATGACCTCTCTACAGCTCGTAACATTGTACTTTAAAAGACGGACTAGTCACTAACATTTTCCGTCCACCATTAACTGCGGCAAAGGACTGGAGAATATTTGGTATAATAAACCAGAGTGGATAAAACTGTAGTCTCTAAAACCCATGTTACTCGCTAACATTTGCTGTTCATCATCAACTCAGACACCAGTGTAACGAAACTTAAGCAAACGAATAGATCTCTTGAACACAACTTTGTCACTGCGATTCTAAACCAACAAATGCTCTCGCTATGCAAATCTGCTTCAGATTCCTGTAGTTTACGTCTGAAGCCGATTTTACGAGAAAAACTCAACCCAAATTTCTTCCATCCTTCCTTTCCCCCTTCCCCATAACACTTTTTCGAGGGTCTTCCTAAAAAAACGCCTAGTTTTGGTTTATTTTTTAACGTTCCGTTTACTAATTTTTGATCAAGATAATGGTACATGAAACGAAAGGTTAAGGCTTAGAAGAGTTAATATATTTTAGATACTTACTCCAAGCAATGTGGTGAAATTTACATTAAAATCCGATTTGTGCTTCTCGAGATATTAGCAGATAAATTTATCACATTTTTAAAACCTCCAGTAAATACCTGAGCACCTGTTCGTTTTTCAATCATCATTCGTCCCGTCTGTCAATGCTGTGATTTTTCTTTGAATCAACTTTGGTGTTCTCTCATAAGCAAAATTATTGACTTCTTTCCCTGTTTCCTCTATAATTTTACTTAATTTCTTCGTAAAAATCTTCCACGCAGTTCTAAACCAATGACCTTAACTTGTCATTTTAAGGAGTTCTTTGAGAATTGCTGCGATCACTTTCTCAGTTCCAGATAGAGCAGTCTGTTGGGTTTAGGACTGTGCCCTGTGCGTGATGGTGGACGTCAAGTATGCCCCTTAAAGCAGCAAAGTATTGCAACAAACACAGTGTAAGCAATAGGCTACAAGCCTAGGCATAAATTTCAAACCACGTCCGGGAAATTATGGTATTTCTGTTAATGATATACTCCCTCCTTGTCAGGGGCGGCGCCACAGGGGGGGGGCAGAGCAGGCATTTGCCCCCCTATGGTTTTTGATCCTAAAAACAAAATCGTCTGAATAACGTTTTAAGACACATAACTTTTGTTGGGGGTGGGGTGAGGTGTAACAGTATCATGGAATAAAGTATTGTGATTCATTATCCGTCGCATATAGGACATTTTCGGTGTAAATCCTCGAAAATTTTGCGCGCTTCGGGGAGAGCGTTGGTCTTCTCTGTCTAACACTCATTGTACATCCGCCCCATACAGCAATAGTCTCTTTGTAGTGAGAGTTCGTGCAAAGATTTGGGAATGTTTCGAGTATACACCGCATTCCATTATTTGCTATATAAGCATACCTATCTTCATTCCACCTCAGAGCTTACACTTAGGCCTCTTCTACATATCAGAAGAACCCAATGATTGAATTTCTGAGTAGTTTTCTTTTTTTTTTTTTAATTTTTTGGTGTTTTAAGGTTAATACCTAGTAGCGTAAAACAATAAGGGGGGGGGCAAAATGCCGTATATCCAATGGCGGGATTCTTGTGAAAATTGCTTTTTTATTTGAAAAAAACAAAACATAGTATTCAAACAAACACTAAACCTAGACTGCATTTGAGTATTAAAAGTTATTCGAGAGGATTCAGATCCGTATTGACCGGACTTATTTCACTTATCAATAATTCTGTACACACGTTCTCGTGACTACGCGCGAATCGTGGTATCCTTATTACGAAATTCCATGGCTACCTTCCACTGACCGTGGCTGCTCACGGAGAAGTAGGCCTTACATCATATTTTTTTAGTGTTAAATCCCGTACGTCATGGAACTGGAGCTCATACCATCTCTAGTTGTACACTTGCCCTAGCACATGCCAGTGGACAATGTCTGTAGTGACCAGTATCGAATCCAACCAGGGGAGGAAGGCGGGGGGGGGGGGAGGGGTTAGGGATTTTCACTTCCGGGTTTACATTGTTCAATCATGTCGTCACAAACAAATCACAAAATGGTTTAAAACTGGTACGCAGGGAGAGGTTTTATACCAGAGGAAGAGTAACAGGTCCGTGGAAGTGGTAGATATATATAAGAAGGTGTGGTAACGTATCTAGTATGTCTTCAGTTGCAATTTGGAAGATCTGGGAAGGGGCCATTTCTGGTTCGATCCGATCTGGGGGCATGTTTTGGCAAAAATTTTAATCGGCTGCAGTCCGCGCCAGCCCAATAGAAATCATTTGTGCAACATATCAAGATGGCGAGTTCAGTGCAATTTGAAAGGTCCTGTAGAAGGAGACCATTAATTGCGATATAGAAGCCATTTTGGCAACATTTTAAACGGTACGCGCCGTCGCCAACCGTTAGTGGCGCTCCGCTTGCTATACCAACGCTGCAGCCAAACGCCGTTCCACAGACCGCATGGCATGTCAGTCGTCACGCTATCACTTATAAGTCAATCGTGACGGTTCAAATAAACTGTACTGCCCTCCAAGGATTCCCGAGAAGGGCCATTTCATGACAGTCTGGGGCGTCTGTAGGGCGAAAATTTCTCTTGCGACGCTTCGCAAACAAACTATGATGGGCGCTCCGCTTCTATGGCAACTTCCATTCTGCGCCCCTGCCCCCCAATAGCCAACGACTAAATCGCCCCCTTTGCCCTGAGTATTGTTTGTTATGTAAATAGTCCGACGAATAAGCTGCAACACAATTGGAAAAAACTCGATAGTCGGGCCCAAAAGTGTAACAAGAACGTTGGATTACTTGCACTAGAAAACTAGATTTCTCGAGAAAAACTATATGACTTCACTCAAAGATGCAAAATATTGTACCGAGATTGCGTCTAAGGCACCCCCCCCCCCCCCCACCCCCCCCCCCCCCCACCCCCCCCCCCCCCCACCCCCCCCCCCCCCCACCCCCCCCCCCCCCCACCCCCCCCCCCCCCCACCCCCCCCCCCCCCCACCCCCCCCCCCCCCCACCCACTCAAAAAATTTGTTCAAAATGCTTATGAAAAGAATCCTGTTTACTTTTTTTTTTTTTTTCGTGCAGCCAGCCCAGATAATTTGAAAATAATATGTGTAGACCTCTTAGCTCTGGCTGCAAAGAGTTTCTAAAGCCTCTCCACATAACCTTTATACATATACAATTGATTACATGTCCCATAATGTCTTGATTATACTCTCACAAATTATCACATCAGCAAATAATACAAATCTTGTCTGCTGCCCCCATCTAACTCCCACAGACAGCACAATTCCTGTGTTCTTCCCCCTATTTTTACCCCTTAAAGTTGTTGTACACTGGGCCATTTTGGTGCCTGGCACCACTTAGCAAATCAGCATACACAAGAAAAGCTGTTGTTAAACAAGGAGAAAGATGAAATTGTATGAAAGTATGCCAAAGTCTCAAAAGATGACCCTATGAGGCCCAGAAGCAGATTAACCTATGCCTGAACATGCATGGGATTCATCCAACTTATATACTCCCTCCTACACAACATTTGCGATACTGTTGTTGCAGTATACAATTACCACAATTGTTTATAGAACATATCTGCATAGTTTTTCCTTCAAATATGACCAAATTGTTTACACTTTTACCTCAAATAACATAACCCAGAAGTAAACCAGAATAATGTCTGTCCCAGCTGCTCCAAGTGAAAATTTTGAAGAAGGAAGCACAAGTTTCTGAAGCATTTTGAAAAGTGTTAGAGTAAAGGATTATGTGGGAGTATTGTAAGTACAGTAAGTAAAATTTACAACATCATACAATGTTAGTGTTTTGAAATTTGGATTTGTAATGGGTTAGAGAAACTATTAAAATTTGTCAACCCCCTTCCCCTGAGTACTTTGAAAAATGTTAAAAATAATGACAAATGATCAGGCCTGGCATTATAACCCGGGCGATCGCCCGTGCCCGGCTAAACGCCCGTCTTGGAAGCAAAATAGTCATCTTAGATGGGCTACGATTCGCCCGTCTTGATTTTGTGTTGTGCAATGTTCCGCCCGTCTGAATAATATCTGCCGGGCAGTCAATACTTTTATCATCTCGAAATATCACAGAATAAAAATAACTAAAATCTTTCTTGAAAGTGATTGTAACTCAAACAGGATCCACCTGAAAGTCGCGTAAGTTTAGGCCCACACGCGGTCTGGGGACTGAGGTCTGGGGACTGAGGTCTATCGTTTATAAGATCGCACAAACTAATTCCAGCCATACAACGCGAATGGCATAAAAATACCCAAAGGGCGTTCATATGAGCGTTTCATGTCCTACTATATTTCACGTACTACAGTGCACTTCGCCGTAGTAGTTCAATTTCAAACTGTAAAGATTTCGAGATGATTTTTGAATCGTGATAAAAACACTCCAGAGACTACGTCTTACTCAAAAAGAACATTTTTCTGGAAAGAAAAAGTTCAGCTTTCTAACCATATTTTTCACTTCTTTGTATCATGTGTAAGTATCTTTTAATCATGAATTGAAAAAAGTTTCAAAAAAGTTTCGATCACGCTTTACTATGGCCAACAACGTTCATAGCACGTGCGTACATGGTCACATTTGCTAGTCCGTTGAAATTCTTATGCAGCTGCCTCGAAGATGCTGCACGCAGAACGCCGTCTCCGTCACCAAGAATCGTGCTCACTGATTGGCTTAAGTGTTTATGAATGAAGAAGGGACTTCCCGCTAATAACTTTTTGTCGGAGGGTGTAGTGAAATTGGCAATTAGGAGTACACCCAGTCCTCATAATACACGTGCTACAGCTGAACGAGGTATTGTTACATCGTACACACAGCGCTCAGAGCATGCAGCGGCGTTTCACACTGTTCGCACGTGCTCCGTCTATTCCACACAGTAGCCTACATGAATCAGTAACAGTATCGTTACACCATACCAGGGAGTTGCCAGGCGGACAACTCCCTGGTTACACTACCGGTACGGTACCAGCCACCAGCTGCGCGTATACATAAAGAGCGCGTGCTCATCTGTGTACGAAAAGTTCCTGTATTTGATGTCAAGGTAAGCATTTTTAAGTTATCTGGAAGCTTGATTGGTCCTTGCGGGTTTATTTACGGGGGAGAGGGTATATACATCAAACTGCAACCTTAAACTTAAAGCTGTTCAAGATGTGATGCTATTCAAGGGGTGTACTTAGGCCTACAAAAATGAAGTTTTGCTTTATACCATTTATGGTCTGGGTTTTAATAACTGGGGTTGCCAACTCGTTTTTTCCCACTTAACGGCCAATTTAACCAAATAAATCAGGGTTGTTGATGTCAACTCGAATTTGTAACTCATCCAAGTGTTAGTTAGTTAGTTAGATGAGGTTTAACAGTTTACAACCAATTGGTTCAAGTCGAGCCGGCTACGGCCTTTTTTCCAGTTGTGGCTCACTGGCTTGTTTTCCCTACTCCATTGCTTATGCATCACGCACAACGGCAGTAGGTTCCATTTTTAAAGTCTTTGGTATATGACTCGACCTGGGAATCAAACCCGGTCCTCCCGCGTGAGAGACGGATGCTCTACCAACTAGACCAAACACGCGGTGTCATCGAGTCCAAGAGTGCAATTGCGAACATCTCGGGTGTGTACTTTTCATGTTGGTTTCGTAGTTAAAGGGTGTGTTCCCATGCGCCAAAGAATTCACAAATTGCAAGATAAAGAATCACACATCATCCCTCGGCTCTTGTTCAAATGATTGTCATTGATCATTATTTAAATTTATTACCCACAGATGGAGCTGGCGGATGGCCTTACCACAAAAAAACAGAAACCTAGTCACATAGAATTGCATACATTCCAGGCCTACGAATTTGCAGACAACTTCGGGATCAAGACAAAAGTAAAGAATGGCCGGACATTCGTTGTTTGGGTTTGGTGCAAAACCTGTGCCAAGCATAGAGACGCCCTCCTTAAATTACCCATGTTCAAGGGCAAAGCGAAGAACTCGATCGACAATTACACTCTTGGGACACCAGTTGTTAAGAAATACAATTTGATGCGACACCTTGGCTTGGTGAAAGAGGACGTTAAAGGTAATTCACTAAAAAGAAACAGGTTTCTGAAACTAAATTTTTGACACGGCGAACAGTGTGTAATAGTATTTCTTTACATAGGCCCTATTCATCATATTGCAACAGTTTAAGACGTTCCAGAGCAGCAAAGTTGGTGGATGTGAGAGGAGAAAAATAATTTTTTTCTGCTAGGCCTTAATTAAATGGGATTATTAGTATTGACTGCGTTTGTTTGGTTTTTCTTTCAGACAAAAACAATGGCAAGGCCCATGCAGAGGCTCTGTTACTTGAAGAACTTCTTGGGTGTTCTACTGATGCATCGAGTAGCCAGTCTTCTTCAGAACAATCACAACCACAACCTTCTGGAGTAAAAAGAATGAGACAAGTGACCTTCGAGGACAGCACAGCAGGAGTGCAAGAAACAGCATACAAGAACCTTCTAGATGTGGCCTATGATGTTGCCATGTGTCCAACCATGCCATTTCAACATTATAAGGTAGCTATAGCCAAGTAAAATAATTGTTTGGGGATGTGCAGATCAATTCATATATATGGGATTTACATAACTCATAGCCTAACGCACTGAAGTTCTTCAAAGATGACTGGCATTCTGATTCATTTATACATGTGCATGGCTGAATTTATTGCCTAACACAATGTAGTATTGGGAAATTTGGATCCTATACCGTCATTTTTGGAAAGTTGTCAAAAGATGCCTTATTTCGTTCTTATTCCATTTATACGTGTGAGTGGTGACATTTATAGCCTAACACACTGTAGAATGGGCAAATTTGGAGCCTATACCGTCATTTTTTGAAAGTTTTCAGAAGATGTCTTATTTCATTCTTATTTCATTTATACGTGTGAGTGGTGACATTTATAGCCTAATACACTGTAGAATGGGCAAATTTGGAGCCTATACCGTCATTTTTGGAAGGTTTTCAAAAGATGTCTTTTTCATTCTTATTCCATTTATACGTGTGAGTGGTGACGTTTATTGCCTAACACACTTTGAATGGGCAAATTTGGAGCATATACCATCATATTTTAGATCTTCAAATTATGCTTACTTTTATGTGCAATGGATCCATTGCACTATTTCTCAATATTGGTTTTTCTTCATTTTCATTAGGTTATAACTGGCAGTCTTCGTAAGCATGGTGTCAAGATGCTCAACAAGAAAGATTCCAACAAGTGTTGTGAGGAATACATTGGCACCCTCGCTTCTGTAGTTTCACAAGAGGTCCACAAGCTCATACTGAAGGCTAACTTTATTAGTGTGTTGATAGATGGCTCCCAAGCTAGAAACACAGGTGAGGAGAAGGAGTTGGTGATGCTGCGGCTCGAAATATGTGGAAAATCTGAGTATGTTTTCCTTGGGCTTCTTAACATGAATGATTATGGTGGGCAAGATGCTGATTCTATAGTCGCTGCATTGAAATCCTTATTCTTGGGAGATAATGCTCGCTTCAAGATGGAGGAGAATGATTTCATCCATTCCATGATTGGAGCAACTTCAGATGGAGCCAGTGTCAATTTTGGTCGCCACACAGGTGTTATTACACAGTTAGGTGAAGAGAGATCATGGCTGATTGGTGTACACTGTGCAAATCATCGGGTGGAGTTGGTTTTGAAGGATGCCTTCAAGGAAGTGAGCTACTTCCAGCAGGTTGATTCTGTCTACAAGCTCATCAGGAGGACCTTCAAAGGCAAGCTCAAAAGTCAACTTAAGGAAACATGTGATGAGCTTGAGATCACTTACTATAAGTTTCCCAACATCTCCGGCACCAGATGGATCAGCCATCACATCAATGCTCTAGTTCGACTGATCGATCTTTGGCCAGCTCTGTCTGAGATGTTTGAGGAAATTGTCACCCAAAACTTCTACCGGTATCCCAAGGAGACAGTGGGCGTATGCGATGGGCTCCTTCGTCTGTTCCGAAGCTTTGAGTTCCTTCTAAAAACTGTAGCCTTTCTTGATGTGCTGGAGGTCATCGCTAAAGCAGCTGCTGTATTTGAGGGTGATGGTTTGATGCCATATGAAGTGGCGTACACAGTCTCTAACACTAAGATGTTGTTAGATGGATTAATTGAGGATGCGGGGACTGCAGATGAGTCACTTACAAGCAACATTTCCAAATTCAAAATAGATGAGGTTGTGACAGCTGTACATCTGAAAGCTGGCCATTCCCGGAAGAAGGGTACTAATCGACAGTACACCCACATTGAAATACGTGGCATGGCACCAATCGAAGAAGTACGGGAAAGAGTTTCAGAAAAGAAGAAGATCATGGCAATGAAGGTCAAGGATATCTTCCAGCAGCGTTTCCCCACTGAAGCTGATCAGGAAGGTGACCAATCCTCCAATCACCAAGACAGTCATGCCTCTGGTCAACAAGAAGGTAGTGATGACCATACCCCTGACAAGCAGAAGTGCCCATTCCCAGATCAGCACGATGACCCAGCATCTGAATATCAAGATATCACAGTTTCTGAGTCTGATCAGAACAACCCAGCCCCTGTACTACAAGAAGACACAGCCTCTATTGTCCACCAAAATGGGGAAGAAGTATTTGCCTCCATGGTGATCTTTGATCCCCAGTATTGGGATGATGGTGTTGACAGTTCAGACAGGGAGCATCTGGAGATTCTTGTGCAAGCTTTCAGTGAACCTCTCATCCACGCAGGATTTGAAAAGAACATCCCACGCCTCTTTCAAGAGTGGAAGCATTTGAAGATGTATGCTAGGCGCATGCAGAAGAACAATCTGTCCTTGCCTCGAAAATTATGGGAGAACATCTTTTCCAACAACCGGAAAATGTTCCCAAATGTGTGCATGATTATCGAGATCATCATATCGATATCAGGTTCCAACGCCAAGGTTGAACGTGCATTTTCCACTCTCACTTCAATGATCAGCCCAAAGCGGCACAGCCTGAGCCATGAGGCACTGGAGAATGTGCTCATGGTAAACTTGAACAATCACCTTTGGTCACAGGAACAAAAAAACGAAATTCTGGACAGAGCAGTGGACAAATATCTGGAAAAGAGGCGAATGAAGAAGCAGTTGGTTCCAGTTGATACCCTACAGCCTTGGAAGAGGGCCAAAACTGTAGTCAAAGCAACTGTCACTGTCAGTGATGATGAAGAGCCTGAATCAGATGATCCTGAATCTAACAGTGATGATGATAAGGCAGATGAATGTGATGAGATTACATCTTGTAGCTCTGAGGAAGGTAGTGACAGTGAGAGTGTGAGCGAGGACTTTGAGTAGATTTCAATAATAAAGCAGTATTCATGACTTCACACAAGCAATCTTCCCTTGTAGTGAAAGTAACAGGTATTCTAACCAAGAAAATCATTAATAACTTTCCAGATTCATATTCCTTTCATGTTAGTATGTTTCAGCATCCGTTTTCTTATCTTAGTAAAAGATTAATTTTATTTTGTATTTGTATTCATTAAAACAACTTCCGTCTGCCTATCTCTCCAAATAGCTGTTCTGTGGTTGCTGATAGTTTTGCAATTTCTGGCTTAACAACTCAGTCACCCACACATGCACACTAGTTTTAAAAGCTTAATTTTAATCTTTAATTTATTTCAACCTTTCAATTTAAGTTTTCATAAAGAGAACTATGTAGACTACAGTATTAGCAACTTACCAGATTCATTTCCGTCCATGTTGTAGCATCCCTTTTTCTACCTTAGTAAAAAAATCCTTTTTCACCATTTTTCTCTTTAATTAAAACACCTTGTGCCTGGCTCTTTAAAAAGCTGTTCTGGAATTTTCATTTCTGGTTTAACAACTCACTCACCCAAACACACACACACTGGTCTCGAAAACTCAGTTTTATACTGTAGAAGCTTTAATTAGCAGCTGTGAATGCTGTTTAGGTTAGCCGTTGACTATTGGCTAAGCCACTTGATCTATGGTAATTTGTGCCACTATGCTCAAGCCATGAATAACTTTATATTCTTGTCTTATTCTCTGTCAAAATCAACTTATTCAGAGTACAGTATATTTTGAATAGGCGATTGTACTTAGTATGTTTGCATGTCCTGTATGTTTTTAGATAAAGTGACTTGTATTAAGAAGCCCAATTTTTTCATGAAACATGTTATATAACCTGGATTGCTTGCAAATAAATTTTCATTTTGTTACTCTCCTGCTATTGAATGAGTGTGGAGTCTTTTGTAGTTATCTTAACTTGTTGAAAGAATGTAACAGAAGCACATGATCAGTCATTTGAAAATGCATCCCATTCAAGGTATAGTAATCATAAAAAATTGTACGTTTCATATACTGTAGACTACAAGGAAAATTAGCAACTTCTGAAAAAAAGCAAATTTTGCAATAGCCCGTCTCAATTTTCAGGAGGGCAATGAATAGCCCGTCTCAGATTTTTAGAAGATGATTTAGACGGGCAACCATTGCCCATCTGCCAAAAAACTCCCGACCAGGCCTGCAAATGATCAGCATGAAATAGTCAAAAATCATCTGCATTTATGATATTTAAAAGGAAAAGCATACATGGTCCCTCCACTGCCTTCCTCCCAATGTAACTTCTGAACACTTGCTAATAATAAACACAAAATTGTATTCCCTCACATCACATTCACGAGTTGAATTTCAAAGAGCACTGATTTTTGTTTTTCCAGATCAAAACATCTTTCTTGAGTGTCATACCATTTAACATTTCAGGTGCCATCCAAAATGGGTTCCCTACTACTGTATATCGCTTCTTCCGATGCCCAGGTTTCTTCAACTCTTGAACACGGGGCAATCTTGGGTTACTCTTGTCCTCAACTGTTATCCTTGCAAGACCAAAGTCAGCTACAACAACAGATCCATCCTGCATTTGGAAGAAAGCCAATTGACAATCAAAATGCAATCTGTCTGTGACTTACTATTTATTTTTGGGTTTGCTCACATGCATTGTTTTTCTCCCAATGAGCTCAATTTGAGTTTTTCTTGGTCCATTCACATTATTATCATACCACAGCAGTATGAAAAAATGTTTCATTGACTGATGTGGACAACATCCCCCCCGGACATGTTCCCACCAAAACAATTTCCAACCCAGATAATACCCATCAAAAAAATCCCCCCCCCCCCCCGGCCAATTCCAATTTTCTGGTGGGGGGAGATGTCTTGAGGGTAACTTTCATGGGTGGAAACTTTCCAGGAGGTTTTGTCTAGCAACAGTTGTATGGGGGTAGTTGTTGGGTCACATTCCATGATCATGTACCCTTTTGGTTTTTCTGCCACACTCTGATACCTTTCATTCACCCATATGAATTGGCAGAGTAACATATTTACAGAGGTCTTACCTGGTTTTATAAAATGTACTCTGATCTAGTATTTACACATCTTGTTTTCTTGAACACAACCCTTTGGTTAGTTCATAGTTTTTACTCTTAGTTAAGTACTTTGCATTACTGATGCCAAACATTGTTTTATAATTTAATGCAACCCTTGTTCTCCTATTACCTTTGCACCCTAGTAGTGGGACAGGAGTTTTACAATGAACACATAAGACTGAAGCAGCAGACTGTTTATTTTCATATATTTTCAATTATAGACACCAACTAGAACAATACATCTGTTTGAAAACATGGTGTAGTCTGCTTCAAGTATTGCAACTGTTGAAGCTGTTCAAGTCAGTTCTTAGTATAACGACTCAGCTGTCGTGGAAACTCCCTGGTTCTGGCTTGTATACTTAGGCCCCACATTTACACGATCACAGATTTACCTATAAACATCATCATACAAATGTTTGAACACTAGTTGGGAAGATGAAACACGCAACTAAAAGTTTGAATATCTTCATAAATGTTGGACATCATTCCAGTTTGTTGGAGAAGGAGTCCACAAGATTATACATTTGTGCATAAGCAGCTAGCTTCATACATATGTCATACTATGACCATTGTATGATTGTATAGGGTTTACAGTTGCCCAATGGTATCTCATGTCCCTTATGGTGACAAAGTTGATTTTGCCTATCAAATGATGCTATTAAAACATAACTGGTTCGAATAGTTGAAAGATCATGGAAAACTGTACTTAAAGTATCCCAAATAGTTCTTCCAGTAATTTTGGAAGATGAAGTTACTAATTTCTCTAATGAACTGTATTTTATGAGTAATTAAGTAAGTCAAATTGCTAAAAGATTTCCATGTACTATTCTGAATACTTTCACTTTTTTAATCCAGTTTATTATATATAGCTCAGCAACAGAGAAATATACTGGAAACATACTTCAAGATTCCTGTATGTTTTAAACAGTAACACCATCGAATCCATCAACCCAGACATTCCAGCAATGAAGCTCAGCAGCTGACACAAAAACATAATATTCACAATAAGGTCAGATGCTAATTGTGATTAATATTGCAAGGATGGCTTCAACTGTAATAGATTTTCAAGAATATGTTCTCATTTATGTCAGGTGTCTCTGGTTGTTCATCAACAGTTGGACTTTAATATGGCACAAGCCATGTAACATAAATTTCTGTATGCATTTGAATGAAGTGGCTGTACTAGCCATTGCCTAATGAGCTCTAGCTGCCCATGATTTTGTTTGCAGAATGCAGAATAATGCATTAAAAAGTCCTTAGTAGGTTGCTAAAGGTACAATGCACACTGTGATGGAAAAGAATTTTAACTTGAGATTTTTCTTCTGACATGTTTCTCAACTTGTCTTTGATTTTTCTATCCACTGCAAAGTGAAGTCAACAGGAAGATAGAGCCCAATAAAGCTAGGCTTTACTTTGTTACTGCATATATGCATCTGCCCTCACTGCCATGGAAAATTCACCAGAAGTTTCCTGCATTACAGTTGGAGCTGATCAGATGAATCCTATATAATGCCAGATATTGTGATAGTACATTTGTTTGTAGGAATGACATCATTTGTCCACACCGTATGATCCAAAAGGATTCAAGAGTGTGGTCTAATGCAATAAATGTGTAAAAGAAAAAAGAAAAAAAACACACTTTAAATGTTCTATGACACCTATAAAGCAATTAATGTGAAATAAATGAAACCACAAAAAGAAAGAAACACATGTTACAAGGCTAAAAGAGAGTAGAATACATGTAAATAAATGAGAGTTTAACACTAGGACATACAAACATATCATCTATCTACTGAATGAACTGAAAGATACATCTTTCATTAGAGATGCATACACAATAACAAGCTGTCACATGTATGTATTAAAAGACAGCAAATGCCAGTAAAAAGAAGATGCAGTCACAAGGACTCCTATACAACACCCCATCCTAAGAAATAAATAAACTGCATACCTCTTTAAGTAAACAGTTTTGTGAGTTAAGGTCACGGTGAATAATTTTCATGGAATGAAGGTAATCCTGAAAAGTAGAAGAGATAAAAAAAAATGCAGTTTCACAGTTTTTAACTTCAAAACAATCTTATAATACATACCATGCCAGCCTGAGCAATCAGTAATGTACAAAGGTGGGGATAAATGTCAAAATAATTTTTCTCAGTACTGTCACAGACTGTCGGTGAAATTTATTTTGGTTTCCACTAAACTTGTTCGCTTAAGAAGGGTTTAGTTCTAAATCAAAGTTTGATATCTTAGAGAGTTACATAATTTTTACGCATCCTAATGAAATTTGCATTGAAATCTCACATGTAGTTCTTGAGATATCAGCAGATGAAGTTCTCACATTTTCAACTCAAAGTGAACTTGAAGCAAGCACATGTGACATCATAACCTCACATTAATGAGCTCTCTTTTGTTCCTTGTTTTCCTTTACACTTTACACCTACTTTTCTCCTAAATACTCTCATGTGACCATCATGTGAATGGATACCTGTGAGAAGCACGAGAAGTTTCCAAATTTTGCATTCCCCATGGAAAGCACATATCTCACTCACATTCAAGCTCAAAACAGCAGATTGAATAACAAAGAAAACAAAAGCATTGCTCAACAATGTGAGGAAATGATATGAACTCTGCTAGCTTCAAGCTCACTTCTAGTCACAAATGTAGTAACTTCATCTGCTAGGCTGGACAACACATCAGAGTTGAATGAAAATTTCCCTGGAATCTCAAGATTTACTTCCATTTTCACATGTTAAGGATAATATTTCCTTTAAAACCCTTCCATTAAAGGAAGACTTTTCACCATCCCAACATACTTTCACAATAACATCCTTAAAAGTTGTGATAAAAGTCAAATGACTTCGCTTCATATAAAAATTGGGTTAATATAAAGCAAACCACATGTTTGAAAGCCAATCTGATTGTTCCATGACATGCAGATAAGTGAAATGAACATTATGAAGGTAACTTGCTCAGTGTACATAGAGGAATCAGTAACATTAAGGTTTCCAAATTACTACAGAGTATGAAGTAGGTTGTGTGGAAAGGGTTTGAAAGCTATAGTGGTATCCTCAGCAGTAATAGACTGCCATTAGGCAATGAAACTGCTTAGCTTGAGATGTTAGGACAGTTTCTGATGTTTGGGGGTGGGGGTGGGGCTAAGAGAAGACTATGTCACCAGAATTTGAACAAATTGGGATACCAAAATTTGCCCTTTATGGTTATGGTCTTCCATGGATTTCTGTAATACCTGGATAGCTTCACTGCAGTGACTATGTAACAGCCATGTTATGTCACACAAGTGGTCAAATGATGTTGTAAGTAAACACAGCATTATAACATCAAGTCATATTGTAACTTGACCCTTGTGCCTTGTAGTAATGGTACACCACAAAACATGTTAAAGCAATGTCCTGTCAAATTCATGAAAAGTAAGCAATCAATGTTTGTGTTCAAGTAAATACTTTGGGAAGATTCTGTATAAACACTGCTCATAGGGCAGAAACATGCCTGTAAGTTAGGATTTTACCTGTAAGTAGGCGACTCTGGAGAAAGTAAGATAGTACACAACAGTCACCTGTCAGGGAGTCCCCACCTCCCTGTCTTACCTTCCACTGACTGATTATTCCTTCATTTACTACATATTATGTGGGTCCTCACTTTGCACCTTTCTGACGTGTGTGGTCTTTTTAAGTATTCCTCAATGTTATCATTTGAAAAAGACTTCAGGTTGTCCACCAGACAACCTTTCTGCCTTTTAGTTGTCCAAAAGAAAATATAAATGGTCAAATGGAAAGCCCTGGAAAACAGCTGTTACATTTGGTTTTCAATCAAAAATTTTGGTTGTCTTAAGCAACCTGTTGACTGCAAAAATCAAGCCCTGAAAGGCACAATTAAGTTTCTCAAAAACCAAAAATAAATACCCCACATTTATTTATTGCCAGAAACACTTTGCATTTAATACCATCATAACTTAGGCCTCAGAACAAAACCAAAACATAATAGCTAATACACAAACTAACAACTTAAAATAAGGTCTCATTGAAGTTTACCCCACAACAGTTGCTAGGATTGTTACAATATGATGACATTGGCAAAGGAAAAAAAAACCTGGATATATCCCAATATTGTTTATTAAAATGCCTAACCGATATTGTGAAAATCCATGTACAAGACATCATCACAAACTTCATGAGCACATGAAACGTTTGTCATGTAGCTTTTTTCCTTTATAATTCACAAAAACATGAGCCAATTTATCAACAAAGATTTAGTTAATAAACCTGCAAGATGCCACCAGGAATTGGCTGACAGAATAGCATGTAGAGTGCTCCTCTATACATGCACAATCGCTGTTTGGCATGAAATGAAATATCAACTACACTGTGCACTTTATACATTGTGACGCTACTTTCAAAAGGCCTACCCAGGAATATGTGAAAACAGCCATACAGTTGGCTAGATTAACAATTTTTAATGTTGTGGCTATGTATATGGAGACAGCTTGGAAGCCCATCCACACATTTTATGTGCTGTTAACTGAGCGAAAAGTGGGCAAGGTCAAGAAGGAACCAAGCTTCAGTTATACCATAATGTACGGAAAGGAAGCAATTGCGACGGTGCTGTCATGAGCAACTAGCATTATGGAAGTGATGCCATTTTAGCTACACAAAAATTTACTTTCCATGTTTACAAAGGCAACCATGCAATGCACTGTGTGCACTGTGCTTTAGCTTGCCATACTGATGTAAGCCATGAACTGAAGGCCCACAAGGCTTACACACCCGGCATAAACGAAAGCCCTAAGAGTACCTTGTAGCTATATGACGTTTAGGGTCCCGCAAAAATAACCAGAAGCCGAGTTTTTTTTTTTTAACGGGATAAATTAACTGTACAAATGAGCCTCCGCTCAATTTTTTGTCTGGTAGCATTTGTCAATTACACATAGGAAGTTTCTTTCGCCATGGTGCTAGATTACAAGCACATGTTAGAAATCACTCCATGCTGAAGTTTGCTGTAAACAGCAGGGTGTAAATGCATAGGCTTTTGTCTCTGCACTTGTATTTCAGATTAGCATTTTGGTGTGAGAATCTTTATACAATTGAAAAATTTTTGTGAGGAACTTTATGCTGTATGCATGCTGAGACATTCTTAATACAATGTACTTGAGGGTCCTTAATAACACATTTCTACTAATCCAACTCCGTTCTCATTGACACCGATCCCCTGGTCATAAACCTGTGAGCTATTCACCACACTAGTTTCTTGCAAACCTTTACTGTAGACTGTTCCATCTTTGATATTTCCAGCCTCATTAAAAAGTCGCTGCTATAACGAAGTATTACCAGAGCAACACTTGGCAGTGTGTGGGCAAATTTCTTACACCTTCATGTTGCTATGGCAGTCTTTTGTTCATAAATTACATCAACACTGGGGATACCCCACTGATAGGGCCGCAGCATTACCACAACTGATATGCAGTGGCCGATGCCATGTATAAAAAATTTTTGACATGGTGCCTTTTAAATATATATCAAGAACAAACTGTTTGCATTTCACCCTGAAAAGACATCAATTACTTACAGTTTATCAATGAAAGAATCTAAATTGAATTGTGAAATGTTTCCCAACAGGATGGTGCAATAAGTATTACCAAGGACATTTCTTCCCCACACTATCCATATTTGCATCAAAGTATGTCTCTCTCCCAAACCACTGAATTGACGAAATCTCTTTTGAAACACGATATGTACCCTCTGCGTAATGATAAGTAGATTTCTCTGAAACCGTATACCAACAGCAAAACAATGCCTAATGCACACCAGTGTTCCCATTAGGCAGTGGATTGCACAATTCCTGCACTCTTCTCACCAAACACACACATTTTAATATCACGGGCAGGAATTTCCCCACACATGTACGGAAAAAGATGACCTTTTATGTTGCAACTTATCCAGACACAAACCCCCCCCCCCTCTTGAACTAAAATCCCCCTCAAAGTATTAAGCTAAGGCAATTACCTTAGCTTTCACTGTCAGACAGTTCCCATTGTATATTCACATTTACTTACTGCATTTCTATCAAGAAAATTTCAATGGATGCTTGCAAAAAAATACAGCAAAGCACTGAGCAATGGACCAAAATCTTAATGAGTTACTTGGTGTTAAAGGTAAATGGCTTCATTCACTACATCCATAAGTGTACAGGACTACTTCCAAATAAGGGGAGCTGCAGCACTTCTGAATGGAATTTTGGTGCATGTTTGCCTGAAAATAGCAGATATTTTGCCCCAAAATAGCAATTTGTGCTTGAATGAGAGGGCTGCAGCATACCCACTTTCCCCCACCCACTCACCCCCTCCTCTTATGCCTATAACTGTCTCATATATTTCCATGACAGAATTTGCTTCACACAGTCTGTGACCACACTGCTGGCCATGCATTCCAGGCAACCAAAACAGCTGGTAAATACAAAGTTGGATAATCGGAATGCAATCTTTCAAATTGGACTGGGGTACCTACCAGTCCTTGTGATATGTCCCTGGCATAGCAAATCCTCTGACACCACGAAAGGGGGATGTTCTAAAAATCAATAAAGAGAACAGAAATACCAACTAATGGAGAGAAAAGTATTTACACCTATCACAATACATGAACACTGCTAAGACTTTATTTTCATAGTATAAAGGTGTCACAGCTAAAATTTACAAACAGCAAAACTACATTGCAGATTTTTTTTTTTTCAGTGGCAGTACTTCCAGCATTTCATGAAAATAATGCTTCCCTAAATTGTTCTGGACAAATTTTCAAAATTCCAGGGTCAATGTTGCCACCTCTTTCCAGTCTGACACATCTCTATACAACATATATGCTGTCTGGACTTGGACATGGAACAAAATCTATTAATAAGTGTCAATTCTGTTTCAGGTCAATCAAATTTCTTGACCTTTTCTTGAATGGGAAAAATAGAAACTTTTTTCCAAGTTTTTCCTAGCTTTCAGCTAAGAACCCCACAGGGTTTCTGCTTTGTTACCTAAGAATGACAATAATATCTTGACAATGTTGTGCCACAATTTTATCCTCCATTTACACTACAGTATAAACAGGTCACTCTTCAAATGCACAGTGCTCCCACAGCCTTTTCAACAAAGTAAAGGTTTTTTCAAAGGTTGTAAAATATAAAATAAAGGTTTTTAAAGGTTGCCAAATGCAAAATACAGGAAAATAAAGTCCTAACTTTGAGAAAATTTCAAATAATAAAATACTTACCGACCTAATTGACTTTACTTACATCAAGATTCCCTCTCATTCTATAACTTATCTTGAATCTTTGAGCCTGTTTTGTGTTATGGATCATACCTAGCTGTCAAAATATTCACTTCATCTGAAAAGGAAAATTAAATTTCCTGTTAGTGTTAAGCTTTTCTTCAAATAGTGATAAGAACTTGTGCTTTAATAAATTACAATGGTGCAAACAATTTCAATATAAGTACTGACTAAGTTAAGGGTCTCAGTAAAATCTATCAAATGCTTTTTGGCATTGCACACATATATACTTTCAGTAAGGTACTGTATTTTCACCAAACACAAACAATGCAAATATTTGCCACCTTAAACCCAATGAACATGTGCCTTTTTGCTGAATAAGCCTAATATAATTTATCAAAGGCAAAGAGACTTCTGTATGAATATTAACTGGATCTCTTCTGTCAAGACCTTCACTCATCTTCAAACAGGTAAACCCATGTTCCAACATACACATGCTTGCTTTATACTGTATACACATGTAACTCAAAATTGTAGTTCCTATATAACCTAGAAAAAAGACCTGTCATTCAGGTATATGGACTCTAGATTTGTGCATTTAATGAATGTTTTCTTCAACATACAACACTGACCTTCAAGTTTAATAGCAAACATTTCTCCCTCTCCTGAAAATTGTTGGAGCTTTTCAGACTGGTCATGAAATCCCACTTCCTTTTAGTCCACAATCTCTTGAGATACTCTAGGCTGTGACTCTCCAACAGTTTTTTAGCTAGGATGTGTTCTCAATGTGACATTTACTGATCAGTGACCTGGGGAAGGGGTCTAAGGGGAGGGGGTGTCCCCCTCCCTCTTTGGAGAATTTTTTGGGATTTGAAAGGTGCCTAGATGGCAAATAGTGCAATATTTGAGTGAATTTCTGCCCTAATGAAGAAGTGGCAAAATTATTCTGGTGAGGCATTCTCTGTCAAAATTTACACCTGCATGAAATTTGCTGGTCAGATTTTTTTCGTGTGACATTTGTCGCTGTTTAGGCTGCATTGTCACACAAATAGGGGCTGGGTAAAACACTGCTCTCCAAGTAATCAGGATGTATATTTTTGACAGGTTTATAATTCTAGGAACAGACTGACTGCCATAATTTCTTTTGCTCTGACTACTTAAAGACAGGTAGTCCTCACCCCAAAACACATTTTTGCTGTGGGGGGATCAAAATTCTCAGTTGGTCACTGCTCTTTGATTGACATCAAAGTTTGAAAATTCAAATGATGCAGAGTAAATCACATTCCACACAATGCAGAGAGATTGTTTGGATCACACATTATAGCCTTGTATTCTCACCAGGACATGGCCTGAAGCAATAAAACAGGTTTGTGTGTGCACCAGGAGGAGCTTTACACAATTATGGGAGGAGCTACAAGTTGCTCAGTTGGGAGAACTGGAACTGTCTGGGATGACGAGAATTGCCCTTCAATATAATCCACGCCCGCTTTTAACAAGCATCCCCTGAGAGGACATTATTGGTGCAGACAACATAGAATATGTTTTATAATACTCACCTCGTAATTTATCACTGTCATATGCTCTCTGAAGTGAACTCAGCTAGGAGTAGATCCTCCAAAACAGACTCTGAAAGACTCAAAATACTGAAAGTTTTTGAAAGGATTCAGATGACTTCTTTTAAGATTTATTTTACTACAAAACTTCTTGACTTTATTTGTAACTAAAAACAAAAATAAAGGTTTTTACAGGTTTTAAAGAGTTTTTCAAAAAAATAAAGAGCGATTTTTCCAATACAGGTTTTTTAAAGGTTTTACAGGTTTTAAAGGTTTCTGTGGGAGTGCTGAATGCATCCAAAGTAAAACTTCTGTTGACCATTCATGACCTTTGACCAACCAGAACTACTTTCACGAACAATTATGGGATTAAAAAATGTTTCACTCTTAAGATATATCCCACTTATAGATTTGACCTATTTCTGAAATTCATTAATCATGCACAAAAATGGTAATACAGAGTGTTGCAACCTGTTTATTTTGGTCACCCCATTTTCACAACCCCCCTCATTTCTTAAGAAATATATCGAGCAAAAGGCCACCACTTCATAAGAAACAGTCACAAGCTAAATTAAGCCCTCCCATGAAAATAATGGAAGCCATCCTAATACTCTGCAATACCACAGCAATACTATACAATACCATACACTGAAATTTTCTGCAATTTAGGAATCATAACAAGTTGCTGGAAATTACAATAAAACTGGCACTGTCACATTATCTTAATTAAAAGCATGCTGGAGTTGACAGTCATCCAAAGTTCATAGCTTAGCATATTAAAGATACCCATGACATCAAACGATTATCAGAGGTTTCTTAGTAAATCATAAATAATGTCAGTAAATTGCAGTACTTTCTTCAAAGAGAGAGAGGCCAGTTAAACAGAAAGATGACATAGCAAATGTCTTGGGGATCATCCACTTTTTCATTATTTTCACCTGAGTGCAAAACGTAACTTGAAGTGGGGTGTGGGGGTCAGAGAAATTTTCATGTTCCACATTGTTTCAAAGTACACCCTAGGAGAGCAGGTCCATGACTGGTATTTTGCCATTAGTCTTAGGTTGTTAATTTCATTTCTCTTAGACCAGGAGTGCCCAACCAGTTGATCGCAGTCTACTGGTAGACCGAAGACTGATCCCAAGTCAACTGCGAGGGGTGTTGGAAAAAATGAAGAAAAAAAAGATTTTTATGTGTAACTGTAAGACAGCTTATGTTTGTAATCTCGGGAGGTTGGCTACTTGAAAACTAGATCTTGAGTCAAAAAGGTTGGTAACCCCTGTCTTAGACCTTAACTCACTAAAACTTAATCCCTCTTGCAAACACACTAAGCTTAGTGAGCTGGAAGATCATATTTTTTCATGCCTTATTTATCCACCTTCAACAACTGCACATCCTGTTCCAACTGAGTGCTTTAGTATTGCAGTAAACCCCATTTATCAGAACACATCGGGACTAAAGCTAGTTCCAATAACAGAAAAATTTTGAAAAACGGGCTTTCAAGTCAGTTTGGCTTCCATTACAGTACATTGGGTCCCTAAAGAGTTAGATGAGGTTTATGGCTCAGTTTCTAACCAATTGGCTTAAGTCGGCCCAGCCACAGCCTTTTTCCCAGTTGTGGCTCACTGGTTTGTTTTCCCTACTCCATTGCTTGTGCTGAGCACCAAGCACAATGGCCCTAAAAGATAATTACACATTTCCCAAATAATTTTGAAACAGCTAGCAGAACTGCAGAAAACAATGCCCCAAAATAGTTATCTTTTGTGATAGGTGATATGACCAACATTTTTGTAGACTTCTAAACCTAGACATTTTACTTCCAAAACTTGAGCCTATGGTCTCCTGAATGACCAATGCTTTCTGCACACTAAATGTGTGCATGTGTTAAAGAGAATCTCAAATGATCTTAAGAGTTACCCAGAGTAAAAATTCAGCATAAATTTAAAAGTGATTCTCAACAGCCATTCACAATATTTTCGTAAGGTCTACTGTTGTCCTTCTTAGTTACAAAGTCCACTACCATACTCCCTTTGAAGGGTTACTGAAACTAGGTCTTACACTATCCTAACATATATTACCTATATGGGGTGGGGGGGGGGGGCATCAAGCCTATACTGACTCGTTCTCCTAGCACAAATTTTAAAACAAATGTGTATAATTTTTCTTCCAAATTTGAAAAAGAGTTACAAATTGTTTCTTATGCCCAACTTGCTGTATTAAACATCTTGACATCCAACTGTGACTATAAGATCCAAGAAAATTTAGTATTTCTACTAAAATTTCCATTTTGTTTTGTAATGCTCTAAAAATTTCATGGATACTACCTTTTTTGTGTTGAACAGTAGTCCAGTAAAATCTCAGGGCAAGTTTGGACAAATGGGGTTTCAGATAAAGGGGGTTTACTGTATTACATAACACACTTACAAGTATGTATAGGCTAAAGTGGCTCAGGTGCAAATGGATGTGACTCATCATTTAGCTATCCAACAGGAAATACCTGTTATTTAGCTCAAACAACATACATTGGAAAGCTACCTATGCTGAGTGAGAAATTTCATGGCATTTCTGAAGGCCAGGCTTTGTGCTCTAATGAAAAGAAATATATGACCTCTAAGAAGTGTCTTCCAATTCCATGTTACATATCTGAATAATGAATGTGGGGAAATATTTTCCTGTAAAATGGAACCATTTTTTAGGGATACGGAAGACGTGACAGGTGAGCCAATTTTGACATTTTCGAAGGTTTATTTTGAATACAAAGTTTACATCATTGTATCACAATGGCCCTGTTTCACAGAGTTACACTCAATCTTGAGTTTGATTTTTGTAGGCCTATAGCATGAAAAGTCACTGACACATAAAATCAAGCATAACTCTTTGTGAAACAGGACCTGGTCCTTACTTACAGGATCAATAATAACAGTTCTAAGAGCTCCACCAGAAAGGAATTCTGTATACAAAAGAGAAAACATGTAAAATGCTGACATCTTTCTCTCTTTAAACACTCCAGTCCGGCTAGAATATGAAAAATATAAATCAGAGCATCATACTATTTAATTCAATTAATACAATATAAAGCAAAAAACTCACAGAAATGGAGTGCAGCACAAATCACTTGAGAACCACTGATCTATGCCTATTTGTTTTAAGTGAAAATGTCATTTATTGGTATAAACAGGTTTCTCATAAATTCATCAAGTCAACAGTTATTTCAACCAGACAGATAATATTACAAGTACTAACTATTTCACTGCTAAAATGAACTCATTTTAATGTTGGCAATACCACACTGTGAGGAACTATGTGTTCAAGCCTATCGATGTCGTGAAATGCTGATATATTTAAACACAACACTAAGAGTGAAGTATTTAAGCAATTGCATCTTACTATTTTTCTATGGAACAGCCCTTTTGGTAATCCTAAACCTCACAAATTATTTAACTGAGGATTTATTACTCTGTTGAGATAATGACTGGCTTAATTTATAGCATTTACTCAAATCCCTTGTGCAGTTACAGCCATCTTTAATACTAAATATGGTTATGACATCATCGTGGGTATACTCTTCAACTCTCAACAGAAACAGACACTTGACAGATCTTTCATCTTGCAAATTAAAATAAAGCTACAGTAACAGCCTGAGGATAGGAGATGCTTCGGAGCTTCCCAATATCTTACAAGTAAATTTCAAGCTACAATACTAGCAAAGGGATGAGATACTCTAGAGACAAAAAAGAAGTTTCCTAAATTCAATCAGGAAAGGGAGGCTTTTAAATACTTAATGAAGCAGACTTAAAGATTCTTTAACAAATAATAATGAGATAGCAACATTTTACGTGCTTAAAAATGTTGAGGACTCCAGGATGACGTCGTATTTCACAAATTGTTAACAATAAACACAGATCCTAACAGTTTGTGAATCTCGTTTCATCCAGTAGTTTCTTCATAGCACTATTAAACAACATAATCATACACAACATATATTAAATTAATACAAGCATGCAGTTGTGAAAGAAGCTGCTCTAAAAAGATATATATCTTAACAAAATAGAGCACTTCCTGTATAGAAATGTGACTTAACAAGAAAAAAAAATGATTATATATCTGAAACATACCCCAAAATGCAACCATTTTGTCATTTTGTCAGGATTATTTCGAAATACCAATTGCTACTTGTGTTAATGTTTCCTTCAAGTCCCCTTTTCTTCCTCTTGATATCAAGTAACTTTAAGTGTTCCTTAAAATTAGTTTTGTATGCCTCAAGAGATGAGGTGAAGAGAAAAATAAAACCAATATTGAAAACAAAATAAGATATCTAACCCACTGAATCAAGCAGATGGGCTATCTACATCAGAATTACTTTACCATTGATAAAAGTCTACTGTACCTGTTATAATGCTTAATTTCTTCTCCCTGTATACAACACCAATAAACCTGAGAACATTTTTATGATGTAAACTTCTCAGAACCTTAGCCTGTTGAAAAAGAATGAGAAGATCAGATATCACATTACAAGTTTATATGCAGTCAATTTTTCAACACAACTACCATAAAAGTGGTATGACATAAATGGAACTTTATCACTGCAAAGCTATCTCACTTTAAAGGGTACAGGCACTCATCTCAATTGAATTACATCAGGGCTAGAAAAATGTCTTCTATTTTTCCTGAAATGCAAATCAAATTTTCCACAGTATTTTAAATGTTTATAATTTTCACTAAAGAGCAAAATTTCCCTCCAAATATTTTTAGGCAAGGAGCTTCCCAGATTCGTGGTCTTTTCACCCATGGCTAGGAAACCTTGGTGTCCTTATTCATGTATGGCTCTTGTAATCTTTTGTATCTAATGCTTGTTTTGCTGAATTATAAAATTGATGCAGAATCGCTCATTGGTTTTGAATATGTTACACTTATGCTCTAGTATTTCTGAAAAATATACTTGTAACAGGAACTTTTAAAAGATGTTTTCAATGTTTGAAATAAGTTCGGCAAATGCTTCTTCCCTTTAAATAAAACATTACTGCTTCAAAGCTGTTCCACTTTTAACAGTAATTAGCACAATTAGGTTCCCTGTAATGGGACATTCCCCTGGATGACTCACTGTTTAATCTGATACAGTTTCCTAGCAATAATAAAAGATGGACACTCTTTATACTAATTGCAAAGATAGGTTGCAGCAGGTCATAAAGACAGAAACATAAACATGTCACATTCTGACTCATTCTGAGTGAGAAAGAACTCACTAATCCCTTCAACTTGGAAGACAGTTTCAAAAGTAAAGTAGTCAGTAACAAATCCAGGGAAAAGGAAGGGGGGGGGTGTGGAAATGGGGAACAGCTGCACCTAGAAACCTGATGCAAAGCTATATAATCCTAGATAGTAAAAGTAATGCCATTAGTTTTATTCTGCTATTCTCAATTTGCTCAAAAAGGTTTTTCTTATTTTAAATGGAAAAATTTAATAAAAATTCCTCCCTGTGGAAGCCCTCCCTGCCCCTTTACAAAGCCTTGATACTGGACCCCCTTTACACATACTTTTCCCCCTCCCCTCCCCCTTGTACACCATGAAAAGGTCTGAATCTATTGCTAGTGGCTTAGGAAACCACTTATACAAATTTTCATTTTCATCTTGACTATTCACATTGCTACTGGATGGTCTAAAGGATTAATCAAGTGTTATCTGGAATCACAGTTTGATGTCTTAAAATTTTGTGGATCACAAAGCGGTGAAAATACTATAAAACTTTACACAATGTCTACTGCACATGCACACATCTCAAAAATCATAGCTACAACACATGCCAAGAAACTGTGTTTTCTTTAGAAGATGTCAAACCATACCTTGTTGGATCAAACTGAAGTGTACAAAGGGTTCTTACCTGTGGGTTCGTGTTTTGAACACTATGACCACCATCTTTTTGGTCTTAAAAACTGTCTTATGATCTTTCACAAATTATGCTTATTTCAAAAACTTTGTATCTGATCTGTTTATCCTCCATGCATCCCACAATTCCTTGCAGCAATAATAATGGTGAAAAGGCGAATTAAGAGTATCCATAATACCCTGTTATGTATCTTACATAAAATGTATAGCAACAAGAGGCACTTGTTTATAGAATTTTGCTAACAGGTATGCTTACTTCATCATGGGTGTAAGTTGTAATGGCAGACACAACAAACTGTTCTTAAACAGTGACCCCATCTTTGGTTTGTGTTACTTCTCAAGTTACAACCAAAAACTGCACTATCCTCTACACATTATACTACCAGGTTTTCTCATGTGACAAGTACTGCTCTAACATGTAGAGTTATGTCATTTAGCAATTTTTCATTTACCCCAAGGAGTTTTCCATCCAGCTGTCCCTAATATATATACTTCAATATTAAGGCAACTAAACTAATTTCATCTCACTATACACACTTGGACAGTAGATAGAGCTGTACACAGATGGGTCGAGAAGTAAAGGTGCATCCTCTCAACCCCTCCACCAGAGAATTAATTAAACAGCTGGACTGACACTGTCATGGCAAAGCAGTTCATACAGGTCATGTGCCAGGTTCTACTTGCTCTAGTTGTAATGAATAAGTGGGTGGTGTTTACTGCAAACACTTGATTCTCCATTTACTGTGCATTTGGTACATATGTTTGTATGTTTGTCAAGGAGCCAATTCCTCAACCATGTACTGTCTATCAGTGCAATTAAACAACCCTAAAACAAAGAACAAACAAAATGTCACATTTAGTATTATATAACATGTTATTAACTGAATGACTTGAATGAGTGGAACCCGGCACACAAAGCTCCGGGCTGGCTTCAAATTTTGTGCTGCTGTCCCACATCTTTTAAAAGTGTTTCTGTTTCCCTTTTCATGTTAGCACCAAGAAAAAACAGACAAGAACCTAACCCCAAGAAATAAACAACATGTCAGATACCTTTTGCCCCTTCACACCCCTACTCAGCTGGTGGGGAGGGTATGTGGTGGTAAAGTAAAGGAGAAGAATAAGTAGGCAGTCCTCACCTCTTGTAGGAATCTCCTCTGTGCATCTTCATCAAATTTTACAAGTTCCTTCAGCACCATGACTTCTGCAGTATCTTTATGTACAACCTTCATTGGAATAAAGGTGAGAAAAGTATCATCCATTACCAAGTTTTTGAAAATAATGAAACCGATCCTCCTTTTCCTGCTAAGTATGGGAATTCATAATCTTAAGCCCGATTCCCAATAAACAAGCATTGAATATCTGTTCTTTGTCACAATTAAAACAAGGTAAGATCTATTCCTTACCCCAGAAATGATACGCTTTAGAAATGTGATACAGTATCATCAAATAAAATGAATTCATTGTTATGCAGTCAGCAGCAGAAAAGTGGACAAGCACCACTCACAGACAGCACAGAAGTCACAAAAACATACTGCCTTTCATAAAGAGTCCCTAGTTCATAAGAATTTCATAAAAACCCAGAACAAAAAGAAACTCACTGTACAAAGAACTTAGGACAAAGCATGTCAACAACACAGTTGTATACTATGCTTAGACAGATTCCCAAATCTACAAGAGTTTAGGAGCCATTCCACTTTCCTTACCGTCACAAATTGTGGAGAATTTTCAATCCTGCCATAACATTCGAACAAAACTCATTTTTTGGACTTTGCATTTGTGTTCTTTTTCAGGTTTTAATGAAGTATTCTAGCCAAACTGGCACTTTTATTTGGCCCTAATCTTTATCCAGTCACACATTCCATTCAGTTCAACACAGTAAGATTCTCTGAAATAAGCAATTTGCCATGTCAACTGGTGAAAAGCCAGTAGTTTAAAGGCAAAAGGCAGTCGCCCCAAAATTTGCTTTGAAAAATCAGCAAACTCTTGCAAATCTCTTACTGCATTACAAGCACCTCTGAAGACATTTTGAACATAACTATTACAAACAATAGATAAATCAATGAGAAATTCTCCTTGAATTTCACAATTCATTAACAAAACATTGCCACATGATCAAAATGGGCCATTCATGAACCAGAGTGACGGGGAAACCAACTCTGACTGGGGTGACTGCATTTTCCCTTTAAGACTACTTATTGGCAGGCTAGTAATCAACACTTTACAGCTACCTTAGCATATGTTCCTAACTCATGCTGCAACATCATTATAGGAATGGTGGTGACTTTAAAGTCTCTTCTCCTTAGGTTGCCAGTACCCCACTCCAACAACTTATGCATCTAACCTCATTGCCAATTAATATAAATTACAATGTACAAGTCTGTTATGAGGTTTTGACTCTGCATGCATTGCATATATTCTCATTTCTAGGTACAAACAACTAATACAACCAAATTAACAGCAAAGTTACACCAAAAATTGTACATATTGTGGGAGATATTGATTTCCTCTATTAAGAACATGTGCAGATATAAACAAAGAATGTCCATGCCCTTCTTGATTTCCCTAAAGGGACTTAATATTGTAGGCACCATTAGTGACTCTGATTAGTGCACTCATCAAGAGTTTTGCAGTTTTAGGTCTCTTTATAATGCTTGGTCACATTTTTCCAAGATTTCACTGATTGTTACATAACATGTGGATGTTCAGACAACTTTTCAGCTGACAAATGACAATACCTAACAGTTACGAGATAATCTACTTTGCTGGAAACACTTTATGGTTTTGATTGTGTTCTGAGTAGAGTGTACATGTTCTCTTTGCTCTAAATCTTCATCACATAACATGCCATAAAAAACATGCACTTCCATTCAATATACTAAAATCAAGTATACTAAATGAAGCTAGGTATTTTCCGTGCAGTGCAGAATTCTTTCTCACATATAGACTTTTCTTGTTCCAAACAGTTCAAATTCTTCTATCAAAGTCCTTTTTAGTCCCTCCTCCAATCTAAATAACTTTATAAGTACCCAACTAAGCACTTTCATTGCCAATCTTTTATTGCTGAAGATACTACACTAGCTTGGAAGCCCTTTCTAAACAATCTACTTTGTATCTACATGTACTAAAAGAATATGAATGTGTTATCTCTCTATTCTGCCACTCTGTTGTACAAATGTCATCTGTACCTCTTCACACTTTTCTATCAACCCTTTCTAAACAATTTACTTCATATTGTGTAGTAGATTGACAAACTAAATGTCACTACAACCACTCTACCTAACAAGCTTCTGTTATTTGAGAATCTGAATGCATTACCTATCAGTACAGTCATTTATTCTTCTGTGCAAGTTATCTCTGCACATGCCATAGTCAGAGTGGCTTGATACAATAGAGCTAGAGGTATAGTTTGAATCAGCCCTCATTTCATACTGAATTCATATGGAATTGTCTTATCAAAGTTAAGAGAGTCTGCTTTCTTGCACTTAAAGTTAACTTGAAAAATGAACGTTTTCAATTTGGCTTTCCCTTAAGGTTTTGTAAAGCACAACTGCACATACTACGGTAGAGTACTACATAAGCCCTCATCATCATCACCATCCTTGTCATAATCATCGCAATAAGCTGATCTATCAAAAATTGTAGGATTGTTACTGCAAGTATATTTTGTGACAATGAGAGCTGCCTTTAAGTGGCTTATCAGTCAGTATACCTTGATAGCTTGTCCAAAGAATCCTCTCCCAAGAATTTCTCCTCTGACAAGGTCACTTGATCTAAAAATTCTTTGGTACCTCTGTGTCTTCAAAGACATACTCCGGTTAAATTGACATGTTTCTATATCATCATCTGTTTGAGATTTTTTCCTAAAATGCAAAGTAAAAGAAAAGTTTTCAGCATTTTCTATCACTTACAAAATGACAGTTTGTATACACAGGTTTTACATGTTTCAAAATCTGAGTGGCATCAACCAAACATTTCAAAAATTGAATAGCCACTGACACTAAACACAGGTTGGCCCTTTTTTCACCCATGAAAGGTGGATGTGATTATTTTTTGTGATTCTGCATGGTTGCAGGTGCTGGTTGACACATGTACAGTGCTGCAGAAGAGCCTGTACTTACTATTACATATGCAAATAGGAGGTAGGTAAGGGAGAAGTAAATCTATTTCTCCTCTTATTTGAAAATTTAAAGTTGTTACAACACACAAAATACCAGCCAAAGGGCAGATAGTAGTGTATGATAAAGAGGCAGTGAAAAAGCTATTTGACATACCATTCCTAAATTTCCCCCTACGCTACCATGACCAGCAAAATATTTTAGTGCAAACATATTAGTTTTGCTGACCTCCCACCTCATTTTTGGGAACTGGCGTACATCACTGAAAGCATGTTACAAAAAGGTTTAAAAAGATATTAAACTCTGCATCATGGAGGCACTACTGTCAAACAGCACTTCTCCTCTGTAAATATATTCTAATTCATTCCTACTTTTCAATTTTGCTGTAGAGATGCCTTTACGTACCCCATTCCTCCATCACCAACTCATGCCACCATCAAACCCCCCCCCCCTTCCCACATATGACTCTTCCATTGTTTTTGGCTTAGTAGACATAAGTACAATCAATGTGCAAACAAGCTCAACAGTCAACAGTTCTCATAGCATCTGTCATATATACTCCTATAATTGCAATACTGTATGTAAACAGGAGATGGGCAGTGGTTCTATTAACCTGGGAACAGCTGCCAAATATCAAATTCACACAGAAATTAGCAGCAAAGTGTTCTGTTATATTGATTTTATGTATCCTCTCTTCAAACCAATCTCAAGTAATTGCAAAGAATGACCTTTTGATTCATGGCAAGGAAGCCACAAAGGAGAAAAAACTGACAAACTAGACTGATAAAAATGAAGCAAAACTGGCCTCCAGATAATTCAACTAAATAACAATTTCTGCAGAGATGAGAGAAAAGCAATGGTTTCTTCATAATCACTTCAACTAATTCAGTTACATATTGCATTTAAGTTCAATCAAGTGTGGTCTAACTTACTTTGTATGCCAATTAAAGCCACTTTGTGTCAAGATAAACACCCTTGAGCTACTACCCATTCAAAAAAGGAACAGGAAAACCGAACTTGTCATCAAAATCATGATATACATGAAAAGGACTTTTGCATCATCCCAAACATATTTAAGAATATGATCATATCACTAAATACAAATGGTTTCTGCAAGTTGATTGACATTAATTCACAGAGTAGCTTCACTCTGGTTGGTCAATGATGACCTGTGCCATATGTTCTCAAGCTCACACATGGTGTGATTGTATGGTTGTGCCCTAGAGCAACTTAAACTCGGTGCAAGCTACTGTAACTTTGTCTGGAAGCTGTACTAGACAGGTTTTTACTTTCTGAAGCAGGACTAGATTTAAACTTAGTTGGGAGAATTTTACTGTCTGGGGTGAGATTGTAGAGGCTTTAACAGAAAAAAGACATTTAGCATAGAATCCAGAGTGGGTAAAGCTGAATCAACAATGATAGTTTACTACAGCCAGAACCAAATCTCTAGCAGCTCAGGTTTGGAGTGAATGAGTGATGAGGGCATGCCACTAGCAAAAATACAGATATAGCCTGTGCAATGGAGGCACTATGTCCAAAAAAAAAAAAAAAAAAAATCTGTTAGCACCCTTGGTATGAGGAGTAATGCACATTACAAGTAGCATAGAGTAAGTTAACGTCTGGGACATGAATAACCAAATCAACCAATGCAGAAGTTAGAAAAGACACACTGCTTTTTGATTTATCATCTTGATCACATCAGCTGATTCAAGAAAGCAGAATCTAAGGTCAACCATGTTTGGCCTTGTTAGTGACTTAATGTGGGGTGCAAATCTAGTGTTAAACTTTGCCTCAAATCCAAGATTATCACGTATTTGGAATTGTGTATTAACCTCTATGCTTCATACCTAAGGGATATGTTTTCAAAGTTGCTCTGTCATTAAATCTATGAGTAAATACAAAGAATTATGACCCCTTCCCTTATATCCCATCTAAAAAGACTGCACAGCCAACCTCCCTCACACAATGCTATTCCAAAGTGTCTCCATTTTGAAAAGAACTAAACTTTCTCATGATTTTAAACACTGAGAACACTTGGGGACAGAATGAATCAAGCAACTCTTCCTCCCCCCTCCCCCTTCACCTCTGCCCATCTAGAGTAAGGGTATGATTGATACGAAAGTAGTCAGGGGTTTCAGAAGGGAAGCATTAAAGATTTGCTCTTTTTTTATATGACAACACTGCATAGAAAGCACACAAGGAAGAAGTACAGTGCATGAGAGTACATCCAATGTCTAAAACAGTTATCCAACTGGCAGATTGTGATCATCTGGTTGATCCCAAACAGATCCCCAAGCCAATCATGGCTATATCTGCATAATTTCACAATTTGTTGGGTTTCTATAAAATATGCATGTAAGCTACCAGTCACACAGCTTCATATCCAGACTCGCTACATCTTGGTAGATCCTAGTCAAAGCAAGGTTGGGAACCACTAGTCCAGAATATAGTCTTCTACAACAGGTTCACTTCAAAAACACATTTTCAAACAGGAAATACTTACGTCTTTGGCAGAGTTCCAACTCTTGACATTTTGAGATCAGCACCAATAAGATGGGGAAGATTTGGATCTGACGGTGAAAAAAACATGCCATCTCTTTTCCTCCGTACTGGGGAGTCAAGGGTAAAGCTATCTTTATTATTGTTATTGCCAGTTGAGGGCTCTAAAGTGTTTTCTTTGCCTACTTCAGGTGACACATCAGGGTCATGTTCAACAGTAATCACAACATCTTCTTTACTTGTCCTTAAAACATTGGCAAGCTGTAAGAACAACAAAAAAAAAACATTCATGACTGAGTCTTGTGTGTTATGAATGTAACACATCATTTGTGCTTACTCAAAGTTTCATCTGATTGAAATTACATATGCTGGGAAGATGATAACAACATAATTCTTTTCACACTGTCAGCCAAGTGAGATACACATTCATACCCAAGGTCATGTAGAATGTCAACGATATCACTGTTATACAGTATCTTGACATTCACACATCTACAATCAACAGTTGCCTTGAAAATTTATTGTTTTTTTCACTGATGACTAATATGATTCATTCAAAAATGTTCATTTGGGAGGTTTTCCTACTTTTATTACAATTCCTTGATGAGCTGAGTCACAATACTTACTTGCATACAGAAGTATCAGAAATACTTTTTAATTTTTAGGTGCTATTTTGAATACAAAAATTGCCTACCATAAATCTTATTTTAAGTAGTACTTCAAGAATGATGGGTGCTAGTGACTCTTGTACAGTGCATTATTGACAAGAATAGGAAGGGGTAATTTTATTCATATTTTCAATATTATTTTGCCCCTGTCAATGTCATGTCAGGAGCTCTTCATGGTTACTGGGGTACATTCGCACTCTACCCTGTGGTTTACAGATGCTGCTATACAGTAAAGATAGCATGAATGTCCCAAAGTGCACTTTATATATGGGGAAGCAGAAGTTAAGTCACATTAGAATTCTACAAAATGCCTGCTATGTATTATCTAGCCTGTTCATGTAGCAAATGACAGAATATCACTCAATAAATGAAGGCAGCATATAATTGTAGATAACTGCATTATTAAACGCAGTTAACTGTGAAGACAGTGCAGCCCAACAAACTAAAAATTGGCCAGAAGTAAACAAGTATTTCACAAAAGCCAAGGTAATAGCTACAATGTTTAATTATTGTAAATCTGTGATACTTTTGTAAAATATTGCTTTTGTCTGAACAGATTATCTGTGTTCAATATTGGTATCAGCCCATATCCCCCCCCCCCCCTTTTTGTCCTTCATCAGTATCGGTAAAAGTTACCAAGAATGCTGATACTACCTATCTGATATTTCTTTTCCTATAATATATAAAATGTTACATTATTTTAGTATTTTTGACTGTTAGTCCCAATTTTTACCTAGACAATGTACTAACGCTGATTCCCACATTTACATCAACCTGAGATGTCTTAAAACTGTCAAGAGTGAAAATGTGCATAAGGAAAGTACAAATATAACGCATATTTACATATATCTACGTGTGTGTCCCACTTCACCGAAGCATACTCCACTTTGACACTCATACAACAATGTTCATGGCAGCACCTCTGTAGAACATGAATATATCAGCAATGCATAAACAACCAGAAAGCCAAAAGGCTTAGTGATTCCTTGCCGAAAGGAGGGTGCTTTGCTACACTGAGGTTCATCCATCAAATTTATACTTCTCTACTACATCATTTTTTATGATGTGGTCACAGTTTGACCTCTTCTCATGTCAGCTCATGTAACATGACCTTTGAACTAAAACTTGAATAACCAAAAAAAATGAAAAAAAAAAAGGGATTTGTCTGTGCTTCCTCCCTTGTAATGACATGTTTACAAAGTTTCAGTTTTGACCTCTGATGACCTCAAATGGCTTGTGACCTCCATGAAAAACAATAGGTTTTTTCCTCGCACCATAACACATGAACACACTTAGCATGAAATCTATCCAAGATTCCTACCTTGAGATATCGTATAAGGTTTTCAGGGTTTGACCCCTGGTGACCCCAGATAACCTTTGACCTCCAACAAAAACAATAGGTATCTTTCTCTAACCATAACACATCCACATACTAAGAATGAGATCTACCAAAACTTCCTACCTCGAGATATCGTGCACACAAGGTTTTCAGACTTTGACCCCCGGTGACCCCAGATGACCTCTGACCTCCACCAAAAATGATAGGGTTCTTCCTCTCACCATAACACATCCACAAACTACGTATGAAAACTATCCAAGCTTAACAACTTGAGATATCGTGTAAACAAGGTTTTCAGACTTTGACCCCCGGTGACCCCAGATGACCTTTGACCTCCACCCAAAACAATAGGCTTCTTCCTCTTGCTATAACACATCCACATACTTAGTACAAAATCTATCCAAGCTCCTACCTTGAGATACCGTGTAAACAAGGTTTTCAGACTTTGACCCTGGTGACCCCAGATGACCTTTGACCTCCACCAAAAATGATAGGGTTCTTCCTCTTACCATAACACATCCATATACTAAGTATGAAATGTATCCAAGCTTCCTACCTTGAAATATCATGTAAACAAGGTTTTCAGACTTTGACCCCCTGTGACCCCAGATGACCTTTGACCTCCACCCAAAACAATAGGCTTCTTCCTCTTACTATAACACATCCACATACTTAGTATGAAATCTATCCAAGCTTCCTACCTTGAGATACCGTGTAAACAAGGTTTTCAGAGTTTGACCCCCGGTGACCCCAGATGACCTTTGACCTCCACCAAAAACAATAGGGTTCTTCCTCTCACCACAACGCATCCACATACTAAGTATGAAATCTATCCAAGCTTCCTACCTTGGGATATCGTGTAAACAAGGTTTTCAGATTTTGACCCCCGGTGACCCCAGATGACCTTTGACCTCCACCAAAAACAATAGTGTTCTTCCTTTCACCACAACGCATCTACATACCAAGCATGAAATCTATCCAAGCTTTCTAACTTGAGATATCGTGTAAACAACGTTTTCAGATTTTGACCCCCAGTGACCCCAGATGACCTTTGACCTCCACCAAAAACGATAGGGTTCTTCCTCTCACTACAACGCATCTACATACCACGCATGAAATCAATCCAAGCTTTCCAACTTGAGATATCGTGTAAACAAGGTTTTCAGATTTTGACCCCCGCTGACCCCAGATGACCTTTGACCTCCACCCAAAAACAACAGGATTCTTACTCTCACCACAAAGCATCTACATACCAAGCACGAAATCTATCCAAGCTTTCTAACTTGAGATATCGTGTAAACAAGGTTTTCAGATTTTGACTCCCAGTGACCCCAGATGACCTCTGACCTCCACCAAAAACAATAGGGTTCTTCCTCTCACCACAGCGCATCTACATACCAAGCATGAAATCTATCCAAGCTTTCTAACTTGAGATATCGTGTAAACAAGGTTTTCAGATTTTGACCCCGGTGACCCCAGATGACCTTTGACTTCCACCAAAAACAACAGGGTCCTTTCTCTCAATATGGACCATCTATGTACCAAGTTTCAGAACTTTCCAACTTTCCCTTCTTGAGATATCGTGTAAACAAGCAAAGCCGTCACATACGCACACACACACACACGACATCATCGCATAGATTCCTTGCCTGCCTTCGGCAAGGAATCAAAAATTGAACAAAACAACACATAAGTTTTCACTTTTGGAGAAGTTGGTGGCTTTACTGGGAAAATTCATAAATATTCAAGTTTGCAGCTTCTACACCCAACAAAATTCTCAATCTACCTACTGTGGATGGTAGATATCTATTGCAAAATGACTAATAATGATCAGCAGCAAGTTGAGACTAGACATTATGTTCTTTCAAATTTCCTCTAAAGTGAAATCTGAGTTATTACAATATCCTACATAATTTTTGTGAACATCACAGTGTGTTAGATTGTGGTGGGATAGATCACATGACTATGCCACACACCTCAATACCCTTATCAATGTCTACAGGATAAGGAGCAAATGAGATACATATCTGTACTCACTTCCGTTAAATTGCCATTTTCAACTGGTGTTCCATTCACCTCCAAGATTCTTGACCCAGGACAAACATCCAGTGTGTCATTTACTTCCTCAACTCTGTAATGGTTAACCACACATAGAAGCAATTAATATTTTAACTAAATCTGAAGTAAAACTGATCCATAGATGTTTGTTCAATAACCTCAGGTCACACCTTATAAAGTTCATAACATCATAACTAATGACATTTAAATCATTCCACTTCTTCTGCATCATTGGTCCACCATCACCCTCCTTCCCACTCTCCCTTCCAATACATCCCATCCTGGAAGACATACCATCTACCAATGATTCATACAGAATTTAGGGCTAAATTTTTTAAATAACTGACCCGACAACGCAGAGACTTCTTCTTTTGACAGGGTCGCATTGCTTGGATGGTGATGGCGGATAGAGGGCGACATCTGCAATCTCCACCAAGATACTCTTCTGCCCTTCTGGTGTAGACGGAATTGTCAGTAGCTGTACTGTGTGGTGAGATTTTCTTTTTTTCTTTTCTTTGCGAGGACGACTGACAATGATATCATGATAGCAATGCCCACTATAAAGAAAAAAACACAAAAATGCTTGTAAGACATCTTTGAAATGACCACAGAGCATTTTGCACAACTTTTTTTCAGCATTGGAATCAGCTTTAAAATATACCAGAAATTAATACCCCTGTGGTAAAGGAAAGTCATGCTTTGATGCTTAATGAAGGGGGAGGATGGAGATTTTGCAGGGGGTGGTGAAGAGTATGTATGTACTTTAAAACAGTTCTTATCATGACTGTTCACCTGAATGTATTTTAAGAAACCAATTACCATAAACACTTTCTACTTTCCAGAATTGTCTATCTGTTCTATCACAGCACTATAGTTTTAATACCTCCACACATAACCACCAAAAGCAACACCATGGCACACTGCAGTTTGTCAAAACAGGCAATTATCTCTTCTTCAAATACACCAAAATGGGAGATAAAAGGGTGAAAACAATTACTTCTTTCTTTATATCTTCATAAAAGTAAAGACTGGAATGACAAGGGTGTGACTTTAAACAGTAAATGCTGCATAACCAAATAGAAACTGCACAGAAAAAGTCAGGAAATATGCATCCACTTTCACATCACGCTCTGCGATGTCAGCAGGACAATTCCTATGCAAACACACAAGATGTGTAAGACAGATTACAATGTCAACTGAAGGGGGTCTACCCGATATTCAAAAGGTTCTTTATCCATTTATCCATAAGGGTCATTGTTCATAAGGTTCTTTAGTCATAAGGTTCATTATTCATAAGGGTCGATATTCACAATCGTCACAAACGTTTATTGTTCATAAGGTTCATTATTCATAAAGGTTTGTTATTCATAATGGAAAAGAAGGTTCATTATTCATAACTGCAAAAGAGGTTCATTATTCATAATAAAAAACAGGTGTAACATTCATAATAGGAAAAGAGGTTCAATATTCAAGGCGTCCTGTCTTTTGTAGGAGGGGGCACACCCTTAAAACTAGCAGGGATGATAGACCATGTGTTGTCTACAACATGTTGACAGCATTTTTGGATGGTCCATCTAGGTTGGCTGTAACTGGCCTTTCAAAGAGGCAAGTCAAAATTTTTCCTGATAATGAATAGCGCACCTTATTCTCGATTATAAACAATGAACCCTTTTTCCGATTATGAAAAGCGAACCTTTTTTCGATTATGAACAGCGAACCTTATTTTCAATTATGAGTATTGAACCTTTTCCCAAATTATGAATAAGGAACCCTTTTGTGTTATGAATAATGAACCTTTTTTGATGATGAACATTGAACTTTTTTTTTCGATTATGAACAACAAACCTTATTCTAGTTTATGAATAGCGAATCTTATGAATAATGGACCTTTTTTTATCATTTATTGTTATGAATGATGAACCTTATGAACAATGAACCTTATTTCTGCCATTCACCATGTTATGAATGATGAACCTTATGAACAATGAACCTTACTTCTGCCATTCACCATGTTATGAATAATGATCCTTATGAACAATGAACTTTATGAATAAAACTAGAGCACCAATGGTGCAGAAGCTCAAACCTGGGCAAACTCTGGGGTCGGCTCTTCTCTGCCCTGCCCCCCCCCCAACAAAACCCTGTGTACATCACTGCATGGTGTGATTGCTGGAAACATAAAACACATACCGTACATGTCTTTCCCAACATTAGTAAAATGCAAATAAAAAATCGAGACCTTACCCCCTCCCCCTCCCCCTTATTCTCAAAAGCAAGGTAAGGAAATTCCCCCTCTGTCCCCAGTGAAAATAACAGAACTAACCTATTTTAAGTTCAAAGCATTACCATACCAATTATCTATGAAGAGAGATGTTATTCAATATCACAGTGAGCTACAGTAATCAAGAAACTAATAAACAGAACAGTTTCGACATAAAGCAATGTTGATGTACTCACACATATGCACTACCACAGGTCCAAAGATTTATATTTAAAATATGAGAAGTGTGAATGTTAAGGCAGTGGATAAAATCTCCAAGTCCTACTTGACAAGTAGCAGAGGACAATTAAACCTCTTTTGTATCAACTTCTCATGTCTTGATTACTGTCTGACCTTAGCAGTGCAATCCTTGCCTTCAACTGCTAGATTGCACTCATCTAAAAGCCCAGTAGCTTCTGGTTTTTACTTACATTATGATAAACTTACAGTTAGTAAACAATCTGGTATTAGCTCTCTGCTGCCACAAGGAACTTAGAATATACAGTTACCAGGAGAACAGTAACTTTGCAAGGAAGAGGTATTGTCAATTACAACTCATGCACAATGATGAATTATGATGCCAACCAGGGGGCTGTGCCAACAGACCTTCTACATCACCACACACAGTACAGAAATTGTTCATAACATACTGCCTGAAGCTAAGCAGCTCCCTTTAAACTAATCTTTACAACCTCGTAGGACTGACCTGTTGTAGACAGACAGTTTTAAAGAGAGTGTAGTATACAGAGAAATAGGTTGTTGAAGTGATTTTGTGAGACTGGTAAAAATAGAGGGGTGGCACAAAATTGGTTAGAAAGGTATCAAAAGTATCTTTCATCCCAAATTGGAGAAGTAATTTGTAATCTGCACATGCCAGTCGTCCTTCTGAGCAATTTTGAAGATAATTTTGTAATGCATCTAGGAGAAAATAGCATTTCAAAATATTTACAACCATGGCCTCAAATGACCCTTGGATGACCTTTGACCTACATTTTTACACCCTGCTGGAAGCCCTTCAAAAGTCGATTAGCTAAAACCATGTTTGGTAAATATCAGACTCACAGGTGCAAAGCAATACCACATCAAAGATATTTCCACCTTTTGACCTCTAATGACTTCGTATGACCTTTGATCAAAAATCTGTGTACAACCCTAAAGAACCACTATGTAAGAAATGTTATGACCAAATTTCAAGAACATACAGAGCTATTTGTGGGAGGAGATACATTTTGAAGATATTCACATAATGGCCTTTAATGACCCCTAAATGACCTTTGACCTCAACTTCTTGAACATGACAGGTAGCCTAAAGTTCAACGACCAATGTGTCCTGGTTTCGTTAAAATCCATCCACGACTGTGCACCTGAGAGCATTAAAGGCAATTGTGGACAGACACGATAGACAGATAGATAGATAGACAGAGTGACGGTGGCGGATCACAATAGCTCAAACAGCTCTTTGAGCTGGTTTGAGCTAAAAATCTAATGAATATCAGGCTGTCCCGAACTGAAGACCTGAGTAGGAAAATGAGCCAATTGTACATGATGTAATTGATATCTTATTGATTTTAATACAATCAGAACCTAAAGCAGCAGTGAGGGTGTCAAGTTCATGTGAGGTAAGTTGAGATGAAACTCTGAAAACCATGTAAGGGGTCTCTACAAAGCAGTAATTGCTTCTAAATAGGTTCACTACAATACAAACTGCACTCTGGTAGAGAAGGTACATACCATGCATGTAACTGTCAATGATTAATTCCAATAAATTTCAATTTAAATGAATTTCAATTCCAATATCACGTCAGATTGATATACACTTCCAATATCATTATTATCAGAAAGTTTCAAAGCATACTCTAGGAAGGGGAAGGGAGGAGAGGAAACAGTATTTATATGTGCTTCGAACATTACACCTACAGTACACATTATATCTCAAGGAGGAAACAATAGTGTGTACCATTTATTTTGTTTGTACACCAGGCATTTCACTGAATTTAATACAAAGAAATCCGTACACACCTGTAATATGACTGCTATGCAATATTCCCTCAAACTATTTTACCCTCGGAGATTTTTACACACAAACTTTTAAAAGTAATTCCAATGGTAGCTGCTTTCATGACCTCATCCCAGCAATCTTGAATTTTCAGATTGTATATACAAGTTATAAACTATAAAATTTAAGTTGCAGTTCCTTGCCAAAAGGGGATGCTTTGTTGCACTGAGGTTTATCCCTCAAATTTATCTTTCTTGACCACATCATTTTACGATGTTTTAACAATTTGACCTCTGCTGACCTCACATGACCTTTGAACCCCACAAATATAACAAAACAGAAAATCTGAAGTGTCTTGTAAGGGATTCAACTCCAACTGGATCTTGAAAGTTCTTGGGAAATTTTGCTTTTTGACCTCTAGTGACCCCAGATGATGATCTTGGGAATGCTTGGGATATTTTGCTGTTGACCTCTGGTGAATCTTAAAGACCATCTTGGGAATTCTTTGGAAATTTTGCTTTTTGACCTCTGGTGACCCTATATGATGATCTGGGAAATCTTGGGAAATTTTGCTTTTTGACCCTTGGTGACCCCAGATGAAGATCTTGGGAATTCTTGGGAAATTTTCCTTTTTGACTTCTGATAACCCCGGATGATGATCTTGGGAATTCTTGGGAAATTATACTTTTTGATCTTTGGTAACCCAAGATGACCTTTGACCTCCACCAAAATCAATAGGGTTCTTCCTTACATCATGATAAATCTATATACCAAATATGAGAAGTGTTGGTCATTCCTTCACACATCTACACATGAATGAAAACTTAAAACATGAAATTGGGGCATTACCTCAGATCAATCTGTAAAGTTGTAGGCACTTATCTCGCACCCCGCTTTGCATTATTTTAGACATTCTAGAAATGGGGATATCCCCATTTTGCGTCGTATCCCCAGTTCACGAGTATTTTTTCCTGTGTGTATCCTCGATTCATGCCCTAAACAAACCCACACACGACATCACCATCGCATAGATTCCTTGCCTACCTATAGCAAGGAATCAAAAATGAAAATGTCCAATTCCATCTCACCACATTTTTTGACGTTCTTTTTTTATTTTCAATGGTACAAAAGCTGAAAAATTTATTGAAACTTTCCCAAACTATCAATTATAAATGAGATGGAAACAAGTGTGTTAGAATGGAATTTTAGTTTTAAGGTAATTTTAAGTAGTATGCCCTACTAGATTTACTCATAACTTTACTTTTACAGTAAGTGTCATGTTTTTGACAGCATTTGTAATAAAAATGGCATATTTCTCCACCTTGTGTTTAGTTTTGAAGGTACATCATATACAGTTCAGAATTTGTGGGTCCCTCAAATATGATCCCCCATGGGCTTCTGCCAAGTATCTTTTTGACTCATATGTATATTATCAGGCCTCGATTTTAAGGAATTTTTATGGTTGTCTGTCAGACAACCAAGTTGCCCATATTTGGTTGTCTGGAAGGAAATTTGGTTGTCCAAAAGGGAGTTAAAGGGACCTCATCTCATTCATGATAAGTTGAAATGAATTTGTTGTCTCTTCCCGTACCTTGCATCTGTTAAATTTTTCTTCACACCAGAAGCAAGTCCCGCGATGCATGTTTCTAACTGTACATCAAGTCGTGCCCATACAGGTAATGAAACAGCATACTGTACTATACTTTACATTTGCCTAGCCTATCTCCTTGATAAATGAACATCAGAAGACAACTCATACGTTACAATTTGCACGCAGTGCGTGTGGATCGGTAACTTTGGAAACTAAGGACGAGAAGTAGCGTGAAAGAAAGTGCTGGACATTTTAGAACATTTCGTTGCCATATAATACATACACAGATAGATACGTCAATTGGCTTGACTTCTATGTTACTAGATTCCATACTTATCACTTAAATTAAGATGACATCCTTTCATTATCTAAAGAAGTAAATTTTGGTAATAAAGTTATGTATAAGCTATGCACATATTTTTAACCAAAATAACCTTCTTTTGTATCAAATCAATCACTACTAAAAAATTTGTATTCTTTGTGGAGATACTTTTTTGGAAACAAAATTCACTTCGTCAGCTGTAGCATCATACACATTCTTTCAAGGGATACCTTGCACTGTATGAACAGGAAAAAAATCTTCTATCCCATTACTTCTATCCTTTTACTCCCTTAAACATTAAAATGATACCTATCTTTACGTTGCTCATAATTTTTTATTGCTATTCAAACTATTTGCAAAATTTTTGCATCCAAAGTTTCCAAATATATGGCAAAAGAGAGCAAAATATTATCCTCATGTTTTTGGTATACCCCATTTGCTAAAGTGGAACGTGCCAAAGTCACGTGCACTGCTTCGGCACAACATACCGTCGAGAGCAATCAGGCTTACGAACGAACATTCGTATGTGATAACGACATGCACAGTGTGTGCCATATCATACCGTACACAGTTACCGGTACTGTACAGGTGAAAGCTCGGCCCAGGAAATGCATCAGAAAGATTTTTACTGTCATTATGTCATTATCACGAAGGACTTTAAGCGTGTACAGTAGTAGATGGTGGATTTTGATAAGAGTAGCAAGAAAGCAGTTAACGAGAAATTTGAACACATGGTTGAGGTACTTTACAGTACAGAAGTTGCAGTGACAAACTTATATTTTTTGTCACGATGCATATGTTATGGCACACTTCACCCAAAGCCACAGCAGGTAATGATATCACTTGTTTAAAATGTGTCTGATTACACATCGCATTAATGGCGCCAAACTATATGGTCAAATTAAATATTCTCATTTGATTTTCAAACTCACGTTATTAAGAACCAATTGTACAAATGAAGTAACTTTAGTAAAGCATTGTGATGTTTAGTTTTTGTCAGATCGATCCCGATCAGAGAAGAGGGCCGATGGGTCAAGTCACAAATTGTACATACATACAATGCACTGTAGTCAGATGTTGCAAGGTTACGTTCATGTAAAATTCTGATGTGCAAGAGAGAGAAATGTCTAGTAGTCAATGTTCCAACAAAATTTAATAAAAGTTGTTCAGGATTAGAAAATATTAACTTAATTTTCTTTAGTGAAAATCAGTCATCCGACGGACAACCAAACAGACGACTGTTGGTTGTCCTGTGCAAATTTTGGTCATCACAGATGATCGGACGACCTTTAAAGTCGAGCCCTGATATTACACTCACCTTCTTCCTCTCACCAACCATGAAGGAGATTTAATAAATACACTATTTTTTGAAAATATTATGAACAAATGTATATTTTTCCTCACTAAAAAACTAAAACCTGTTGGTCATTGCCCACAGGGTCAACAAGCTTCTTGTACAGGGCTCATTTTCCACAAATCTCCCATGGGACCAATTCTGGACCTAATCAACTCAGTCTTTGAACAAAATTTTTGGAAGTGCTTGCCCACTGCTTATTGACCTGTAACCAAATAATACTAAGCCAAATTATGAGGGCCTTCTGACATTTGGTCTAGGGCCCAGATGGGCCCAAAGTTTGAAAAAAAATCACTTTTGGAAAGTAAAAACTGCTTTTTTGATGGCCTGTATTTTCAGAATTATGGCAGGCACTTCAGTTTTCACATCAGATTCTGTTTCTATGGCTAGGAATCACTCCACTTACAAAGTTTCAGTTTTTTCTTATTTCTGTGAATTGTAATGGGCCTGCAAAATCACAAAAAATGGCAATGTCAGCTCTCTCCTGAAAAAGTACCATATTGCACAACACTTTTTAAAAGGGTGATAACTATTGAACATGTTGAGGTATGGAACTGAAAGTTTCCATGAGATGATTTTTAATGTAATGTAAAGTTCTGAGGGAGTTTCATGATCAACTGATGGGGTGTCCTTGGAACTGGTACATAATGAACAGGCTTCACAAAGTTTTGTACAGTCCCAGCACAGTGACACACTTTTGAAAAATTCGCCTATCTCTTTCAATGAAATGTGATTTTTGTGATTGTCTTTATAATTAAACATGAATAATCAGATTTCACTTCAGTCTTGAAATTTTACCTTATATCTTTCTGCTTTTGATAAGAATTAACTATTAGTCACATGTTCCTGATTAGGTGAAAGTTATCATTCCATTCCCTCACATCCATAAATTTGTGTTACAAAGGTAATACCTTGAGATTTATGTTGCTTTTCATTGTGCCTTGTTACAGCCTGTAGCTGACCAGTTTTTATGAAACCAATGAATTATTCACAGAAGCTACATGCACACAGGCACAGGTAGAAAAGGCTATCAAATTCTGTCCCACAATACGATAGTTTTGTATCTGGCCCCTCTAGTACACCCAAATGACCTTTGACCTCCACTTAAAACAATACACTTCTTTCCTTTTAAATAATGCATCTAAGTGGTAAGTATGAAGAGTATCCATGTTTCCTACCTTGGCATACAGTGTTAACAATATTTTCAGAGTTTGACCTCTGATGACTTCAGATGACCTTTGACCACCACCAAAATCAATAGGCTTCTTCCTCTCATAAAATGCATGTACAGTATAAGTATGACTAGTTTCCATGCTTCCTATCTCAAGATAACATGTTAAGAGGATTTTCAGTTGACCTCTGATGACCCGTGATGACCTTTGATCTCCACCAAAAACACTAGTTCTTCCTCTTGATGGAATACATCCATATGCTGCATATGGAGAGTATCCATGTTTCCTTACTTGAGATACTGTGTTAACAAGGTTTTTAGCATTTGACCTCTGTCACCTCAGATGACCTTTGACCTCCACCAAATCAATAGGTTCTTTGTCCTCATAAAATACATCTATAAGCTTAGTATGACTGGTTTCAATGCTTTGTATCTCGAAATATCATGTTAACAAGGTTTTCAGAGTTTGACCTCTGATGACCCCTCATGATCATAGACCTCTTCCAAGATCAATAGGATTCTTTCTCTTTATAAAATGAATTTACAAATCAAGTACAACAAGTTGCCATCCTTTCTAACTGGAGATATCATCTTAACAAGGTTTTCAGAGTTTGACCTCTGATGACCCCTGATGACCTGATTCACCCATATACAATACAGTTCTCCTCTTGATTTAATGCATCCACATGCTATCTAGAGAGAGTATGCATGATTCCTATCTCAAGATATTGTTTTAACAAGATTTTCAGAGTTTGACCACTGGGTGACTTCAGATGACCTTTGACTTCCTCCAAAACAATTGGGTTCTCCCTCTCAATATGGGGCATCCATTCACAAAGGATGAGAATTTTCAGAGATTTCTTTTTTGAGATATTGTGCTAACAAGCTAAGCATCACAAGTACCCACATACATACACACCCATACACGCCCACATACACACACCATCACAACTGCATGAGTTTTTCTTTCATCGAAACCAAAAAGAATGCATACCCAGGGTACTGTAGATTAATAGTGCAATAGTTGGTAATACGCTAGGTGTTGCAGAAGTCTTTGAGTATGGTTTTCTAATTGCTGGTCATGCACTCTGCTTCCAGGTTTCATAATAATGAAAGGCGAGGTTTTGTAGTAGCAAGAAATCATGAGCACTGTGAGCTGGTTGAGTTTACCTTCTAAACCAGAATGCAAAAATGCATTGAGGTTTCGATGATACATGTTCTATTCCAGATAATGCCATGATGTCCCATATCTTTCAGTCACTGGTCAAGTACTATCTTAACATGTTGGAAAATAATTTTAGGTTCATAATTGATCTTGGGAATTCCTGGGAAATTTTGCATTTTGACATCTGATGACTCAAGATGATGATCTTGGGAATTCTTGGGAAAATTTGCTTTTTGCCTTCTGGTGAACCCATGAGACGATCTTGGGAATTCTTAAAATTTTGCCATGATGCATGTACATACTAAGTATGAAATTTATTCAAGCTTCCTATCTTGAGATATTGTGTTAAAAACATTTTCAGTGTTTGACCCCCCCCCCGGTGACCCTACATGACCTTTGACCTCCACCAAACTTGATAGCATTCATCTTCCCACCATAACACATCCACATACTACCTATGAAATCTATCCAAGCTTCCTATCTTGAGATATCGTGTCAACATGGTTTTCAGAGTTTGACCTCCGGTGACCCCAGATGACCTTTGACCACCTTCAAAAATGATAGGCTTCTTCCTCTTACCATGACACATCTACATACTACGTATGAAACTTATCCAAGCTTCCTAACTTGAGATATCATGTTAACAAGGTTTTCAGCATTCAACCCACGGTGACCCCAGATGACCTTTGACCTCCACCCAAAACAATAAGGCTCTTCCTATTACCATAACGCATCTACATACTAAGTGTGAAATTTATCCAAGCTTCGCATCTTGAGAAATTGTGTTAACAAGGTTTTCAGAATTTGACCTCTGGTGACCCCAGATGACCTTTGACCTCCACCAAAAATGATAGGGTTCTTCCTCTTACCATAATGCATCTACGTAATAAGTATGAAATTTATCCAAGCTTCCTACCTTGAGATATCATGTTAACAAGGTTTTCAGCATTCAACCCCCAGTGACCCCAGATAACCTTTGACCTCCATCAAAAATGATAGGGTTCTTTCCCTTACCATAGCGCATCTACATACTAAGTATGAAATTTATCCAAGCTTGCTATCTTGAGATATCGTGTTAACAAGGTTTTCAGAGTTTGACCTCCAGTGACCCCAGATGACCTTTGACCGCCACCAAAAATGATAGGGTTCTTCCTCTTACCATAACACATCTACATACTACGTATGAAACTTATCCAAGCTTCCTAACTTGAGATATCATGTTAACAAGGTTTTCAGCATTCAACCCACGGTGACCCCAGATGACCTTTGACCTCCACCCAAAACAATAAGGCTCTTCCTATTACCATAACGCATCTACATACTAAGTGTGAAATTTATCCAAGCTTCGCATCTTGAGAAATTGTGTTAACAAGGTTTTCAGAATTTGACCTCTGGTGACCCCAGATGACCTTTGACCTCCACCAAAAATGATAGGGTTCTTCCTCTTACCATAATGCATCTACGTAATAAGTATGAAATTTATCCAAGCTTCCTACCTTGAGATATCATGTTAACAAGGTTTTCAGCATTCAACCCCCAGTGACCCCAGATAACCTTTGACCTCCATCAAAAACGATAGGGTTCTTTCCCTTACCATAGCGCATCTACATACTAAGTATGAAATTTATCCAAGCTTCCTATCTTGAGATATCGTGTTAACAAGGTTTTCAGAGTTTGACCTCCAGTGACCCCAGATGACCTTTGACCGCCACCAAAAATGATAGAGTTCTTCCTCTTACCATAACACATCAACATACTAAGTATGAAATTTATCCAAGCTTCCTATCTTGAGATATCGTGTTAACAAGGTTTTCAGAGTTTGACCTCCAGTGACCCCAGATGACCTTTGACCGCCACCAAAAACGATAGGGTTCTTTCCCTTACCATAGCGCATCTACATACTAAGTATGAAATTTATCCAAGCTTCCTATCTTGAGATATCATGTTAACAAGGTTTTCAGAGTTTGACCTCCAGTGACCCCAGATGACCTTTGACCGCCACCAAAAATGATAGGGTTCTTCCTCTTACCATAACACATCAACATACTAAGTATGAAATTTATCCAAGCTTCCTATCTTGAGATATCGTGTTAACAAGGTTTTCAGCATTCGACCCCCGGTGACCCCAGATGACCTTTGACCTCCGTCAAAAACGATAGGGTTCTTCCTCTCACCATAACGCATCTACATACTAAGTATGAAATTTATCCAAGCTTCCTACCTTGAGATATCATGTTAACATGGTTTTCAGAGTTTGACCTCCGGTGACCCCAGATGACCTTTGACCGCCTTCAAAACTGATAGGCTTCTTCCTCTTACCATAACACATCTACATACTACGTATGAAATTTATCCAAGCTTCCTAACTTGAGATATCATGTTAACAAGGTTTTCAGCATTCAACCCACGGTGACCCCAGATGACCTTTGACCTCCACCCAAAACAATAAGGCTCTTCCTCTTACCATAACACATCTACATACTAAGTATGAAATTTTATCCAAGCTTCCCATCTTGAGAAATTGTGTTAACAAGGTTTTCAGAATTTGACCTCTGGTGACCCCAGATGACCTTTGACCTCCACCAAAAATAATAGGGTTCTTCCTCTTACCATAATGCATCTACATACTAAGTATCTTGAGATAGCATGTTAACAAGGTTTTCAGCGTTCGACCCCCAGTGACCCCAGATGACCTTTGACCTCCATCAAAAACAATAGGGTTCTTCCCCTTACCATAACGCATTTACATACTAAGTATGAAATTTACCCAAGCTTCCTATCTTGAGATATCGTGTTAACAAGGTTTTCAGCATTCGACCCCCGGTGACCCCAGATGACCTTTGACCTCCATCAAAAACGATAGGGTTTTTCCTCTCACCATAACGCATCTACATACTAAGTATGAAATTTATCCAAGCTTCCAACCTAGAGTATCGTGTTAACAAGGTTTTTCAGCATTCGGCCCCCCCAGATGACCTTTGACCTCCCTCAAAAACGATAGGGTTCTTCCTCTCACCATAACGCATCTACATACTAAGTATGAAATTTATCCAAGCTTCCTACCTTGAGATATCGTGTTAACAAGGTTTTCAGCATTGGACCCCCGGTGACCCCAGATGACCTTTGACCTCCATCAAAAACGATAGGGTTCTTCCTCTCACCATAACGCATCTACATACTAAGTATGAAATTTATCCAAGCTTCCTATCTCGAGATATCGTGTTAACAAGGTTTTCGGAGTTTGACCCCCGGTGACCCCAGATGACCTTTGACCCCCACCAAAAACAATAGGGTTCTTCCTCTCAATATGGGGCATCTATGTACCAAGTTTGAGAACTGTCAGAGTTTCCCTTCTTGAGATATAGTGTTAACGAGCAAAGTGTCACAAACACACATACACACATACGCCATCACGAATGCATTGGTTTCTCTTATCATCGAAACCAAAAAGCCAGTAAACAGATCTTCAATTAATCACAATTGCAGAAGGCTTTTCTTGGATAAATTCTTGGCTATAACCAACACAAACAGAAGTGATGAAAGCAGGAAGGTCATTTATCGTGAATTAAACTTTCCTTTTTCAAAAATTCATGAAAGCTGGGATTATGGTATACACTGTACCAAAGCCTTTTACTAAACATACCAGTACAGTTTTGATCTTTCCACCAGAGCATAGTGTTCACCATCTCCAATGTAACTCTTGCATTTGATGCATATAAAACAATCTGGATGGAATTTGTGATCTCCAGCAATCTGTGAAAGATGAAAAATCATTGTTATCTTACACAGTGATGACTTTGTGTGCTACAATACTCTTTGTAGTTTACTCTTCCCAGCAAATCTGACTCGTGAAGAATAGAACATTACCAAAAAGGTCAATAAGAAAGGTCCAAACATTGATCAAATGTTACATTAAGGCCTCTCCCTTACTCTTGAGGACAGAATGACTGATGTCATTTCCCTTGAAATGTATTACTTTTACACCATTCCTATAATTTCTTCACATTAAACAATTTTTATAACACAGTATACATCAGCATTTATGGCAGGGATTTGACCATTGTCTATGAGTATTTTCAATACCGCAAATTTTTAGGGTTTCCCATGCAGAATGCTTTTTAAGCTATTTTATGCTTTTTACTGATTTTTCCTGAAATTTAATAACCAGACCTATGCATACTATGACAGGAGCTTGCACAATGAGAAGGAAGGGAATTTGCTAAATGATCAATGAGTTTGTACAAAGCATCTGCTGTAACCATAACCCTGCCATCTTGAAAAAAATCATCTAATCTCAGATTACCTCTCACTTGTCATAAAAGTATCTTTCACTATGTTTGAGAATGATTGAAAATTGTATATTTAAGGTAGGATTTATTCCATGTAAATTAAACAATTCAGTAACAAAAAAAAAATACTCATGGCTTAAAAGAAATGCAAGACTTACAATGGGTAAGGGGAGGAATAGGGAGAAAGAGGGATAGACTCACCAACATAAAATGGGAATGACATAATTAATGAGATGATCATACTTATATTTAACTCATCCAGCAAATGATTTGCACACAGTTTTGAGGTAAAGTTACTGAAATGTATAAATACTGTCTTCAGTAGATGAATCTACATAGTAAGTCTCACAGGCAAACCCACATAAGAAGCCAAATTCACTACAAGTTGTTGCTTTTGCATAAGTCAAAACATCTATGTAATGCTGAAGAACTTTCAATGGTATTCACAAAGCCAACTTACGCTGTTCGTAATGATACATAAATTAACTACGATAATTACCTGACACAATTGCTTTTGTGGTTGCATCTTGTTTTGGCTTTATGGCTTTTAGTATTTTTGACAATCATGGGACTTGTGTAAAGTTACCAATATTCAAAATATTTAAGAACTTTTCCTTTGATGAATACCAACCAAGCAAGATACCTTTGTGTGCAAGTATATTCTTTGTGATTCTGGCCCATACACACCAGAAATCCACTATGCACATAAACTTGAATCTAAATGTTATACAAATGATAGTGCTGATGATAAATGCAGCAGTACTAATTGCAATGTCACCCTCCTACAACAGAATTACATCTGCAGGCTTCAACATTTTCTGACAGGGAGGGCAAAGAGCAGTGTTACAAAATTATTACGACAGCTTTCATTCAGTATAGCACTACCGTTTTGTTCTACATAAACACCTTTACACTCTAGGGAGATGTCTACCAAGTCAGAGAGACAAACGTCTCCTACTTTGACATGCGGGATGGGGATGTCTACGGCATGCTGCACTTGAATACAAATCTACCTGGAATGAAGCTATTCACGTGTTTGACAGCAGCTCTACCTTGTGTAAATACATCATACCCTCTGCTATTTTTATTAAGCATGTGTTACATTTTTGTCAATTGTATGTTTATACCCCACACTACAAAACACAATTCAATCACAAAGCTGTAATTCAATGGCTTCTGAATCCTGGAAAACAAAATAGAAGGCACCAGTAAACAATGAAAAGTAGGCTAACCCAACCAGGTGAGGGTATTTATAGTAGCCTTTTTACAGTACTATTACCACACTATTGAGAAGAGGTTAGTAGACTCCACACATTGTTTAGTTTCATAATTAAACCACTCATTTATAACAGACGGAGAGAAAGCATGCCATGCTACTGTATGTAGGCTACTTCATGCCATAACCTGCAGTTTATCAATGAAACAACAATCTATGAGACACACAGCATGAGTACATACTATTTCAGGAATTTGAGGACATAAGCAGCAAAACAATCTTTTTTCAGGTATTAACAAACAACACATGGGGTTTACAAACAGTGAAAGGGACCGGATCTATTTGTCCATGGCCAGAAAATTGTAGAAATTGTGACAGGATGGAGATAGCAGCATGTCCTGTGGAAGCTTTTCATTTTAATTTTGAAGAGGACAGGCACAAGAAGTTGCATTTAGTTAGGTATAGATTAGTTTCATTTACTTTTTAGTTTTATCCAGGACCACCTGGAAGGTTCATTGTTTATAATGTGATTTCATCTTGCATTTTTGGAGTTCCATCCACAAGGAAAGTTACTGTATCCTACTTGTCATTTTTTTTTCATGGTGTTTGTCTGGAGCAAGAATTATCCCTTTCTGTATTTAACCCAATGACTCAGCCCCTTCCTCCTAGAATGGCTGCTTGCCCACCAAAGAATTACAACTGAAGCCAAGAATCCTGAGCCACAATCCCCCACAAAAGTTTCATATCTAGTAAAAGCTGACAATTTATCTTTCACATGGATATGAAAATGGGGTCTGTTGCCCTTATCTCTTCGAAGAGAGAATAAACCATCCCCCTCCATTTTGCTATGGCATGGACATACTGTAGCTCCCAGATTGTATACAATGTATGATGTACAATACAGAGCAGTAATACTAGTTTGGACACCATGCATGGGAAGAACATGTAGGTTGGTACTGATGCCTCAATGAGGATTTTGCATCACTCTAAACCAGGCATTCCCAACTATATTCAGTGAAGTGCCACTTGATTGAATAAAAACACAGTACAAGGAGTGCCACCATCCAACCTGTGACTGTTCCTCCAGTGGGAGTAATTGTATCAAAACAATGTTTATCACAATGCTCACAATAAATTGTATACGGTAACATTTCGCATAGTAACACTTCTGAGTACCGTCGCTCTAGAGAAGCTTGCAACTGTGAGGCTTGCATGTACAGGGACTTTCCCACCTGTTACCTACAGTAACTCTAGCTACTGGGATACTCGTAAGTGCGCCCAATTGACAGGCTGAGGGTGTGAATGTCTGGAAAGTAGTGTACGTTCCGCCGCTCGTTCTATTTGTCATGCAGCCAGCCCGACGGGAGCCATCTGAAATGGTGCTGTGCGCCACCAGTGGTGTGCGCACCACTAGTTGAGAGAGCTTGCTCCTGATATCTTTATTAAAAATTGGTAACTACAATTTGATTAAAAAACACAAATTTAAATAAAAGCACCACTCTGATTGGCCAAGGATGACTTATGCGCATCACTAGTATACCCAATGCAGAGCAGACATTTCACACAAACAGTGATATATAGATCTGGCATTTGCCATTTAACTCAGTGGTGGCTACAGTAGCTTTGTCTGAGAAATGCACTAGATGGTCAGATGTGTTTTTTTTCTTTAAATTGGAAGAGGGATTAGAAATGTTTACACAGGCTGTTCCATCACTCCAAACAAACTTAGGAATATCCCTGAATTCCCCTTATCCCTAAGTACAACTGGCTAAGTACTACTATTTGAATGACATAAATTCCCCAAAACTCCCTGGTTTGTGAATCTACGAGCCCCGCTGATACTTACCTCCTATCTAAAATTGTAACCCTCACTTACCCATAATAAGGTCCTGGCAAGTCTTGATTACACACTGGAGGAGGCCTGCCTCTGATAGAGGGCGGCGTCCCACGTCCTCTTCTCGCTTGCCTCATCAGAAACTTTGACGGGTAAGAGAGGGGTGATGTAGATTCAAACAATAATATCACTCTGACTGATCAATGATGCATTTGCAGATCACTCAGTACGGCAGAGAGCTAACATACAGTAGTGTGTAGATATATAGCATTGAGCAAATCAAACTCAGTACAGAAGGCCTTTTTAGCTTAGGTGCACTGGACAAGATTTTCTCTTTAAACGGAGGAAGGGCAAACTTAGTAGAGAGGCTTTTACTGTCTGGAATGAGATTTATTGCCTTTTAAAGCTTGGAAGAGGGAACTTTTAAAGTCTTGGGGAAGATATGTTTGCCCTTTGAAGATTACACATAGCATATCAGTAAACAGTTCAATTCCATGTACTACAAAGGTCATGACAGTTCAATATGCGTAAAATGGACACTACACTACCACATAAAATAAATGATTCAAACTTGTTCAGCCATCATACTGTACTTTCCAGACCTTCTACTACATAACATTGACCTGCATGAATGTACAGTACATGTTTACATTACTATGCCAAATTCCATGTGACTCCATGCACTAATTTATCACTCTCAATGTTATGTTAGATGCATCACCTGCCAGCATACATTCTGCTCTAATGAAACCCTTTATGTAGCATACATACTATGAATACACTATTAGCCATGTCACCATGAATGTATCATGAACCACTGAAGCCTTACTACATCAAACCCAACTGGTCATGTTTAATTTCATCAGACAGCCTAGAAGCTATTGCAATTGTGGCGCCACTCTGTTCAAACACTTTTGGGAGTAGGTTACCACTGTGCAACATAAACTCTTATGACTGCAAACAGATGGAGTCAAGTCAATTTTATGCTTCAGACAAGATTTTAAAATGCCAAAGAAAATAAAACTTCATAACATTCACAAGTTCATTACCATGAAACTAAAGTCTTTCTACCCTCATTTACTCACAAAATCACCTCCCTTTGGCTCCATGGCTATTTCTATTTGAAACATCGCACATGAACACATGCATCACTCACATATAATATTTACAGTTTGCCATAATGAACTATTCCAGTGGGTAGTGTTTTTCATGTTTGAAGAACAAGAAATATTGCTATTGGCATCTGCAAATAAGACAAGGTTTGTGGCCCAGCTTCTGTCACCCAAGGAACAATGAGAGCACTACCTTTGTGTAAGCTCACCTCCCCCCCCCCCCTTTCCTCCCCAGCATACCTGTGTGGAATACAGCCTTTTGGTTACTTACAAAACTGTGCACTTCAGAATAATCATTTAAATGTTAATAAATGGTACAGGGAGCTTGTGGAGCAAGAGCTTGTGTTATTTTATGGACAATAAATGAGACTGATGCCCATCCACATGAAGGGTAACAGTTGCATATGAAGGAAAATTTCTGGGGATCTCTAGGCAGTTTACTGAAAGTGTCTTTTGGTAGAGTGAGTCCATTTTCAGCAATAGTTCTATTACTGAATACACTTCTCATACTTCTTTATTCCTGAGCAGTTTCTTCATATAAGTTTACACAGCAAATTATGGATCATTCTTTTACAATTAACTCATCACTTTCCTCGCATCCTTAAGAGTCAATTCTTATCTCCTCCCAGAGCAAACTTTGAAAAAAAAAGTGAATGATGACTTTCTGCAAAAAAAAACCATTACCATTTACTTTCTGAAAAGTGCATATGGGTCTTTCATCCCTCCCCCTCAAGGCGGGACATGTTTTATATGCTTGTGAAAAAAATGAAAAAATGAAGGGTCCTTCAGTCTCTTTCTTTCTTTAGTTTCTCAATCCAACCACTTGAATGACAACTCAAACTCCTTATATGCTTCAGACTTTTAAGAAAGACCACTTCTTCACTTTCATTTTCAGAACCTATTGTGTATCCATCCCAATTGTTTGTTTGTTTGTGTTTTGTGTGTGTGTGGGGGTCTTTTTTTTAATTTTTTTTTTTGGTGTGTTAAAAGTACATTTTGCAGACATTTTTTAACTCAAAAACTTCCATCCTTACAAACCAAGAAATGTTTATCCTGGATTTAAATCACTAACAAGGATGAAACAGGAAACTGATAAACTTACCTTTTTTCTTCGAGAACAAAGCCTAGCAAAAAACATCATCATAAATGTCCCTTTGACCTTGAAGTAAGACAAAGCAGTGTTTTGAAAGTAAACTGTCCGTTGAATATAACAAATACTGACATTCAAGTCAATAGGAAGACTTGCTGAAAGATCAGCTCATTCCATCAGCCAAATCCATCCATAAGTTAAGAAGTACAGTAGCCAAATATTATTTTATATCTGAGGTTGTTGAAAATATTCAACACAAAAAGTTCAATCAAACAGCACTCTGATTTGAAAACACTCATGAGACTACATGTACACACAGTTCTATGGCACATGCTCTTTTTACAAAGAATAACCACTAGAATAATACAATAGCACTGTTTCTGTGGTGTATTGTAAAATGGTAAACAACAGAACAAACTAAATATTAACAACCTTCAGGCTTCTTTCTAAAACATATCTGCAATCAACCCAGGTATTAACCACTTCTCTATGTAGTCGAAACAATGTACTATGTACTGTAGCTTCATGTCTTTCAACACATCAGGTAAAGATGAAACTAAAACTACCATCTTCCGGCAATGAAGGGGATCAACCAGTAGAAAAAGAGGATGTTTAGTACAGGAAATGAAAGTAGCTATCAACAGGGTAACCACTGAGTTGATATCTAAGTAAAATAGGTCAGCTGATATTGAAGTAAAATAGGTCATCCTTTTCTGTGCTTAAAGTAAGAATAAAATCCCCAGGAAGTCGAAACGTCTTCACCACCAATATGACTCAACTCAGGGTCAATGTCACCACCAATCAACATTAAGGTGCTGAAAAAAGGGAAATTATTTGAACAACATTAAAGCGATGAAGTACGTGGTCATTGACTTAATAGGTCAGGAAATTGGGGTGGCAATATGGTAAAGTGTCAAATGACATCTTGATGATACAGTAACAGACTTATAAAAGTAAACAACTGTGTTGTGAAAAAGAACATAGTCTATTTGAAACCATACACACTATTGTCATTTGAATCGTAATTGGTTGAATATTATTAATAACAACAGTTCCAGGGAGTGCTTTTACACTCAGTCAAGATCTGACCTCATGCTCATGATGACATTATCTGCTCAAGATCAAGCTTGTACTTAATACAGGCTTCAAAGTGGTCCATCACAGAAATATAGGAGGTTTTACAGGAAGGACACTGATGAACATATCGGGTTTTATAGGATTTTTCCAGGAAAATATAGGGTAAATCAGTGGCGGATCCAGGATTTGGCAGAAGGGGGGGGGGACCCAGGTCATAGTGGTTTGTATAAAAGTCTGATCTGAGGGAGGGATCTAAGGGGGAGGCGGTGCACCAAGGGTGGTGGCAGGGTATTTTGATATGTAATGAGTGATCGCCGTCCTGGGGGAGGGGTCTAAGGGAGGGGGTGTCCCCCTCCCCTTTAAGAAAATTTTTGTTAATTTAAGATTGCTCAAATGCAAAATGGTGATATCTTTGGTATAATTTTTGAACTGATCATACATGGCTGAAAAGTATTCATAATTCAGTCAATTTTAATTTTTGATTGGGTGGAGGATGCTTTTCTGGGGAGGGGTCTAAGGGGAGGGGTGTAAAATTTTTGTTAATTTAAGATTGCTCAGATGCAAAATGGTGATGTTTTAGTTTATTTTTGAAACTGATCATATATGGCTGGAAAATGCTCATAATTTAGTGAAATTTAAATTTTTGGTTGGGTGAAACATGCTTCTCTGGGGAGGGGTCTAAGGGGAAGGGTGTCCCCTCCCCTTTAAGAAAATTTTTGTTAATTTAAGATTGCTCAGATGCAAAATGGTGATGTTTTAGTATATTTTTGAAACTGATCATATATAGCTGGAAAATGCTCATAATTTCGTGAAATTTAAATTTTGGTTGGATGAAAGAGGAGAGCAGCCTTTTTGTCCACATATTAGGATGGCAGTTTCCCGAATTGAAGTCTTGTTCTTCCTTATATTACCCTAAATTCGAAGTACATTTCATCAAAGTAAATTACAAAGCTTAAAGAAGATGCTAATGTTGCAGCAAGTTATAGTTAAAAGCCTGAGGTTGTTGAAAATATTCCTCTAAATATTAAAGAATTCTGAAATTCCCTTTGAAAGTAGAAGCAGTGTTCCCAATGCTGTGGGCCCGGCCGGTAATAGACTGAAGTTAGCAATCCAATACAGCGCTCATGGGTAACCCCTTGCAATGCCCGGAAATAGTTACTGTGACCAATATAAGCCAAAATGTTATCAGCCAGAGGTCAGAAACAGAATTATTAATATAAGACTTATTTTCTGAGGTAGAAATTTAAATCATGAAAAAAATTGAATTTCCCTCTGACACATCACAAAGGCCCGTTTAACTGGAATAGGGTATAGTCATTTGTTTTATGAAGCTGAAAAAAACTTCAAAAATTTTTGGAAGGGGGGGGGCCGGGCCCCCTGGGCCCCCCCTAAATCCGCCCCTGTAAATATAGGAATGTCATACACTAGCAGTTCTAATTATCTTCAAAATTCCTCAAAGTTGTGGATTAGGAAAACATTGTACCTTAGGAAACTAATGAACTATACTGTTTAAATGATACAAATGTGATTAACAGTGCAACAAGTGTGCTATGTGGCAGAAAAGTGTGGTTCTACCATCAACATGGAGCTAAGAAAACCACCTAAATATTTTGGTGGAAGGGAAAGAGTACATCACATGAAGGTGTTGTATAATAAAGTATCCATAAATGTTATTATTTGTGCACACCAAAAAGGCACCAAAATTTGCAATATCAGAAGGTGAGAACACAGAATGTGACCATGATGGTGCTTTGAATGGATGGGTAGTTAATGTGACAATAAACTGTTGCTTATGTCCTAAAGTACACAGACAGAATTTACCTCAGCTCCAATAATAATGGGGTTGAGGTGAGGAAATTTTTGAATTTTTTGCTGCTTAAAGAACAGGAAATGGTCTCTCAATACAACATTTGGCTATAAACTATACACTATTGCTCGTCAATCTTGATATAAAGTGTGACACATGGGTGATTATAGTCAGACCAAGATCACAGGCCTATGACAACTGTACGGTTGCTATGAATACCTTCCAACTCACTTCCCCAGTGGCACAGCCAGACTTTATCATGGGGGCCATGCAGTTTATTCTGTGATTACCAACATGGGAGGGGTCTAAGGGGAGGGGGTATCCCCCTCCCCTTTGAAAATTTTTTGAAAGATTGGGTGTACTTACATGCAATCTGGTGCTAAATATGTTATCTTTTTGAAGTAAAATTTATTGTCAAAATCAGATTTTAGGTTACTAAATTAAAAGAAAAAAAATCAGCATTAGGGAAGGAAAGTGGGCATGGCCCAATGGTCCCTCAATCTAAAAATGCCACTGCTAACTTTGAATCTGTACAACTTGGCAGAACAGTGTAGTCCAGATATGTCAAGATGCCTACAATGTGCAAAACTGTCTGTGCATTAATATACTTAACATCTAAAATCTCAACTGAGGAAATTACATGACAAAATTAGGGAAAGGGCAACTTGGCAAGTGTCCCTACTTGTCACCAATGATGGGCACTGCAGCTACAGACCCATAAATAGATTAGATTTTCCACTTTGGGCTATTGGAAAAATTGATGTGGCATCCAGATACCTACCACTGAGCTTCTAGTGGAGTTTAGGGAAAATCTCCTTAGAAATCTGCACATTGTACACTTGTAAACATTACAGTGAGATTCTTAATTTTCTCAAGGCACTAAGTTCTTATTCTTTAGGGGAAAACTTTAATTGTACAACACTTTGGACAATCAACTGATCTAATGGTTAACAAAGTTTGAGAAAAGATGACAGATGACAGGGAAAATATTGGTATTTCAAACCATTGTACTACAATATTTTGAATGAAAGAATCAGTTATATCGCAGACCAGCTATCTGTGCATACAAAGCATAGGTAAGGGTTTTAAGATGTTGGAGACTACATGACTACAGGGGATGCCAGGCAAAAGGCTCTAATCCACCCCCTTACAATACCACTAAAATTCAATCAAAGAGATGAAATCAAAGAGTACTTAAAATCACAAGTGTGAGAGTGGAACATTTGTGGGTGATGAAATAAGTGTTCATTAGTGCCCAATGCTGTTTCATATGACCATATTTCTGAATCCTACAATTAGCCATTGTGTACTTCCATCTAATACTTGGCATCTATACACTGCTACTGTACCTGTCTGAATAAGCCACCCTGAGTCTAAGACACTCTGGGTCTACAAAACTATCTTGGAAAAAGAATCCATCTGAAATTTTCACCCCAAAACACCATATAAAAGAAAAACATTTTTTTGACAAGATCAGAAAAATATAGGAGAAAATAGGAAAACAAGCCTAAAATCATACAAATATAGGAAATATAGGATTTTTTGAAATTTATAGGAAATTATAGGAAATATAGGATCACTTTGAAGCCTGTTAATAATAGTAGTGTAAACACTCCAGGATCAACAGTGACTAAAGATCAACGGCATTGGAAAAGTTTGTTTGATATAGCAGTATGCGTGTGATGAAATAGCAAACTTGTGGGAGTTAAGATCAGTACATCATATCTGCATGTACTGTACAAGCATCCATACATTTCCCCTTCCTTGGCCTACATACTTTCCCAACTTCAGGTCGCATTTGATAACTTAAAATTTTAGACTGCCCTTCAAGACAAAACTGTGCTGTTTCAGACCAAATAATGAAAAAAGAGTTAAATTGCTGATGTAGACTACATTTGAAAGCGTGACATAATTTCCCAACAACTAACACTGATTCACAAAGAGTACTTAATATGCCCAAAAACTTCCATTCATTAGGCTGTATATGCAACGTATCTTTCTTAGTCAGTATTCACTATGGGAAAAGTGCTTTAATAGTTTGCGTAAATTAATGCAAGCTTCAAAGTTGTCATAAGTACAAAAAGCTATAGTAACACAGGGCATGCTATACCAAATAGTTTTACATGGCAAATGACTATGCATGTAACCATGGCACAGAAGACCATGTGTGTTGTTTTCATAACAGCCAATGCATTGTCTAGGGGTGTAACAAGACAAGATGCAACTGCCTACAGGATCAGCTCATGTGCATTTATTGCAGTTACACAGAGTATCTTCATACTGTGTTAAGTTAATTTCGTGAATACCACTAAAGAAATTCTTATGCAGTGGGTATGCATTTTGACTTGCACAAGAACTTACACACATGTTAGTGAATCTGGCCCCTGGTAAGGATATTCACTTGGGACTATTTAGTCGTCAAATGACCAGCTTAAGGTGAAAATATGGGAATTTGGTAGACCTCACAACTACTTCTACAGGTATATGTCATTTGGGTACACACAGAGGTGCTTTGTGTCTAGGACAAGTTCCAGGGGTAATAATTACTGGCTAATGCAGTCTGACATAGCTATGTCCTGCAGTCTTGATATATTATTTTGAAATTGACAGACAAATCATTTAATTTGAAAATCTACTATGAAAAGCATTGTATAATTTCAATGCAAATAAAATCCTCTTTTAATTTGTACAGTACCCAGCCCCACTTGCGTAAGTAGTACTATTTGCTGTTTTACATCCCCGAAGTTGAATGAATGTGGCCAGTCCCCATCTATGACTTTCAGATACCTCCCCCAGCCTTCTCTAACCCAGCTTCCCTCTGCAGAGAATTCTGTTTTCCCATGAACTGACACAATTTAGATACTAGCTAACTAATGCTGAGAATTTTTGCCAGACACTTTCAAACTGTCCATACTTTTTTGCAACAGGTTTCCTGCACCACAGAGACAATAAAATTCCATGGCCTTTTCATGACCATGATCCATGAGCTAGTTCATGAAAAATATGTTCTGCACATGCTTTCAAAAGAAATTACATAGGGTAATTTACATACATCCACAACTTTCTCATGCCTGGCAAGTGCACAGGAATATGAAGGCAGGTGACAAGGAAGGGGGTTCCAGCCTTACCCCCCAAGTGGGCAGAATCTTTGCTTTGTTTCAGGCATATTTCCTGACTCTTCCATGACTGTAGATATAAGGAGCTGCTCCTCCCAAGAAGCTACAATTTGCTGTAGTAATCTAAAGAAAGGATCCCTCGTAGCTCTACAAGCAGTTCTCACAATATGCATCAATCATACAACTTTGCGGTTTATCAGTCAAGCATGGTCTCTCACGCAGGACACCCAGCTGTTAAAATTATTACCAGATGAATTTTTCTTCCTGATACTTGATTTCCTTTTGTCAGAATGATTTGTCTTGACAGTTTTGTAGCATGTGTGATAGCCAAATGAAAATCAACAACATTGTTACCTGTGTAAAAGTAATCAGGTGAGTTCTACTACTATAGTCACAGCTCCCTGCTTGAAATAAGTTTATGTAATACTCTCACCAAACAACACGTCATCTCTAATGCCGTGATTGACTGACAAGACTCATGTACCAGCATAGGTATACGAGGTAAGGAAGAGGGAAGGGGGACGGGGGGTTGAAGAGGGGATCCATTCATTCGGGCATAATGTACATTTGCAGGGAAACGTGTAACATTTTGAGTACTGGAATTTCTGGACTGAAAATGCTTTAATAGTCTCCAAAGTGAAAGTAGTCCTACACATGTACCTGTGTCCTGATTTGACCTACTATTGCCTTGGCTGTCAGATGTCTTGTTCACGGAAACTCCATGAAATGAAAAGCTTGTCTCTAGGGAGAAGGCAGTATTCACCCCATTTTTATGCTAATTAGATACACAGATTAATAGCCAGAAATATACACAGTACATTAATGGTGACATACTTTAATCACATAGACACACATCAATTGTGGGGGCAAGGGAGTTCATCACTGGAACTACAGTATCTGGTAATGTTCTACTAACAAGCCAAATTGCTAACATATGGTTTCTTTCAGATTTAAAACTTCTTTCCCTAGGGGTCCACAATCAACTGACATATTTGTGGCATTTTGCGACACAATATACTGTATGTTACAATGTCCTCATACCTCTTCACAGGTGCAATGTACATAGAACCAGGGGGGACAGAGAAACTGTGAATGCACCATTTGGAAGGAAAAAACTTGAAGAGTTACTTATAGAAGATGAGGAAAAATGACGATTAGTACAGTAATGTACGTTTCACCATAGTACAATACAAATCAGAAATTGAAAACAGTTTTATAACAATTCTAAAATCCACATAACTCCCTGGTTTAGGAATCTACGAGCCCTGACACTTACCTCCTATTTTCATATGTAACCCTCACTTACCCACAGTATTACCTGGCAAGAGAGATAGCTTAGTGGAGAGTCCTCGGGTCTTAATTCTTTGCTTGCCTAACAAACTGTTGAAAACTCTGAAGCTATATCTTCTTGATGCAACCAGAAAGCTAAAATGCTTAGCAATTCCTTGCCAATTGGATATATTGTAACAAACATGAATCATCTACATGGAAAGCATGACATCCCTCACAGTTATCCTACTTAAGATATGATGTTAATAAGGTTTTGACCTTTTGATATCTTGTGACCCAAACTGACCTTTCACCTCCACTTAAAACAACAGGGATCACCTACTCTATATGGCCATCTACATGCCAAATATGAAACAAAAAATATATTCATGAACAATCCGCAGACCAAGTATGAGATCCCCCACAGTTATCCTCCTTAAAATATCATGTTTACAAGGTTTTAACCTTTTGTGATGCTGAATGACCTTTGACCTCCACAAAAATGAGAGAGATCATCTGCTCAAAACAAACAATCCATATTTCAAGCAGGCGTTCCCTCACAGTAGGCCTTCTTGAGATATCATATCTACAAGGTTTTGACCTTTTGACCTCTGGTGACCCCAAATGACCTTTGACCTTCACCAAAAAAAAGGGATCATCTACTCAATGTGGGTAATCCACATGCTACGTATTAGACCCTCACTGTTACCCTTCTTGAGATATCGTGTTTACAAGATTTTGCCCTTCTGACCTCTAGTGACCCCATATGACCTTTGACCTCCACCAAAAACAACAGGGATCATCTACTTAATATGGGCAATCCACATGGTAAGTATGAGATCCCTCACATTTATCCTTCTTAAGATATCATGTTTACAAGCAATTCCCAATGCTTTACCATTTGACCTCTGGTGACCCCAAATGACCTTTGACCACCACCAAAAACAAAAGGGATCATTTGCTTAATGTGGGCAATCTACACAGTAAGTATGAGATACCTCACATTTATCTGTCGTGAGATACTGTCTTTACAAGCAATTCCCAGGGTTTTCACCATTTGACCTCTGGTGACCCCAAAAGACCTTTGACCTCAAGTAAAAACAAGAGGGACCATCTACTCCATATGAGCAATCTACATACCAAGTATGACATTCCTCACAGTTGACAGTTACCCTTCTTGAGATATGGTGTTTACAAGGTATTGACCTTTTGACTTCTGGTGACCCCCAATGACCTTTGACCTCCACCATCAACTCAATAAGGGGTACCTGCATGCCAAGTATGAGATCACTCACGGTTACCACTCTTGAGATATCGTGTTTACAAGCAGCATCACATACACACACAAAACACACCTCACCATCGCATAGATTCCTTTTGCTTGCGCAAGGAATCAAAAAAGCTGAAAACAGCAAGAATGCATTGCAAAACGGTCAAATTCTTAGCCAGGTGAATGAACTGTGATGTAGACTTTTGGCAGGCAAAAGGTAGTACTGCGGGTAGGTGAAGGTTACATATGTAAATAGGAGGTAAGGAAGGGCAATGCAGACTGGAATATTTAATAGTATTGAATAATGTAATAGTTCCTCAATATGACAACATGGACTGAGGTATAGTACTGCCATGATAAGATATATATCTGTACAGACCATGTTAAGCTTCCAGCTTGCAGTATTTCACCGAACTTGCACTTCTGCAACCACTTCTGTACAGAGCCATGTATCATATATAAATACTGCACTGTGTAATACACATCCTGTACATGACTATTGGCCTAATTGCTGTAAGATCAAGACCCATGGCATCCTGAACTGCAACACAATATGCCTCTCTAGCAACTCGGCCTGATCAACTTCCTCTCTATACAGGATGCTGACAGTGGGATAATGGAGAACTGAAATATATAACTAGAGCACCAATGGTGCTGAAGCTCATACCTTCAACCAATTAAGGGTCCCTGGCTTCTAGTCTTTGTTACTGCAAGCGTCATATGACTTAAAATGACGTCAAATGGCTTATGACCCCAAATCTCACATACCCTGATGGCACCTTCCTGAACGTCACAAAAAATTTGTCATGCTATCTTTGCTTTGTAAGTTGTTTCACGAATACAATTTAAGAAAGCAAAAGCCCCTAGGGCCCATCTTCTGCCTTTGACCCCAAATTTCAAGTATCATTATGACAAACCATCAACATTGTACAAGAGAATCTGTACTTGAAGATGCACTTTTGCACACTTCATAAAACCATAGAGTCCACATGGGCTTTTGGACCAAAATTCCACAAAACCAGAAACAGATCACTAGCCAAGCATCATTATAAGAGACCGTCAACTCTGTTAAACATTAACTGGAGGAAAAGTTTATCACTTGCAATACTACACAAAATGGACCCTATGGTCCATCTTGTGCCTTGGACCCCAACTTGTTAAACACCCTGAAGGTACCACTACCCGAATGTAATTATGACAAACCATCAACATTGTACAAGAGAATCTGCAGGAGTAAGGAATTTGCAAAATGTCATAAAAAGGGCCATAGGGCCCATATGGGACCTTACACCCAAACTTCCAGAACACCATACACAGACCACTAACCAAGCATCATTATGACAGGCCTTCAACTCTGTTTAACATTAACTGGAGGAGGAATTGACCATTTTGCAATATTTCACAAAATGGACCCTAGGGTACATTGGGCCTTGGACCCAAAATTTCTGTACACCCTAAAAGAACCATTAACCATTAACAGAGGATCACTATGACAAACACACCCACGTGCTCTGACAATGCACACACAATGGAAATACCCAATGGAAATCCCATTAAGCAGCTCCCTTTAAACTAACCTAAACAACTGCACAGGATTGACCTCTTCTACACAGACAGTTTTAAAGAGGATGCAGTACAGAGAAAAATAGGTAGAAAAGTGATTTTGTGAGACTAGTAAAATAGAGGGGTGGCACAAAATTGGTTAGAAAGGTATCAAAAGTATTCTTCATCCCAAATTGGAGAAGTAATTTGTAAGGACCATTAACAGAGCTTCATTATGACAAATCATCAACACTGTACAACACAATTTGTAGGAGAAAAAGTGTTTTGTAGAATTTCATAAAATGAGCCATTGGGGCCCACATGGGACCTTAGACCAAAATTCAAGAACACCACAATGAGATCACTAACCAAGCATTATAATGAGACAGTGATCTGCCGCTGCCGGTCGGCGCCGGTCGGGCCCGACCAGGACGCAGTATTGCCGACCGCCACAATCTGCCAAACTAACTTTTCCGACCGGCACTTATTCCTTATAAGAAACCAAATAAAATAGTCATGTGGTCGAAGGATCGACTGAAAAGAAACTGTCTGTTGGTCATAATTTGAGACTGGATGAAATCCAGTTCATTATCGTTCATAATATCCAAAACACACCACGTGAAAAATACTATAGGCTAATTTTGCATTCCAGAGCAATGACTCGATGCTTGATCATCGCGCTGTAGTTTCACTTATTAAAAGGAGCGATGTACAGGCAACCAGCATGCCAGAAGTATTGTTATTGCGTAAATCATAAATGTACAAAGCACAATTTACACCATACGAATATCAGCGTTTCCCCTGGTAGCCAACTTAATTTACGAGACGGCTGCCTTGCTGCTTTTTTGCGACTGCCTCGCCTTGAAATTACCGCCTCATACTTTTTCTCCCATGAAAATTACTTGGAAGGCACGGACTAGATCTTTCCCTTACACATGTAGAATATTTTCATGTTGACAATGAAACCATACAGAACTCCTGAGACATTTCCCATGCTTTTGCAATTGCCTTTAAACAACTTGAATTTGCACCCGAGTTCTAAATTGGTCAAAAATATCCTCCGAAATCTAAATGGTGGGAAAAACTTTCGTAACAAGAATTAATTTGAGGCAGACTCTTGAAAAAGTGACAAGAAATATCGGAAAGAAAGTGTATAATTACAGGCCATAATCAATGAATTACGTTTTGTTTTGCCAATACATAGATGCAATCATAAAAGAATGATTGTGATTGGCTACAGTCCAAGGCTCCAAACTGAAGCATGGATAGTAAGTGAAACCATCAGACCTCAAAAAAAGTGTTGACCGTATCAATTTGAATTGACTTCAAAAAATGACTTAAATTGATATTATTTTAGAGACAGCTTTGGCACATGGTCAATTATGGAAACAAATTCTATTTTAATCCAAAAAGGAAAGGATTTCAGTCCTGAACACTGGTTTGACCCCTAAAGCAAGCTACAGTCCTCTGCATACACTTTGTACTGTGTAAAGCACAGGTAGCATGTTTGATCGTCAGAAGAATAAAAAATAGCCCAAATCATTAACCAGAATGCAAAAATGCATTGAGGTTTCGATGATATATGTTCTATTCCAAATAATGCCATGATGTCCCATATCTTTCAGTCAATGGTCAAATGCTATCTTAACATGTTGGAAAAATACAGTTTTGTGTTCCTATTTAATTTTGGGAATTCTTGGGAAATTTGCAGTTTGACCTCTGGTGACCCCAGATGACGATCTTGGGAAATCTTGGAAAATTTTGCTCTTTGACCTCTGCTGAACCCATATAAAACTCTTGGGAATTCTTGGGAAATTTTGCTTTATTACCTCTGGTGACCCCTGATGACCTTTGGCCTTCACCAAAAACAATAGGGTCCATCTTTTCACCATAACACATCCACATAGTACTGTAAGTATGAAATCTATCCAAGCTTCCTACCTGGAGATACGTGTTAACAAGCTTTTCAGTGTTTGGTCCACGTTGACCCAAGATGACCTTTGACCTCCACCAAAAATGATTGAGTTCATATTCTCACCACAATGCATCCACATACTACGTATAAAATCTATCCAAGCTTTCTCCCGTGAGACATTGTGTTAACAAGGTTTTATGTGTTTGACCCTCAGCCACCCTACAGTAGATGACCTTTGAACTCCACCAAAAACAGTGGGGTACATCTTCTGACTATAACACATCAATTTACCATGTATGAAATCTATCCAAGCTTCGTACGTGGAGATATCGTGTTAACAAGATTTTCAGAGCTTAACCCCCAGTGACCCCAAATGACCTTTGACCTCCACTAAAAAATGATGAGATTCTTGCTCTTACTATAAGGCATCTACATACAAAGTATCAAATTTATCCAAGCTTCCTACATCGAGATATTGTGTTAACAAGGTTTTGAAGGTTTGACCCCCAGTGACCCCAGATGACCTTTGAACCCCACCAAAAGTGATAGGATTCTTCCTCTTACTATAAGGCATCTACATACAAAATATGAAATTTATCCAAGCTTTCTACATCGAGACATCGTGTTAACAAGGTTTTCAGGGTTTGACCCCCGGTGACCCCAGGTGACCTTTGACCCCCACCAAAAACAATAGGGTTCTTCCTCTCAATATGGGGCATCTATGTACCAAGTTTGAGAACTGTCAGAGCTTCCCTTCTTGAGATATTGTTAACGAAGTTTTCAGGGTTTGACCCCCGGTGACCCCAGATGACCTTTCACCTCCACCAAAATGATAGGGTTCTTTCTCTCACCATAACGCATCTACATACAAAGTATGAAATTCATCCAGGCTTCCTATACCTCGAGATATTGTGTTAATAAGGTTTTCAGAGTTTGATCCCCGGTGACCCCAGGTGACCTTTGACCCTTACCAAAAACAATAGGGTTCTTCCTCTCAATATGGGGCATCTATGTACCAAGTTTGAGAACCATCAGAGCTTCCCTTCTTGAGATATCGTGTTAACGGAGTTTTCAGGGTTTGACCCCCGGTGACCCCAGATGACCTTTCACCTCCACCAAAAATGATAGGATTCTTCCTCTCACCATAACGCATCTACATACAAAGTATGAAATTCATCCAAGCTTCCTACCTCAAGATACTGTGTTAACAAGGTTTTCAGAGTTTGACCCCCGGTGACCCCAGGTGACCTTTGACCCCTACCAAAAACAATAGGGTTCTTCCTCTCAATATGGGGCATCTATGTACCAAGTTTGAGAACCATCAGAGCTTCCCTTCTTGAGATATCGTGTTAACGGAGTTTTCAGGGTTTGACCCCTGGTGACCCCAGATGACCTTTCACCTCCACCAAAAATGATAGGATTCTTCCTCTCACCATAACGCAACTACATACTAAGTATGAAATTCATCCAAGCTTCCTACCTCAAGATATTGTGTTAACAAGGTTTTCAGAGTTTGACCCCCGGTGACCACAGGTGACCTTTGACCCCCACCAAAAACAATAGGGTTCTTCCTCTCAATATGGGGCATCTATGTACCAAGTTTGAGAACCATCAGAGCTTCCCTTCTTAAGATATCATGTTAACGAAGTTTTCAGGGTTTGACCCCCGGTGACCCCAGATGACCTTTCACCTCCACCAAAAATGATAGGGTTCTTCCTCATACCATAACGCATCTACATACAAAGTATGAAATTCATCCAAGCTTCCTACCTCAAGATATTGTGTTAACAAGGTTTTCAGAGTTTGACCCCCGGTGACCCCAGGTGACCTTTGACCCCTACCAAAAACAATAGGGTTCTTCCTCTCAATATGGGGCATCTATTTACCAAGTTTGAGAACCATCAGAGCTTCCCTTCTTAAGATATCATGTTAACGAAGTTTTCAGGGTTTGACCCCCGGTGACCCCAGATGACCTTTCACCTCCACCAAAAATGATAGGGTTCTTCCTCTTACCATAACGCATCTACATACAAAGTATGAAATTCTTCCAAGCTTCCTACCTCAAGATATTGTGTTAACAAAGTTTTCAGAGTTTGATCCCCGGTGACCCCAGGTGACCTTTGACTCCTACCAAAAACAATAGGGTTCTTCCCCTCAATATGGGGCATCTATGTACCAAGTTTGAGAACCATCTGAGCTTCCCTTCTTGAGATATCGTGTTAACGGAGTTTTCAGGGTTTGACCCCCAGTGACCCCAGATGACCTTCCACCTCCACCAAAAATGATAGGGTTCTTCCTCTCACCATAACGCATCTACATACAAAGTATGAAATTCATCCAAGCTTCCTATCTCAAGATATTGTGTTAACAAGGTTTTCGGAGTTTGACCCCCGGTGACCCCAGGTGACCTTTGACCCCCACCAAAAACAATAGGGTTCTTCCTCTCAATATGGGGCATCTATTTACCAAGTTTGAGAACCAGCAGAGCTTCCCTTCTTAAGATATCGTGTTAACGAAGTTTTCAGGGTTTGACCCCCGGTGACCCCAGATGACCTTTCACCTCCACCAAAAATGATAGGGTTCTTCCTCTTACCATAACGCATCTACACACAAAGTATGAAATTCATCCAAGCTTCCTACCTTGAGATATTGTGTTAACAAGGTTTTTGGAGTTTGACCCCCGGTGACCCCAGGTGACCTTTGACCCCTACCAAAAACAATAGGGTTCTTCCTCTCAATATGGGGCATCTATGTACCAAGTTTGAAAACTGTCAGAGTTTCCCTTCTTGAGATATCGTGTTAACGAGCAAAGTGTCACAAACACACACACACACGCACACACACACACACGCACATACACACATACATACACACGCCATCATGACTGCATAGGTTTCTCTTATCATCGAAACCAAAAATGCAAAAAAACATTTTCCTGACCTGTGCAAAAGACCCCAAAACAACAGTTCGCATGATAATCGCAAGCTCTAGTCAAACATGTTTTCTCTACCGGGTGTCTTTCTTCATAGTGGCTCAGCACATTGGCCGTTGCCTAACGTGTAGTACGTGTGTACTGAGAACCTAGCCTTACACATGTGTAATTATTTTGTAGAAGCCCCCTTACAAGTTGAGCTACATTGCCAAGAATTTTGATAAAACTTCGTTCCAAAGTGCTTAAAAATATGTAATGTGTTCCAGAAAAGGTTGTTTAACATAGAAGGGGCGATATACTGACAGGGTGGCTTTTTTCCTTGTGAAGATGACTTTCATGAAATTTTAATTTTATTACCATATATAAAACTGTTACGTGGAACAAACTCATGTGTCCAAGTCCATTCAAATGCAATAGAGTTGCTGCCACCTACCCCACTCTTAATTAAAGATGTGTCCAAAGCCATGAGGGGAGTATGAAAAGAGTCGTGGCCCCTGCCCCGCCCCTGCCCCACCCCTTCCCCCACAAAGGACCCTCATATTGCTGTTACTAGAAAATAGTACTATGCCATGCATGATTCCAATTAGTTGATCCAAGGGCAACCACAGTATACATTAGTTCAGTGTTAAAAAGGAATGCCATAAAAGAAGAAAATATAAATCTGGACAGCAAAAAGAAGAAAGGAAACAATACAAGGCAAATAATTTCACATTTTTTTTTCGCAAGCATACAGTACATCATGCTTTTGAATTCTTACAATTGTATAGAATCACAAGAAAATTATTATGATAAAAATAATTTTGGAGATATTGCCCAAACTTAGGCCTCAGCGCTATGTACGGCATGAAATTGCTTCAAATCAAAACAAAGTTAGCGCAAACTTTGAAGTAATAACAATAAAAGGTGACGTCTTGTTTTTTCTGCATCTGATATATATATATATATATATATATATATATATATATATATATATATATATATATATATATATATATATATATATATATATATATATATATATATATATATATATATTACAACTTTTCACTGATTTTTTTTTTTTGATAATTTGAGAAAGTTTAACAACATGAAATCCCTTTTTCAAGGCTGTGAACAGACAGCTTAAAACACTCGGGAAGTGCCGTTTCCGGCCATCTGGGGGTCTGTAAATTCCAAAATTTTTCTTGTACGCTCCGCGCCAACCGATGGTGGCGCTCCGCTTAGATAGTCCTGCCGGCACTCAAATCATCCTGGGCAGAACCCTGATGAGAGGCTGTTACCTCTCTTTAAACATTAAATTGAGAAGAAGTTAATTACTTTGCAATATTTCACAAAATGGACCCAACGGTCCATCTTGGGCCTTGGACCCAAAATTCCTGAACACCCCGAAGGGACCAATAACAGAGTAACATTATGGCAAACCATCAACATTGTACAAGAGAATCTGTAGGAGGAGAAGCATTTTGTAGAATTTCATAAAATGGGCCCTAGGGTCCACATTGGACCTTGGACCAAAAATTCCTGAACACCTCAAATGGCCCACCACCCAAGGAATATTGTGCCCAAGTTTCAAACAAATCCATGAAAGCATGTGGGAGGAGAAGCATTTTGAACAAGTGTGGACAGATAGATAGATAGATAGATAGATAGAGTGACGCCGCGTGATCACAATAGCTCACACCAGCATGCTGGTATGAGCTAACAACTGCAACACTATACAATCAACAATAAAGACAGAGACCTGTTTGTAATTCAAATATGAAACAATCTGTATATTAGTAGCATTACTCTGTAGCACATACTGTATTTAGGTGTCCATCTTTGTACCATTAAAGCATTGACAAAGCAAAGTGAGCAAAGAATCCTTTTTTTTAAAAGTGTTCCTCTTATCTAAAGGTTAAGGAATCTGCCTCATTTGTCAGAAAAATCTGTAATTTATTTTTAAGGATTGTATGAGGAACAAACCCAATAGGAAACAATACCAAATGTGTTCCTTCAGTGAGCTTTTAAAATGACAAAACTCTGAAAAATAAAACCATGATCTTTCCATTTTGGAAGTTTTCCAACAGTAGGTACAACCAATATGCAATAAGAGGTAATGAGGGGTGAAGCAGATTCAATATTCAATAAGAAAGGGTTTTTACTTCAGCACACTCTCACTTTACATTTTAATTTCCAACACGTACAGAATACTCCACTAGAGCTGCCCAGCCAGCCTTAAATACCTCACAGATTAAAAGTGGTTCTACTCAATGATACAAAAGTAGTGGACTAAGGGAGGAAATTGTAACTGCATGATAATAAAAGATGAGAGTAAGACCCTTCTCTCAAAAAGCACAAACAAATCCCACTTTTAAGACTGGGAGCCTTGCCAAATGACCACACCTGCCCATGGTGAAAAGAGTGCCACAAATTCACTATAAGACTTGCACTTTGAAACATCTAATTACAGTATCACAACTATAATGGCCTTTGCGAGATGGATGACAGATACAGTGATATGTTGTTTACTGATGTAAAAGTGTTCTGTGGCACAAGCCATGGACCAGTTTTTTTTTTTGGTGGGGGGCTCTTTTCTCATAAAAACCCTGGCCAGGTGCATTGCATACTGTATCCTGACTCCTCACTTTAATCATATGTACACTGTTCAGAGGGTCATTCTTTTTATGCATCGATCACACCAGTACAAACATACTCTTTCTGAGAGACATTACCACCCCACCCTCCCCAGTGTGTACTTTTAAAATTTAAGTGTGAAAAATGATTTTCTACATAAATCATAATCAGTTTAATTACACTTTGAAAAAGTGTCTCTGATTCCCTTCCACCTAAATGTACACTGCTTTTGCACTGTGTGTGCAGTGAAATGGTAGCCTTGAAATGGAATTGCTAATAATGCTCTACAGTAAATCAATACATACACTTTAATGAGTAGAGAAATTTCTGAAAAGAGCTTTAGGATAGGAAAATATTTTCAAAACTTTCCCAGACACTACAGAATGGCTACCTGTCTGAAGAAATACAAATAAGCTAATTCCAGGTCTTCCATTGCCACATGAGGGGAAGATAATCTACTGCTGCAGATGCTCAAGATATTTTACAAGTAATTTCCTGATGCATTCCACCATTTGAAGAAATACATAGATTATTAGCAGAGATTTACTGCTTCTGAGGATAAAATCTTCAGGGAAATCAGCCTAAGCACAGTTTAAAAGAGAGTGACGCACAGACAGTTCTGTCACACAATCATAACAAAACACACTGTGAGCAATCTCAGCTATTTAAGGATGACATGCGATTGTAATTTATTTAGAACGGGTAGAGAACAATTACTGTAACAACTGCCATTTTTGCACCCATTTCAGCACCTTTTTGGGGCAATTTTGGCAGCTGCAAGGGCAAAACAACCATCACTATGCTTATAGCTATTACCTACACAGGTTGGAAAGTAATTACCTAAGTGAAGCTCAACTATGGCCCATACCATGAACACAATTTTAGCTAAACCTACCTCCTACATCACAGCAAATGACCCTCCTCACATTCATATCATAGAGACAATTGCCACTGTCTAAGCATGTTGTTATGTAGGCCTAAAAATAACAGGATCAAATCATATTAATTGAAACAGTGTCACAAAGTGCAACAAACATTTTTAGAATGGTAAAAATCTGAAAAGTGTGCCAGAAGATGACTTGAGTCCATGGGGGGGGGGGGACCATATGGAAGCTCTGCCACTGGGTAGTGGGCACAGAGAGAAGATGGGGATGATGGATGGCAACTATTTGCTTATATTTAAGTCCATTAATAATAATCCTTTACTTTTTGCAATATGCAATTGTTCCTGGCAAATAAGTATCAATAATTATGTATTTCTCTCTTCATCCTCCAAGATGTGTATAAATGATGTAGTGCAAATGTCTTGACTGTAACAGTAATAAGTTATTATGCAAGTAACTTACAAATCAGAAATGAGAAGAAGAAATAAATAGAAATACAAAGTTCCCTAGATGAAACAAGAAAGCCAAAATGCTTAGTGATTCCTTGCCTCAAAAAATATTTTTGACTACTTTCACCTTCCAGGTTTTCCAACAGACACAGTTTGATTATCAAATGTTTCTCAAGAAAAGTCCTGCTGCCTACCTCCAACTGTAGGCAAATATTTGAAAGCACTTCCAAAAGGAGTTACAACCCTGAATTGACACAAAATTTAACAAAAAGCCATCAGAAAGCCTTGCAATAGTGATAGCAAGAACTTGAAAAGTTTCAACAGAGTCTAATCAAGACTTGTCTTGAATCGCTTTAACAACAGCACACAAAGTACAGTGACTATTCAACTAGTGTGCAAAATGGAGCTTCAGATCACATGTGCAACCAACTTTATGAGCTGTGCAGCTGCTTTTGATGGTACACACTGACAGGTGGGAGGAAAGCCACCTATACAATCCACAGGGTTGTTCCCGTTACACTTTGAAAGTAACTCGTTATAGTTACAGTTAATTCCGAAAAATTGTAACTCGTTACAGTTACTAGTTACAATGTTGAAAAAGTAACTAGTTACAGTTACTTTTGACTGAAAAGTAACTAGCTACATTTCAAGAGTAACTAGTTACTTCAAGGTGAATATACGGTACCTCGGTACCTGAAATTGAGGGGGCGTTATTAGGTAGTAAGAAGGGGGCACATGAGAGGACCGACACCTCATTTGTGCCGGCTATCCTTAGGTGTTCCCCCAAAGAAAGTCAATGATGCCAGCTGATCTTCAATGGGCATTCACGCAGCGGATCCTAACGCTCATCATGAAGCAGCAAATTGTGATACTGTGTCGGAGCTTACGCAAACTATTTGTTAGACGAATGTGTTTACGACCAAAACTTTTCCAGTTAGGACATTACTTCTTTGAGGTTGGAAATCTTTATACTCCCATCACACAGTCGGCTAATTCAGAGAGGTTAGCGGCTATGAAAGGGGGAGAGCGTTGTTTCAGCAGTAATTAAAGTCTTCACCCCTCAAGGGCATAAATATGGTATAATACAAGGTTGAATATATTTGTTAACAGTAAAATTTTAAAACCTCACCACTAAGGTTGGGCTAAGTGATATTTCCGCATAAATTTCAAGTTTCACATTGTGTCGATATAAAACAATGCATAGAAATGGTGATACTATGTATAGTTTATACATGCAGACCATGTGCCCATAATTCACTTTCCCTTTACAATAGGTGAAGCTTTAAGTCGGACACTTCTCTTCACTTTCAATTAACTTTGTTAGGATACTTTTAACGCTATTTGACCATATCAATATTCTGCTGTTTTTTATATTAACCTTACAAGGCTATTATTCCAGTTTAAGGAGTTACGAACATTGCAAAGAATATGATATAGCCTAAATTCATACGTTTGATTCATCAAATAAGGATATCACACATGTTAAATTAGATACATAAATGGACGCACGGTGTTTACCGACGCTTGGCACGGTATGATTTACTGGGCTCCAACGCCCTAGTCTGGATTAGGCCAGCTTAATGCCGGTCTCAAGAGCAGTTTTCTAGATTAGGAATTTGCCCAGAATAGAAGGATCCGGAATCGAAATTTTTCCGTAATGTGATGTAACTGGACTTGGACCCGGAGTTCATTCCAGCCGAGTTCCCAGATCCGAAAGTTGGGCTACATTAAAAGTGTTTAAAGTTCCATTGCAATTTGTGCACAATGTACAGATGTAAAGTATTGTCACACACAGTCAACTAAGTTACTGAGGAGGCCAGGCTATTGAAGTGAGTACAAACGATGACTTTTTTGATGCACATGCACCATGGAATTGAAACATCTGTATGTTTGATATGCTATACATTGGCAAAAAGACATTTCTCGGAATTGGTGCCATTGGAATCAGGACTGGCAGGAATTTGAGGGGTAGTACGGTACCATGCTCGGAAAGATTCGGGAATCTAGAACCGCAGTTAGCTCCGACTCAGACAGGGTGGACTCGGGTCCAGCCCTAACGTCTCAAGAGACAATGATTAAACTTTCAAAGTAAGCCTAATATTTGAATGCCTATGGGCCAACCCGTTTCTCACGGTGGACTATCTCCACTGTGTCCTCTAAAGGACAATATGAGTAAACTTAGGCCGAGCTGACTTAGTATATATACTATATAAAGTCAGCTGGGCCTTAGTTTGCGAGAGGACCGTTCAGTATTTTTCAACGAATCGCAGAAAGATTCGGTCTCATGGATAATAAGCATTGATCTGTCTAATACGTAATTTGAAACACAAATCAATTTTAAACTTAGTTCAATAGACAATCAAGTGGCCCTGTAAGCCTGCAGCAGTGATGTGAATCTAATATCAATTTCTGATTCTAATCATGAATAAAATTTGATGTTGGTGAGGGCGACGTCGATAATAGCGATGAATGATAAATATATCGAAAATAATTTTACTACCAAAGTGTCATCAGTTTGAAAGTTTTCTGTTACTACTTCTAGTAAAATACAATTTGTGGCCATTTTGACTATTTGTAACGGGAAAGTAACGAGACCCAAATGTAACGCTGTTACAGTTACGTACACAAAATTGTAAACAGTTACTTGCTCCGTTACTGAAATGCAAATGTAACTCGTTACATGGTTCCGTTACACAAAATGTAACTCGTTACAGCAACGGCGTTACTTGTAACTCGTTACTTCCCAACCCTGACAATCCACCAAGATTATCCTTCATGAAATTGTTTTCACAAGGCTTTCACGGTTTGACCTCTGGTGACCCCTAATGACCTTTGGGCCTCTAATGAAAACAGCAGGAATGTTTTTACTCAATATGAAGGCATACATATGCTAAGTATGAACTATATCAATGTTTTACCACTTGACCTCCAATGACCTCAGATAACCTTTGACCTCTACCAAAACAATACAGTTTATCTACTGACTATAATGTATCTACGTGCAAATTATGAAAAGCATCTATGCTTTCTATCTCAAGATATCACATTTTCACAGACTTTCAGTTTTTCACCTCTAGTGACTTCAAATGACCTCTGACCTTTACAACTTCCAACAGGGTTCTCAATATGACAACCCTGTGTACCAAGCATATCCATCATTCCCATCTTGGGATATCCATTTCCATGAAAATTCAAAGATTTTTGTAGTTTCACCTCCACTGAACTTAGGCAACCTTTGACCTCTACCAAAAACAATAGGGTTCATCAACTGGCAATACGTAACACACCCACATGCCAAGTAAAGAAACTATTCATATTCCTAACTTGAAATATTGTGTTTACAAGGTTTTTAATGATTGACCTCTGGTGACCTTAAATGACCTGTGACATACACAGAAAAATAGGGCTCTTCTTTTTAACATTATAAAGTCATACTGAGTGATAATTATCCATCCTTCCAACATGTTTCCAAGGTTTTTGTTTTTTGACCACTGATGACCTCACACGACCTCTGAACTCCACTAAAAATTATAGGGTTCTTTCTCTTAATATGATATATCCAGTATGAAAAGTGTCCATGGATCATTCCTACCTTAAGAAAGGTTATTTGCATGCAATTTTCTATCTTGAGATATCATATTCACAAGGTTTTCAGTTTTTAACCTTTGGTGACCTCAAATGACCTCTGACCTCCACCAAGACAGTGTGGTTCTTTCTCTCATTGTGATAAATCCATACACCACATGTGAAAAGTAAACAAAATTGCTACCTTGAAATTTCATGTCTACAAGGTATTCTGTTTTTGACCTCTGATGACCTCAAATGGCCTTTGACCTCCATCAAAAATGATAGGATACTTCCTCTCAATATGAAAAGTCTCACTACCAACTATGGAAAGTACCTGTCACTGCTAACTTGAGATACCACATAAGGTGAACATCTCAGTTAGAGTCTGAAGACAAAGCTCTCCATGTCAATCACCGAACATAATCTCTGTGAGCAACAATCTTGGGCATGGCTAATTAGCCGATTATTTGCATGACTTCTTCAGAGGAGAAGGACACAGTGACCACTGGCACCAGATCTGACTGCAGTCATTGTTAAATTGGCATTGCATGTTATTAATAGCATTGAGCAAAGAAACTTGAGCAGCCAAGTGACCAGCTGACCAAGCAAATCAATTAGCACGCTTGAAAGGAAGCAAGATAGATCACCCGGGCCTTCCTTATCAAAGCCCGGGGAGGCATGTAACATTTCCCTAACGGACTTTGTATGCGATATGACTTTTAAATGTTAAGAATCACAAACAGACACACCACTTACACTTGCCAGTGTGAAAGCATAGGTTCCTGCCTTTGGCAAGGAATGAAAACAGAAAACTTTCTTCAAAGCCTTAAAATTGTTTGAAATACCTGATTCATTGTAAAAATACTACCATTTTTTCTAAGGTAAGGTTGTTTGATTATTTATATATTAGGTTCATCAGTCAGCTGGCTGGTTACTTGCTACTGCCCTCACTAATCATGTGGTTCCATTGCCATTGTCCAAATACCTAAAGCACAAGCTATGGTGTTATCTACAGTAGATGTATGGGCTTTGTTCTGTTATAGTTAACTTGCCTTACACCCTGCAAAAATGATACTAACCATGACTGGTCCTGTTATAAGGTATGCACACCCATGGCAACCCTGGGCAAACTTTCTAAAATAGTCTTCTCTGCAGAACAACCTCCGATCCCTTTCATAGTACCATGTAGAAAGAGTCTTCTTGCACATACAACACCTACAAAGATAAAAGCAAAATATTAGACATTTCTGAAAAAGCAATATACTGATTTTCAGAAATTTCAAACAAAACATTCTTCATTACCAGACCTGGCTTAGCCAAATAGGCAGGAGCATTTCAAGCCATGATACTTACTGTACTATCCAATTGGGAAGCTCAAGGTTTGATACCTGGCTAGGTGAAAGTAATTCACCCCCAGAGCAATCTACAGTTTGTCTATAGCAGAGAGTAATGATTGTCCCGCATTCAAAGGATTGTGGGACCTGGGAGTAAAACTTTCAATCAACCAATAGTACATACACACATGTACAGTATACGTACTGCACATATGTTGTAGCAGGCACTGCATCTTGGCATAGTGCTGGTTGTTTATACTCCCAATTCCCATCATGAACTGCAATCATTAAACTCTGCTATCTGAAATGAATATCTAAAATGAAAAGATACTAACTTCAGCTTGAAAACTGGAAACCAAACGGCATGAAGGTGTAATTCATGTGAAGCCTGTACAGCTTCTACCACATTATGTTGTGACATAAGATCTAGCTATTGTATTACTATTTCAAGTTCCCTGTAAAGTATCATATTTCAGTATTTTTTTAACATGCAGCATGGTAATGAAAAGAATGAATAATTAATATAACAATTAAATTCTAACTTTCAGTTTTATCACTCGGCTTGAAGGCTTTGTGCCATGACTCTGTACTACAGTGTACATGAAACATATTTTGAGCATGTAAATGTTGTGAAAACAATGGAATTTTCATTTACAAAGACATTCCATTTCTCCTAGCAAGAAAGTTGACTAACACGTGGGACCTGTCTTTTGCACTTAAATATCAGCACTGGTGACCCCCCTCCCTTCAGTTACCAAACATTATTTTCCTGTACATGCATACACACTCAGCAAATTTGGAGATTGAAGGAAATGCCCAAGTTCTTCTTTCCAATTAGCTAAGTGCTCAGCTACTTACTGGAATTCCTACTGTAGTAAAGTCCAACTACTACCAGATATAAACCTAAAAAAAATCTGTCATTTCCACTTTAATAATCACTTGCCAGTTGTATGTAGCAGCTTTGTTTCCTCATCCATCCCACCCCACCCCCACCCCACCCCCACCCCCACCTCATTCCCTATAGATGCTTAGAAGGTGTAGAACTATACAGATTTCACACTTTAGCAGGTAGGATCCTGCATAGTATTTAGGACAATCAGCTTAATACACTGTGCAGTGTTTCAAGGCTTGACATACTACAGTATACTAAGTATGCCTCATATACAGTACTGCAGGACACGTGGCAAAAGATTAAGGACTCAAATTTCTAGTCATTTTTACTTTAAGTAAACTTGTGCATATATTGTTGTGATACTGTTTAACTTACAAATGGCTGCCATGTTGATGGACTCTTTATCAGTATTTAATATGGTTCTTGGCCTACTGTATATGCCTCATATTCATCCTGTATTGGTACTGTCAATGTCACAAATCTAAAATGCTGATACTAACCACTTAACACACCTAAACAGACTACCATATACACAATACAAATGTTCCTTTTTTTTCTGACAATTAAAGTCTCAATAATGATACTTTTCATGTAAAATGAAGCCTGGACACTTTAGTACAAGGCATACAAACCTATGGTTTTGTGTACAGTATGCTAAATGCCCAAAGAAGTCTCCGATTTGTATCAGCTGATATTGAGAACTGAAATATTGGACATCCATAATATCCAGGGCTCGAAAAATAGACTGGCGCTCTCGCGCTTTTGCACCAGGGACCGCCACAACTGCGCCATAAAAGCGAAAAAGTGGGTGTTTGTCTGGCGCTAAAAACAGCGCCGGGTGCGTGAGGCAAACTATCTTAAAATCATGGGAAAAACATCCTGCATGGTAAGTGTCCAATTACACCAAAGAAATGTCCTGAAATCTTGCAATATCATATACCGTGAAAATCTGACAAAGCTTGTGTTCATGGCCCGACTGTCTGTCCATGCAATGTTACATTGCAGTATGGCATCAGATAACACTCGCAGTGTCAACTTGAAGGGTGAAATTAGGCTTAGCGTTCGTTTCTAGCTGTACAGTGTCCATTAGACTCCGACAAGAGTGTTACTACAAAGAGCCACTATTTTACCGAAAGAAGCGCCCGTCATCCTGAAAGTCCCAAGGTATAGATACGACCCCAAAATTAATGAAGTGTCTATTGTAATATCTCTGTATCAGCAACCTTCTAATGGCCAAGGTTACTGCACAATTCACAGGAATATGCACCTAAATATGACAAAAGGGAACTTTGTGACCCGCTTAAAAAATTGGAATAAATACCGTTAAAATGCTGTAAATTTCATTACAGATACTAGTTAGCTTCCTTGTGAATGAATTGCATTTGGATTTCCCAGTCAATGAAATATCATGTAACACCAGCTGGAATTAGCTGGAATGCTCCTCTTTCTGTGAACATCAATATGGCTTTGTAAAGCCTCAGAATCTCGATCAAAATTTTCCCCGTAACAGTTTAGGACGGATGAAACAAATAAAAATAAACAAATGATATTTTAGAGTGATAATTTTTGGCTAAGGCAACGGTTATAAAGGTTTTCTGACACCCCAACGGAAAAAATTTCAGCCCGAAATGCATGGTTTCAAGCAAACAAGTGAATTACTGCTCTATGCATATACTTTTGTACTACTAATACCTCCTTACTTCAATGAAGCAGGATCGATAATTGAAAAACGTCGACAATACACCAAGTGGTCAAGAATGCCAAAAACATTTACATGGCATGTGCAAAAGACTCTCAAACACCAATCTGCGATAGATTTGGATGCTTTAAGTGGAAACTTTTTCTCTACGATGTCTTGGCACTTTTGACGTTGCCTAACATGTAGCACATATGTACAATGAGAACCTAACCTACAAACACCTCTGCAATAATCTCCTTTCCTGAAGAGCTGTTCACAGGTTAATGTTTTTCTAATTTTTTTTTTCTTGAGTGTCTACCAAAGTTACAGTATGCTTGTTCTCAAACATGCTCTTAACATGCATGGTCTTATTTTATTGACAGGGTGGCATTTTTGCATGTCAAAACTTGTTTACAAATTTTCCCCTATATATCACTGTTACGAGAAGCTACTACAAACTCAGGTCATGGACTCTAGTCTCCAGAGGATGATCCAAGCCCAGTGGAGTTCCAACCTCGCACCATCTCAATCAAAGATGAGTCCAGTCATAGGGTAGGGGATAGAATTTATGAGCTCCCCCCCCCCACACACATTCAACATGCGAGTGAGGGCAATCCAAAGCTGCTGTATACTGCACCCAGTCCCTCCGTCCCCTTCCAAGTTTTTCGGAGATGGAATAACCACACTATGTTTAGTACTACCATTTGTACTTAGCCTACACCAAATAAATGCTCTTTTGCCTTTAAGATTTCCTGCCTTTTTATTTTGACTTACTTTACTAAATGCACAAATAATGTTAGGAGATGATTAGAGGGTGTTACATGTAGGGAATAGTGGTTTCTTTGAAAAACTGAAAACAGCTCCAGACAATGGTAAAACAGCTCCAGCAATGCTTCAAAATGAAGGCTGTCAGAAGCTGTTCTTAGCTCCAGAGGGGAAAAGCTTATTTTCAAGCCCTGATATCTATCTGCTTTTCATAAAATTGGTAAAATACTACCCAGCCAAATGTTCACTGATACTAAATTCAATTACTACATCTTCCCTCCAAATGACTTGTGACAGGGATGCCTAATGATGTACAGTACTGCAAAATGTAAAGCAACACACACCAGAAATCTTCCTACAGAAAATGTTGAAGCTCAAATTAAAAAAAAAAAAAAAAAAACAGTAAGAGATTAAAATTCACATATGTCTACAAAGATTTTACCAGCATTTACATAGTACTGCATACACTGTTAATACTGTAAAGTTATCTTCTTCCAAAAGGATAACAAAGTTGGGAATACAAATTTAAACTTCACATACAATACATGAACTATATCCAAGGACTCTTTTTTATATGCAAGTGTACACAATGTACTATGTAACTGTCCCAGATCTTTCTAAACAAAAAGGGAGAAAAGGTACTGCTGAAATCATCACAGTTGTACTACATAGGGCATTGTCAAGTTCACTGAGGCAGAAAAAATAGTGCCAGTAGGCATGCAACTGCAAAACAACTCCAGCAGCTCAACAACAATATGAAACCATGGAGAATAAAATTAGATTCAGCTAAAAAACAGCTGCTGAAAAAGTTAATGTTCATTGAGTGTAAAGAAATCTCCCAGGTTCATTACTCCTTACTTCAAGGTTATTTTCACTCCTGACAGCATTTGCCTAAAGGCCCTGATACTGTATGCTGCTCTATGCAGACATTAATAGTGCAAAACATGTGTAATAAAGTGAGTGGAGTACTTTGAGCAAATTTGCTTTAGTGGATAAAAAATCAGGTTGTTCCTAGATGCATTGCTATCATAATCAATATTAATCATACTTTTATAATATACTTTGGAATGAAATGAAATTGCTGAAATAAGAACTGAATTTAAAAATGATTTGGGGATCTCACCTGCTAAGTTTTCATTAAATCTATTTGGCCTCCTTCAACAGAGTAAAAACTCAGTAATTTAATATAGGCGTGACATTCTGGCTACCCTGGATTAATATGACACATGCATGCTTTCCTATTTTCATTTTGAAATTCCACTTATTCATACTGAACCACATACCACACAGACAATAGTACACCTGTTTTCTCACCATAAAGTGCTTCATGCAACTGAAGGGAATAAAATGTTTGACAACCTTAGTGGTGAACTTTTAATGGTGTAGTGCTGATATTTGAGGGTGAAAATTTCTATAACGTTTGCAGATGACTAGGTGGTGACAAGTCCAGGTGAAAATTCCAGAGTGACAGGCTACAAACGATTGTGTGGACTCAGTTAATCATTCATATCAGTTTTTTTAGTAAATTTCCATTAAGTACATCAATTTTCATTAAGTACATATGGCAACAACTGGCAGTATGGAATATGTATATACATACTTTGTAGAGAAGATGTGTGCATGTAAAGGCAGCCACACCAGGGCTGGTCATATGACCTGGGTGATCGCTCATGCCCACCTTGGAAGCAAAAATACTTCCCAAGGTGTGCATCAAAATGCCCTCCTTAAATTGTGTGTTGGGCAATGAATAGCCCACCTTGAGGAAATATGATCCCCCATGTGAAAATACAATGCTAAAAACATCAGAATACAAGATAAGTATAGTGAGTGTACCTTGAGTCGGTCGGTACCTTGAGTCGGTCACTGCATACAATATGTAAGACAGGCATACTATGGCCAACAAATAAACATATGACAGTGAAGAAAAACCAGCATGACAACAACTCAAAGTCTGTCAAAAAATAAGTATTTTCTCCCATTTTTAGAAGAAATTTACCCAACTTAGCCTACATTTAGTGTTACCTAAAGGTGGCCTGAGACCTTCTTTAAATGGCCTAAAAAATTATTTAAAAAAATTCTCCAAATCACTGTGGACAGTCTCCTTCCATCATCTTATGATTTGTTTTTATAATGGTGATATCATTCATTGAATATATTTTGATATCACACTTATGGACATTCATAATATTTGGGTGACCGACTCAAGGTACCGTTCTTGAACCTAAGGCATCTGAAACTTGTGATGGGAATTTCTCTGTCTCTTGAAAGTTTGCCAACGGAATTCACTCTAACTTTCAGGGTTAAGAGAAAACATGTTCATGAGAATAATGGATAAATTTAAATTACATATTACTACCTTATGTGTATGTTTTAGTGAAAATTTCCTTAATTGACCGACTCATGGTACCACCATGCTATCATTTAAAAGACCCCCAAAAGATTTTTTCGCCATAATATTCAGCAACTTACATAGCTAACACAGCCAGCCGTACAATCTGACAGTACCACATTGACCTAATCTTATGTACACTGCTAAGGTACAAGTATACATATAAGATTTTCAAAAAGATGGGCGTTTGTATAAGGGTTTCATATTGTATAAATATCTCATGTACTACTGTGCACTTCTGCCGTAATAGTTCAATTCCAACAGCCACTTGTCACTTCACTACTCGCTGTCTTGGCTTCTTATCAAATTTCAATCTGTAAAGATTTTGCGATGACTTTGGAATCGTGATAAAAGCACTCCAGACATTTCATCCTACACAAAATGAACATTTTTCATGAGAGAACACGTTTAGCCTTCTAACCATATCATTCATTTCTTTGTATCATGAATGAGTATCTGTTAATCATGAACTGAAAAAAGTTTCAAAAAAGTTTCGATCATGGTGTATCAGGACCAACAACGTACAAAGCACCATGTACAGTTTAGACAGAGCTGTGATTTATGCAATAAAGATGTCTAAAACGTGGCCCCACTGGGCTGTACTCGAAAGTTTGATACACTGATTTGACTTGTTCGTACCCAATTGCTGCTCGTACTAGTTCATTAATATTGATTTGTGCACAGCAAGCATGAAACACATCTACAATTACGTAGCGATATATAGTGCATGTATGCATTACGTATTGCTGTATGAAACTATAAAACCTAAAACAAACACATGTGAGCCTACACCTTCTGTTTATGCATGGATGTATAGTTAATGCATGGTAGGATGGTGTGAAATAGCCAAGTAACTGTACTGAAATATTGCTTGTTTCGGAATATTTATGTTTTACCGTTCGTTCTGTAAGAGACTTGGGCTACGATTACCATCTGCACTGTGAAACTGAATCAATTTGTAAAGCTCTACTGTGTAGTAATAAGCAGATTTGGGCTACTGCTGCAAATAGGACAAGGACAGCATTGCAATTTGTTTTAGGAATTAGTTGGCTGCCTACTGTGAGTCGGTGATAATCACGAATTATATGCTATGTATGAAGAGTCACCAACTTACTACAGTTTGTTTTGAATCTTTATTTGGTCGTTAAATTGGCAAATAAACATCGTTTTAATGGAAACGTATCAAAGCAAAACACGGGGGAGAAAAAATCGTTTGATTGAATAAGGCGCCGTTTAAAAGGCCAAACCTTTATTGAACCATTTAAATGTTGAAACGTGACAGTCCTAATAGCATAATTACATTTATTAGTCCGTTAAAAATTATTATGCAGCGCCTGGCAGATATTCTTCACGCTGAACAGCGAATGATCCTGTCATGAAGAATCATGCTCACTAATTGGATAAAAGAGTTTATCAATGAAGTCTGTTGCAGTCCTAAACAGTAAATTTTGTATCATTGTGACTGCAAATATATCAACTGTATTTTTTCGGGCAGATTCGGGCAAGTAGAAATAGTATACAAACTGTGCCTGACCGGGCAAGTGCAAAAAACTGAAGTCATCAGAGCCTGATACTATGTTGGGGTGTTTCTTTTAATGTAAAATTTCTTGCAAAACTGATTTTAGAATGTTTTTTTTTTTTCCGGTGGTTTGTTCCATATGCACTAGCCAAAAATGTGCATGTGTCAGGCAGATTTAATGAAAAAAGTTCAAACGATAAAAATTTTAACGTAGAATTTGGCTTTACTACATCAAACAGATGTATTCAGTGTTCACCAGCATATTCTTCTGTGTGTGGCACAAGGCATTTTAAATAACACACAAAAACTTTTAATTCCATGATTTTTCACATAATACTTAACTCACAAGAAGGACAAAAAGCTTTGAGATTAGATTTAACTTGTCACTGCCATTTTCCCGACTGTAGGCCTCCCCGACTGTAGGCCTCGGCCCAACTGTGTACCATTGAAGAAGGAATACTGGTACATAGATGTCAGTTACTGGTTCCTTGGACCCTTATTGGAATCATTCATGGAGTGGCTCCACCATATGTTACCTCGGATTTGGTCCGTCCTGCGTTCACAGTGGTGCATATGGTAGAAGGGAATAGAGTGCCAACTCTACCCTGAAGGGTGCCAAGATGTTGCTAATAGGGATTTTGTGGAAAGTTGAGATACAGTCATTTTCATTTTTGACTGATTTATAACATGATTTTAGAAAACATGGTACCACTGCTTTTGTTGGCAAAATATTTATGACATCTTATGTAAAGAAGTACAGTAAAAGAACTGGTATCTAGAGGCAAATACAATGCATGGAATTAAACATGTTAAACGTGTTCATCCTCATTCTTGCTTTTACAATGCAACAAGGTTTCTTTGCACTTCAATATGTACAATACTGTCCAGGTGCATAGCCAGAAATTTGCCGGGGGGGGGGGCCTTTAGGCAAACTATCTAAGCATAGAGCCACCATAGGTTGGTGCGAAGCGTACATGACAATTTGACTGAAAATACCACTTTCCAGGCCTTGTAAGTTGCATCAAAACATTTTTTATTTTGAGTTACTAGAAATATCATCAAAAAAAATCATTAAAAAAATACCAAAAATATGCTCAAGGTGGTTGCCGGCTGCCCCCTTCGCGCCCCCCCCCCTTGGCTATGTGCCTGATACTGTTATGCTTTTAGTTAAAGAGGGATTTGCATCACCCCAAGTATGACTTTTACTTGGTGGTAAGCCCCGCCCATAACTGTCTTTATTGCTTCTCCTTGTGCAGACACAAACTTAGTTCACAGCTAAAGGACACATCCTGATGAGTATAAAAGACCCCATGTGTAGTCAAAACATTCTCTGTGCATGCTGTGTAATATGAGCTGCTCTGCATCTTTTGAATTTTGTAACTCTGATGTCAATCAAAGAGTAGTCACCAACTGATACTTTTGCTTACCCCCAACTAAAAGTCATACTTGGGGTGATGCAAATGCATCTTTATGATAAATTTAAGTGTAACTTGTATTAGACAACTGCCCTCCTAAAATCTTGGGTGGGCAATTAATTGCCCACCTTGAAGCGTGACACCTAAAGGAAGGCGGGCAGTTGCTTGCTCTCCTGAAAGATTTTCATGACCAGGCCTGAGCCGCACACTATTAAATCACTTCTTGCAATGCAATGTGACGGAAGACCCTTTTCCAAATAGCCATTACACAAGATTATGGGACAGCCTTTTAGTTCATGTCCCTTTTGGCCACAGTGAAATGCCACTGACAAATTTATATGATGCACACCAAATCCCATAATCCTTTGTAAATGCTTTATGCCAAAGGTCACACTGTGTGTATGGGTCTACAGTACCATCGTGACTGGCAGTTTTATGAGAGCTTATCAATTTTAATGTTACATCTGCTTCAATCCTAAAAAAAAGGGAACATAATCTTTTTTCCCCGACAGAAATCTTTGAGTCATAAGTTTGAAGCACTTTGAAGAATCAGGTACTAGCCATTGTGCATGAAGCTAATACAGGGCTGTTAATTACCAACAACCTGTCAAAACGGACTAGACGGTTGTGTAGAGCGCAAAGTCAACAGTGCGAATGAAAGTTGTGCCAACTATAGGAAACTAGTACACAACAGTAATGTTGAATTGCAAAATAAAGACCTATATTCTTGTGTTCTGTACATGTACTGTGTGCTGAGCAAATTTTCTATGAAAATGATTTTTGTACTGTACTTGACAGCTTACTTTAAAGTGTACCTAAAGTCTGAAAATTCAAAAATATATATTACAGAGCATGAAAACTGAATTCCAATGGTCCAATTCCCATCTTCACAGGACTTTCTTAAGCTGAGATATAAAATGTTGAAGTTTATTCACTCAATTTAAAAAGGTAGATTGCGCAATAATTTATGATGTCATTGTTGTACTACTCAAATTACAATCTTTGTATTTCTTTGTTTTTCTGAAAGCCACCGCACCTTGTGCCAAAATGTGATCGCGTTCTTACTGCTTTGGGGTGACTTGACTATATAAGCCCTCTCTGTACAGCATGTCATGCAAGAAAACAGGAAGCGGTCAAGGTCATATAAACATTTTTAATTTTAAAAGAAAACAAAGCATTTAATGTGAGTTGTACAACAAGATTGTCAAAAATTATTGCGCAATGAACTGTTTGGATTTAAGTGAATAAATTTTAACATTTAATATCTCAGCAATGGAATAAGCTATGACAATGGGAGTTGGACCAATAAGATTAATTTTGTAACCTCTAAAATATATATTTTTGAATTTTTAGACTTTAGGTCCACTTTAAAGTAATAATAGTCAAAAAGAGAAGACAAATCTTAACTGCCAGTGGTCATCCATGCTCAATCTGATAGAGTTCTCAATGAGCCAAAGAGGCTTCCTGACCCTGAAATGTTAAACCTAAACTAAAGTCATATCCCTCATAGTATGATTGTGATTTGTCCCCACTTCAAAAATCCAGCTTGCTAAAAACAATGTTTCTACTGTATGTCCTACTATAAAGGCACAATTTGAGCACATTCTCCAAGAACTTCAATGGTGTCAACCAGGAGTAGAAATTCATTTCCAGGGAGCTATTTTAAGATCTCCACCCTCAACAACAAAAGTCAAAAGATATATATGATTTTACTTTTTGAGGGCAATTTGGCAGATTTCAGGGGCAAACTCATGTCACACCTACATATTTTTAGTACTGGTGTCAACATGAACAACATTCTACAGTACTGTACATTACAGAATTTCCCTTCAGTGAATATCCTTACTTGAAGACTAAGCCTCATCCCAGAGGTATTTTCCTCAGACATCAGCAAATTGATACAATATTTCTTTATAGGGATAGTTCATTACTTCCATTTTTTTTTTCCTTCTATGACTGCTCTCCAAAAGTTTTTGTTCTCTGCCATACTGTGTGCTTCAGGACTCTTACAGCACACTGTGTACTCAGAGGGACTTCAGAAAGCAAAATCTTATAAAATGAAACCATTTTAATTCTTGTACAAATATTACATGTACTGTACTTAATTGTCAGGCACGAATTATGTCCCTGAAAGTTGGTAATTTACCAATTTTTATGAATAATCCTGCTTGCCTGCCAACTGCAGCACAAATGGTTTTCTTTTCTGCTCATCCACAATCTGACAGCACTTGAATCATTCATGCCCTTCTTGAAATTTTACTATGAATTGAGTATGAAATAAGCATGGAATTATTTAAAATGAGCCTGATGTAAGGCTTCAATAGGATTTCAAGCTTATTCCTGACTCTGGCCATGCTTAGACCTTACCAAACTCTGATTCCAAATCCAACTACATAAGTCAGGAAATTTCCTGACTAAATTTTATACTTGATGCTGATTTAATTTTCTATCTGAACAAATATTTCCTGACCTGTATTTTTCTTATTTCATGCTCAATTCTGACCTAATTCTGACTTATTCCCACTTGAAAACTAGCCTAAACTAAAGGAATAGCAAATTTTGGACTTACACATTTTTTGAGAGGTTCTGTCTGACAACACAACTTCCACTCCCTTTTTGACATAACTACTGTAAACCACACAAGAGGTGTAGAGGTTGCTGGAACAGGGACATACACATATGATAGGGGTGATTTTGTTCTACTTTTGAAGGGTGAGGGGTATATAAGGTACAACTGAAGACTTATATGGTCAGGGTTTCTGCCAAAGGGGGGAAAGGGGGATTTGTCCCCCCCTTTCCAGAAGAAGGTGGGTAAAATCCCCCCCTTTTCATTTCCATAAAAATTTAAAAAATTGTCCATATCTTGGTTTCTTACTTAAGAAGAGGACACCTTTGCAGCAATGTCTGGACTTTCATAAGTAAATGGGCTTTAAAACCCTTCAAAATGCACCTTATAGGGGTCTTGAAGCAAGCTTTTGTCCCCCTGAACCCACTTGTAACTTTAGCCAGGGACAGCATCAGTTTGGACTAGGGGTTTAGGAGCAATTAATCCCCCCCTTTTTTGCATTTCTGGCGGAATCCCTGATGGTATACAGGATGGATATAGAGAATAAACCTGAAGGCAAAAATGCATTGAGGTTTCGATGATATATGTTCTACTCCAAATAATGCCATGATGTTTCGTATCTTTCAGTCACTTTATGTTCATATTTGATCTTGGGAATTCTTGGGAAAATTTGCTTTTTTACTTTTGGTGAACCCATGAGACGATCTTGGGAATTCTTACATTATTGCTTTTTGACCCCTGTGACCCCAGATGACCTTTGACCTCCACCAAAAACTAAAGCATTCATTTTTTCACCACAACGCATCCACATACTGAGTATGAAATCTATCCAGGTTCGGTTAGGTTAGATGAGATTTAACGTCCCAGTTTCCAACCAATTGGTTCAAGTCGAGACAACCATGGCCTTTTTTCCAGTTGTGGCTCACTGGCTTGTTTTCCCTACTCCATTGTTTATGCTGAGCACCAAGCACAAAGGCAGTAGGTTCCATTTTTTTAAAGTCTTTGGTATGACCCGGCCAGGATTTAAACCCTAGACCTTCCGGCTGCATGTCAGATGCTCTAACCACTTGACCACTGCACTGAAATCTATCCAAGCTTCCTACCTGGTGATATCGTATTAACAAGATTTTCAGTGTTTGACCCCCCAGTGACCCGATATGACTTTTGACCTCCACCAAACATGACACCATTCATCTTCGCACCATACCACATCCACATACTACGTATGAAATCTATCCAATCTTCCTACCTGGAGATGCGTGTTAACATGGTTTTCAGTGTTTGGCCCCCGGTGACCCCATATGACCTTTGACCTCCACTAAACATGATAGCATTCATCTTCGCACTATACCGCATCCACATACTATGTATGAAATCTATCCAAGCTTCCTACCTGGAGATATCGTGTTAACATGGTTTTCAGTGTTTGACCCCATCTGGCCCCAGATGACCTTTGACCTCCACCAAAAATGATAGGGTTCACTTTCTCACCATAAAGCATCTACATACTACATATGAAATCAATCCAAGCTTTCTAGCTTGAGATATCATTTTAACAAATGTTTTCATGGTTTGATCCAGGTGACCCCAAATGACCTTTGACCTCCATCAAAAACAATAGGTTCTTTCCCTCACCATAACGCATCTACATACTAAGTATGAAATCTATCCAAGCTTCCTACCTAGAGATATTATGTTAACAAGGTTTTCAGCATTTGACCCCCGGTGACCCCAGATGACCTTTGACCTCCATAAAAAACAATGGGGTTCTTTCTCTTACCATATCACATCTACATACAAAGTATGAAATTTATCCAAGCTTCCTTTCTTGAGATATCATGTTAACAAGGTTTTCAGCATTTGACCCCAGTGACCCCAGATGACCTTTGACCTCCACCAAAAACGATAGGGTTCTTCCTTGTACCATAACACATCTAAATACTGAGTATGAAATTTATCCAAACTTCTTATCTTGAGATATAGTGTTAACAAGGTTTTCAGTATTTGACCCCCGGTGACCCCAGATGACCTTTGACCTCCACCAAAAACAATAGGGTTCTTCCTCTTAATATGGGGCATCTATGTACCAAGTTTGAGAACCGTCAGAGTTTCCCTTCTTGAGATATCGTGTTAACAAGCAAAGTGCCACAAACACACATACACACACACACGCATACATACATACATATGCCATCACGAATGCATAGGTTTCTCTGATCATTGAAACCAAAAAGGCATGAGTCTAAAACATGAATACAGGCTGAAATTTGTATCAGAATATTTAGGCATGAATGGGGTCAGGAATTTAAGTGAGGATACAAGCATGAATTGAGACAGGAATTCCCCAAAAATTAAGCATGAAAGGCGACAGAAGTCAGTCTTGAAATGTGTCAATTTTGGATCTTATTTTCCTGACTTAAAACTCCTAACTTACATATTTCTAGAAGGGATGGGGGGGGGGGGGCTCTCACAAGGTCAATTGTACTTGAAGTCACTGTATACAGTAATATGCTCATGCATTTAAACACTTAAGTGCAGTAATACAGTAATACTACACAGTATCTTTCATAGAGAAATACAAAATGTTGTTAAAACAATTGACCTTAAAGGACTCAAGCACCATTTAAAGACCAAATTTCTAATAGGTACAAAAAACATACACTTCAATTTCAAAGTTGAAACTGTAAAAGTCAGGACTAGCAAATCTGAGTGACTGTAAGTTGGTTACTCTCCAAAATGTCAAGTCTGGCTGCATAGTTTGAACATTATACTATTAAATCATGAGAAAACAAACATTTGCCCAGGCACAGGAAAAAAAGGCTGGCAGGTGTAAATATTTTGACCAAATTACAGGGCTTTATTGCTGCCTGCCCAGTGTGGAAAACCATGCATTGTGTTATAGTCTGTCATAAAAAAATGTAATCCTGACATGCTTTAAGGAATTTGTCGAACAGAAATTTTAATCTTTAAAAGGGTGGCTTATGCAGAATGATTGACAATTCAAAATAAGATTTTCAGGTACTGTAACTTTGTTTTAATTTCTGATGTAACATTTACCACACAACATGAAATTCAATGCCTTGTAGCTTACAAATAATGATGTAACATCCATCACTCCTGCAGGGCACACTATTTTTGGGAATAAAAGCTATCAAGGGGAGTTTCCTAGTGAGACTGACACTGAGAGGACTCTCACACTTGATCTCTAGCAGGAGATCAGATCCAGATCTGATCCATCCCTATAGAGACCAAAATGTAGTGTGAAAGTTCTGACACTCAAGATCTCAAGATTTTGATCCAACCACAGCCCTGGGCAGATCAGATCTAGAGTGGGGGATCAAAACCTTTTGTGTGAAAGCTCAGTGAATCAATTTGAACTGAGATCAAGATGGCATATGAACAAACACTGCAACACAACCTCTACAAACTTATACTGTATACTGTAAGGGGGTATAATACACTGTAATAGCTTATGCTGCACTATCCAGCAGCACCTAGCAAATCAACTGCTCCATTGCAAATACTTTACCATTTTTTTCACAAATGTTGCGACAACCAAGATAATTTTTTGGTTTGCTTTCTTGATGCACTCATTGACAAGAACAAAAAAAAAAAAAAAAATAACCACTCAACAAAGCTGTCAAGAGGCTTCTCAGATTTAGGGAAAGGGCTAGCTGAGATCCTCTAGCTCTTGAATTTTGTCATTTTCTAAGGTAATGTTACTGTATGTCAGTCTCAGGCACAGTTAATGATAATTTTTTAAAGATGAACTTCAAATTGAAAATGATTAGGGGCATGGGGGCTCTGCCCTATAGTCTCCAGTCCAGATGGTCCTGCTGACAGGAAGAAATGTCACTAACACAGATAATGCAGAAAGGTTGTCATTACTCCATACAGCAGCTTTATGAGAGTGCCTTTTAATAAGATAGGAACTTTTGTGATATGCACAGTATGTGATATACTGTAGCACTTTAGCAATCTCTATATTTGTTTTAAGCAATTGGTGAGGTAAGGAGGTGGGATGTAGATCTATGGGTACAAGTCTTATGAGCAGTGTGTGAGTCTTATTTACAAACTTGCTGTTTACCAATTGCTAACTTGGGGTTTGATTCACTGCAGGGGATCAAATGTGAAAACAAAATCCTTCATCTCGAGCTAGGATATGATCCCTTGCTCGTGCTCAGCTCCTTAAGTGTGAAAGCAGTCTGAATGGTTTTATAACAAAAATATTCTGTTCATGCCATGATGGTGCTATTTAAAAATATTTCCCTTCCCTAAATCATCTTAATTAATGACTAAACAGTCTTTTTTGCACAAACTGTTCTTCAGTCTTCACCTCTTTGTGCTGACCTATCTATGAATGTCTACCTTGAAAAATCTAATTCCATTATACCTAGACAACTGAAGAGCAATCCTCAGAACCAATGAGTCATTTCCTAATGTTGACCATTTTTATCATGCTTGTTTAGCTGTGTTTACATTTGCTGTTCTTTCAATGACAACCAGATAGGATGTTCCCTTGAACAGACAAACAAAGAATGAACACTTGTAATGTACTCTAATATATCTTTTTATGGGTTTCTAAAAAATTATGAATTAATGAAAAGGAACAGAATAATGAATTTATCTCAAGGATGCTATACATGATGGTTTGACAAACACTGTGTACTGTACAGTATTGTATATACAGTAAATGTTCTGTGCCTGTTGATCACTGTACAGTATTGTAGTGAAAAATTTTAAGTGAAGCTACAGTACACTGTAGCACAGTAATATATTCAAAAATTTATCAAGGTTTCAAAAATTTAAAAGCTCTCTTCTAAAATGAAGGTGGGTAATACACGTACTGTATATACAGGTAGGACATTTTGTTCAATTTCTAAAAAATGGGTCTATCTTATTTGCACTAACCTTTAAGAACTTTAATGCTACTGTGGGATCAAAAGTTTTAAATAAGAGTGTACTGTGCAACACAACATATAGCATATTTTATCCTGTATATGAAAATAAATGCTATAAGACGAAACAAATTAAAATAATAAAATGATACTGAGAAAAAAATTAGTATGACTGACAATGTACTGCACTATAGTTTTTGAAATAGTTCATTTTATTAACTATAAAAATGTCTACTTTAGAACTAGCATCTTCCCAATTTTAGCCACTAACTAAACAATACCAAGTGCCTAAAAACAACTTGCCAAAATCAAATTCCTACAGTATATATACAAGTAAATTACTAAACTTACATCAAATTGAAGTTTGGTTTGCTATAAATCCAAAACAATAAAATCATCTTGAATTTTATGTACTTTGCAAGAAACAGGGCCTGAAATGCACACAATGTACTGTATGCCCCATACCATACTACAGTCTAGGTCTACTGTACATACTGCACTACAAGATAAAAAGGAAACGTACGTTATACATCTTTAACATTATTAACTGAACATAAACTTGAGATGAAAGACATTATTATACAGCATGACCATTCAATTACCATAGCTTCATTTCTGCTAAAACAGAAAGAGTGTAGAATAAGTGCACACAAACTGAGGAAAAAAGAAATTCTGTGCCTAATGGAATACCTACTGTACACTTGCTGCAACTGGACTTAAGCAGGAAATTTCGAAGTGAGAACTATCCTTGACACTCATGTACCATTAGTGAGAAAGCACAGTTTAGTTAAACTAGTAACTGCCTTCATTTCCCCTTGCTTTTTCTTAAGAGTGTAATAAACTTACTGATGTTGATGTAATCAATGTACAATAATATGTAAATGGCAGATTTCTGGTTAGTAACACTAGTACTACAACCATACTGAAGCCATTATGAGCTAGCTGAGATCAGTTTATACTGTACTATATGTCCATGTATCTTTTCAAGGATGATGTATTTTATACTGTAGGAAGATCTTAGTTTGCAGTGCTGCAAAGTAATTGATCTCTTCTGAAACTATGAATCTCAAAACTGTCACATAGCATTTCTTAGTCACCTTGATTGGCACCATTATTGTGCAGTAATGCCTTTATGGGGGATAACCCACTGCAAAATCATTTTTTACAATCTGAGCATCAAATGAAGTACTTTTCAAATACAATATGATTCAAATTGATTTTTACAAAAAGATCCATATTTTCTTCACATTTTTCAAACTTGCCATTCTGAATAGGAGGGGATCTGAAGAAAAAGTACTGTATGTTTTGTACAAATGTCAACAAGACTGAAAAAAAACATAATTTTCATGAGGATGTTATCATGCACAAAAAATATAAACTTCCCATTGTCAAAATTTCCCTCAAAATAGCAGGATGTGAAGGGTTTTGGTGACATGCCAGCATGTGTGCATCCAATAGCCACATAGAGCACCTATGCTGAAGCCAACATTTTTCTGCATTACGGAAAAGGGACAGAATTCACGCAATCAGAAATGGAACATGGGAATTTGTAATTTTGACTGGCAATGAAAAAAAAAAGCATTAGAAATGTGAGCAGAAGTTGTAAACTTTCAGTGTTAGAACATTCAAAGCAGAGAACAATGGATATTGCTGTTTATCAAGGTCTACTACTCTTCTACAGCGTAGCAGCATGAAAAATGTACACACATATGCACCAAGACCCTAGCTGTCCACTACAAACTGTACTACTTTTTAGTCAGCTGGGGGAGTTGCATACAATAAGAGTAGGTACACATTACATACCCCTGTAGTAAAAATTCTTACTGAAAAACTGACAAAACATGGAACACGGCAGGAAAATGAGAAGATCAAGGAAAATGAAAACTTAACAAAATGGAATCCCGAATTTAGAAAATGGAAAAACTTTTGACTTTAACCTATGCCAGCAAGTGTACTGTACATATCCAATAGCCACACAGAGTACCTGTGGCAGCATCCGGGTCTTTCGATTACCCAGCAACTTTGAAGTGAAAAGAACAACTGACTGCAGTAGGACCATATGAAAACACTTCATGCTCTATACCACTGGTGTGAATACACTACCTGTACTACACTACACTGCCAATTACGTGCATTACATTGTTTTCACTCCAACACGTTGTCATGGGGAAGTGACGTGTCACCGACCGATCCCATATTCTTTATTGACTTCACAAAAGTTGGTCCAGACATGGATAACATGTAAAGTTTCTAGAGAACCAGTATAAAACATAATGAGATCAATTCACATGTTCATGCCACAGTCATACACTGCAGACACTGCATGGTGGGCATAGAGCATATGTGCAAGAATGCAAGCATGCACGTTAAGTTTTGTGCATGTAAACACTGGCATGATTACAGTGCATGCAGAAAGCAGACAAATTAGAAACTACTTTTCATTGTGATGACAGTGTATGCACACCTCACAAACTCTTTTGCCAAACAGCCATGGTGTCATTTGTAAGTTACATAAATGAGCTGTCTATTGTATAACAGAGTGAGCATATCCATAGTAGCAGGATAATGAAAACAAAGCTGTCTATTCTGACAGTACATTCTGCTCATGGACAACATGGAAAAACTTTATCTGAGTAAGAACTGGACCGGGGTAATTTTAAGTCCTGCTATCCCCCTCCCCTCCCCCTCACCCTTCACCACTACCAAATAAAGTAATGTATTCAGGTATTAGGCATTTTGAATAGAATTCTTTGGAGATCTAACTTCAGAATGTGGCTAATTTCTTAGAAAAGAAAAACACTGACAGGAATGCAGTGTTAAAGTTATGGTGACATGCAACCAAAATGACCTGTTAATCAATTTGCAGTAAAAGAGCCTGAGTAAAATCCCCAAAGGAAGGATCCTGTGGAATAATTTCAAAATTTTTTTCCGTTCTCAGAATAAGCCTGATCTTCAAAGTGTGATGGTTTCTGAAGTAACACAATGCCTATGCAGAAGTACTGATGTTAATTGTTGTACAGTGTTAGCCTTTTTATATAAAACTTATTGCTAGATAGTTCAGGGTTTGGCAAATGATTATATTTTTCAAGAAGACAACTTCAAAGGAAAAATGCAGTCATCCCAATACTGTGTACCCCGGTATCCTACTTCATGACTGGCTTTCAAGAATCATGTGACAATATTTTTCTCACTGAATTGTTAAATTCATGCAGAGTATAACTCCTTGGTTTACCTTAAAATATGGTATATTTATGTTCTGAAGCATATGAAAGATGCTTGAAAGTGAAATAAGAGGGTATTGTTGAGATTTAGCTCAGTGTTTGAAAATAAGTTTGGGGGCGACTACTTATGCCCTAATTTCCAAAATAAATCCCTTGAACATACCATGTTAATCAGTTGCAACTGACCTTGAAGTCTGAAAAACATGGATAATAGTAGTCATATTTTGTTAGGCTCCCCTCTTTCGTGACATCACAATTCAAATTTGCATATTTATCTTTTTATTCAGAATGTAGGTGTAAAATACATATTACCCTGTAAAATGGTCAATATTAGACAAACTTCAATTGCATGAATTGTGAATAAGTTTTTCTGGGCTTTTAATGCTTTTCACATCAAATACGAAACACTGTCATTTTCCTGAGCTGTCACCAGACCTTCAACACACAGGCTATTGCCATTATAACCCCTATTGACATTACAGTCTACTGAACAACCATGTCAGGGTAATACTTCCATGGTACAGTTATGGCTACTGTTGTTTGTGCAGTAGTTTACTTCCCTGGGTCTCTGTCACTCTGTGACCAGTGCAGTATATATTGTACAGTTCAAGTACCCAATGTGGTATGTAGTTATAACACAGGCTGTAGAGTATTTTGAGTTCTACTTTTTTTGTGTTCATTCAACTCTGAATGAAAGATACACCTGATCACTTTTGCAAACTTAAAAATGGAGACTTTCAATGTCTGTACTTCCCAGAAATTATACAAAGCTATGTATGTGCGCACTTGCTAACCAATCTACATTCCAGCCAGTTTATACTTCCAAATCTTGACACGCTATAAAGCTACTACGAACCATGGTCATCCCTTGCTCTTCCAGGCCAGTCACAGACAAAGCACAACTGATGAGTTGAACAGGGTTCAACTTTCATTACTGCACTAGCCCATACTGAAGTATGAATAATTGGCCTTTTGATTCTGGGCAATTACCCATATATTTATATTTGGTCAACAAAATAGTCTCCTTTAAAAACAGCCAGTGCAACAATGGTCTCCACTTGTTAGCTGGATTCTATAACTTAATTACTTTATTTTCTTTAACAGAAATATTAGTCAAAATTCACACTATAACACCTCTTTTGTAGTTCAACAGTTTTGCAGGCTTTCTTTTATTACACTGTAGAGTAAAATACAAAAGCTCAGAAGCCCATAGAGCACAATATACATATACATGTATATTGCAAGCGTCATGGTTCTGAGAATCAAGGTTAACATATGGTATATGGTACAGTACTCTACATAAAAACTACGAAATGTACAGTATTTTACAGTACTGTACTTTGGGTAGTATGCAGAACAAACCACACATCATTGCTAACCCTACTGAAAGTCTGTCAAACACTGAATATTCAACATACAGTAATGTTTCCCCTATTAGATCTTCACCTAATTACCCTAAGAGATGTTACATGTGCAACATGGTACAGGGTGAGCTCCAGCTGGTAAAGCTGAATCTTATGCTGGCTATATCAGTCACTATACAGTTGCTCTACAAATGCAATGTAAACAACCCCACGGGCATTCTAAAAACCCTGCACAAATGTATTTTAAAAGCAAGACATCCTGCTTTGATTTCATTTTCTTATGTGAGCACTGCACAGAACCTCCAGGACAGTGCAGTACTGTAGGCTGGCTGTTTTAAATATCCAAATAGTTGTATGCACAATGAGAACTCACATCTATACAAATCTTTTAAGAATGAAAGATGTGTTACCATAACAAGAGCAGTTGGTACCATTAGCTGTAAGGCTTGTAGAAGGAAGTATACACCTTTGCTTTTTTTATAAATTCTTAACCTTTAACATGCACTATACTTAAACTAATCTTGCCATGTATCACATCATCAACCTGTTTTCATCCAGGGACAGTGTTCAAGCTAACAGAATATTAAAGTCAATTAAGTATATCATTTACACTTTCATTTCTATTTTCATAAACATTTTAGTGTCCTGGATGTATTATGCAAGCACTTCTTAATGTCAAGTAAAGGCACAGACCCTTGAGTTTTGCTGATTTCCAGAAAAACTAAGACTTCCTCAATCATATCTCCCTTACTAAATAATAAAAACGAGGAACTCATAAATCTGTGAGTTCACTGTCATCCCACATGCAGTATACATTCTGTTTTAAAACAAGGGCAAGGCAGCATGACAACTTTTGGAAGGAAGAAAATGTGTAGCAAAGTTCTGAGAATATGACGTACGGTGTACCAAGATTGTGGTTATTTGAAGTGGTTCTTGTGTTACAGAATTAAAAATTGAGAATTCATATCAATGAGTTCACACTATAGATGAGTGACAACATGATCAATACAGTAGCTCTCACAACTTCTGGAATCCCAGAAGGTAAAGTACTGTAGGAAGAATGCCATCAGGAGGTTTCATGGGGTGGAGGTGGGGGCTGGGAGGAGCTCTGCACCATTCAAATCCAGAGTTTTGGCAGTAAATTTGAAGGTGTTAAGACAAAGAGAAAAGTACTGAAAGAGCTGCAACCCCCACAGCCTCACCTCCTTGGTTCTGACAGCCCCAAGGAAGCAGTCTACTGTACTGGTCTGTGTTTTAACGCTTGTGAGGTGGGTAGCATGTACTGTACAGTAAGAACTTGCTTGGCAGAATAACATTACTGTATTGAAAATTTACACCACTGTTCACATTCAGATATGTGACAGCAATCTTGCCTACTATAAAAACCCTCTAGAATTCCACTAAGATAGTATTCATAATACAGTAGAAACTTTTTGACTTATAATCAACCATGGAAGCAGCGAGCCACATGCAACTATAAAGGAAACAAACAGAGCTGGACAAAATATTCATTTCCAGCAACTATGTCAAATTTCCTACAATTTACACATGGTTTTACTATACAAGTAAACCAGAATGCAGAAATGCATTGAGATTTCGATGAACTCATTTCAATAGACTTAAGCTTCATCCTCAACTTCAAAGGCTCTACAATGTTAATGTTAATGTTCTGGACCAATACTACCACCATGTATGAGAATTTGCTATGATATCTACAGTATATAACTTAAAATATAATAATGGTAACAAGGTTTTCAGACTTTGATCTCTGGTGACCTGAAATGACCTTGCACTGAACACAAAAACAGGAACAACCGACATTTCTGTAATAAAAATGGTAAATAAACACCATGTATAAAAGTTTCTTTGAGTTTCAAATATCCTGTTTTGTAAGTTCTTTATATGTTGACATTCAGTGACCTCAGATGACCTTTGACATCTAACAAATACAATAGGGCACTTTCATCACTGTAATGCATTTACAAGGCAAAGTGTGGGAAGTATATATACATGCTTCCTTTCTTGAAATAATTGTTAACAAGTTTTTTAGAGTTTGACCTCTGGTTACCTCAGGTGACCTTTGACCTCCACCAAAAACAATAAGTTTCTTCCCCTTTATATGAGGCATCCATATACCAAGTATGAGAACTACTGGAGTTGCTCTTCTTAAGATATCGTATTAATGAGCTAAGTGTCAAAAACACACACATACATGCACACACACACCCTTACATACACACGCATAGACACATACACATGCTATCATGACTGCACAGGTTTCTGTTTCACTGAAACCAAATACTAGCCACATTTTCATCAAAGTTCAAATTTCTCTTCAAATACGAAAAGTTCCCTGCAAAGAGCTTTCTTTCCACATTCCTAATTTTTTCCACCCTTGGAAATAAAAACAAAAAACTTAAATTTATATTTTTTTATAATTTTTAGATGACTGGAAACTACTGTAAATGCATGTGTTTGCACCTGTAAAGCAATTATTGCTCTGCAGCTTCACAATACAGCCTGTAAACATAAGCCCATCACCAGTAACGTTTCTTGTTGTAGTAATATCAATATTTTTATCTCATCAAAAACATCTCATCAACAACATCTTTTGTAATATTAAGAACAGTATGAAATACAATTTAGTCCATGATGATACTGTACTGTACATCCAGTGAAAAACCACTTTTTACATAGGTCGTTGATTATTGACTCCATAAGGTTTTAGCATGCCAAGAAGGAAGGCAAACTGAAAAGAAAGGTCAGAAATAACCAAATTCGTTTCTTTTGTATACTGAAGACACACTTAAAGTTTTCTGGAGTAACTATCGTTTAATTCCTATGTGTGTTTCTTGCTTGAGATATGACATGCAGAACTTATCACATTTTACATACCTTGGAGGAAGCAGACAACATGTCAAAACTTCACATTTAAGACCCAAATTTGCTTTCCTTTATTTTTTAGTATAGATTGCTTTATCTTGGATTTTGATTAGGGTTGCTACTTTTCCCAATGGGTAATAAATTTTAAAAATTCTAAAAGGTAGGTTAGTTAGATGAGGTTTAACGCCCCAGTTTCCAACCAATTGGTTCAAGTCGAGATGACCACAGCCTTTTTTCCAGTTGTGGCTCACTGGCTTGTTTTCCCTACTCCATTGCTTATGCTGAGCACCAAGCACAAAGGCAGTAGGTTCCGTTTTTTAAAGTCTTTGGTATGACCCGGCCAGGATTTGAACCCTAGACCTTCTAAAAGGTAGGATGCTTTGATGTACAGTACCACATTCTGTACAATCAAATTATATCTATTTATAAAAAAGAAAAACAAAATAATGGTAACTGAGTCAAGATACACAGTATGACATTACAATCTGATTCCTTCAAGATCATTTCTGGTTTAAACTTCAGCTGCTAACATCTTCAAGAAATATGAACTGAATGAATATTCAAAACTAAACTATATTTGGAGGTTTACTGTTTTTTGGATTCAAACACAAAGCACAGAATGTCCAACTTACTTGAAACAACCTGTGTGCCAGTATACATCTACTGCCTTTACATGATCTTCTTCCATAATGGTCTTCCCACAACTATTACAGATATGGAGGACTGGTTTACCTGGAAAGAACAAAAGCAATTCAAAAATAATTGGACACCATGAATCAAAAGCATCTACTTTAGTTAGGGTAAACTTTGGTGGATAAAAGTGGCAAAAGCAGGGGATAAAATACCTGTATAGTTTACACTGACAATTTGCTACCTGACCAGAAAGCCAAAAGCCTTAGTGATTCCTCGCCAGTGAAATGTAAGTATATTTAGACTGTGTTTTCAAATTGACAAATTTAACCCTGTTGACCTCTGGTGACCCCAAATAACCTTTGACCTCTACCAAAAACAATAGGGTTCATCTTTCTAATATGGGCCATGCACATGCTAAGTATGAGGTTCCTTGCAGTTACACATCTTGAGATGGAGTGTTTATGAGCAATTTCCAAGGTATTTACCATTCTGACCTGTGTGAATCAGAATTAAATCATGATTAACTGTGTAGGTACTATTGATTCCCAAGGAATCAATTATACCTACACAATTAATCATGATTTAATTTTGATTCACACCATTAGAGTTCAGAAAAAACAGTATACTGTATCTTAACTATATGTGTCTGCCCTTAATCCATGTGACTACCCTTTAGTCCTACAGCCCTTTGATCCCAAACCCTATTGAACCACCAATGGGTTCCCCAAAAAATCCTACTAAAGCAGCTAAAGTCGAGCTCCAGGAGCTGGCCTGGCCTATGGACCTAAAAGGTTAGCGATAGGCTACTAAGCCTAGCCATGGTAACGAAGGCAAAATGACCCTCAAAAATACCTTGAACAGGAAACCAAAACAGGAAAAGGATACTCATTCGGGGCTACCATGACCTTCTACTTCAAGTAATCCAAAAAGAGGAATCCAAAAGTACGACAAAAGCGGTAAAAAAAACAAGAGCAGACAATGAAAGAAAACTGCGATGTAAACATAATTCGGCGGTAAACTAAATGAGCACGAACTCTTAGGTCTCATCCCTGAAGTGAGTATAGCCCCGCTGCTGTGTCACTACTTTACCGAGACTAATTCCACGTTAGATGGGACTGTTTACATGTGTAATAGATGAGGTAAGTAGGAGTGAAATAGTTTGTAGTAGCAATGGGCTGTAAAATTATTAAAAACTTATCATGAACCAACAACACCCCCCTTTCCTTTTTATACAATTCTCCCCCCCTCCCCCCACACAATTCCCAACCCATGAAAATTACTCCTCAGACAGCTTCCCATATCAGAAACTTTGGAACTGTCCACAGGAAATTTGTCTGGGTTGGGAATTGCGTGGGTGGGAATTGTCTTGGGAAAACTATCGCAGGTTTTTGTCCTGGGAGAATTATTAGAGTGGAAACTGTCCAGAGGGGAGTTGTCCATGAACCGTGAGGCTATAGGGCTTTTTAATTGTACCTGCTTTGTGATCAAATTTGGCATAAGACAACAATTCAATCCTGTTTCAACACAATACTGTACACACAGCATACTGTTTCAAATGAGTTTTCTATTCAGATAACCAATATCAATTTTACTTCCAGTGATACATCTACTGTATTTAACATTTATACCAAGTTACAACTGCATGATAAAGTACTACATTATTACAGTACAATAGGCAATTTGATGTTTTAGTCAAGTGGGGTAAAAAAAAAAAAACACTGGGTAAGTTGGGGTAAAAACCAACTCCCCTACAGGCCAAGAGTTATCAATTTAAATGAGTTGTATACTTTATTTTGTAACCACATATCTCTGCCTTACTATGACATAATTTGTATAACTGTGCTTGCTCTCTTAAGCAGCAATGGAATTTGAAATGAAAAATTGCCCAAGCAGGCAAGTTTGAAGTTTGTACTTTCCATCCGAAAATTTTATTGCAAGAAACCCTTATACAATGGTAAGCCTATGGTAACAATACGTATATCTAGAGTGTGTCTACATCACAACAGTCTATTCCCTGTAGCTTCACATCTGTCAGAGCCATCTTGGTTTTTTTTTTTTTTTTTAACCCCACCAATAAGTATGCAAGTAAGGTAAAAAAAAAAAAAATTGCTATTTCTAAGTTACTCATTCTTGGTTTTGTTTACCTGCCATTTTTACATATCAATACACAGGATCCTCAAAAGGCAGAATCTTGTTGCAAAAAGTATCATAGAATTGATTTTCTTGACTGTAGAATATTATGGAATCCTTTGGTATTGGTTTTATGCACCTTTACTGTAGGTACAGTACAGTAGCCTATTACAGTGCAGTAGACTCTAGGCTACAGGAGGAAAATCAATGGCCTAATGTTGTATCCTCTGTAAACTATGCAAAGTTACTCTAAAATACTGTAAGTGTAAATGCCATACTGCATTTTTGACACCTAGCCTTCTTTGAGAATTGTTTTTGATGGCCTCTGTTCAGCATTTGTGGCTCACCATAGGGGCACAGGGGGGCACTTGCCCCCCCCCCCCAAAAGTTTGCAAAGTATGGTCTTCAATTTTCAAGAAAAAAATAATAATAAAAAACCAGAATGCAAAAATGCATTGAGGTTCCGATGATACACGTTCTGTTCCAAATAATGCCATGATGTCCCAGATCTTTCAGTCACTGGTCAAGTGCTATCTTAACATGTTGGAAAAATAATTTTAGGTTCATACTTGATCTTGGGAATTCTTGAGAAAATTTGCATTTTGACTTCTGGTGAACCCATGAGACAATCTTGGGAATTCTTAAAATTTTGCTTTTTGACCCCTGTGACCCCAGATGACCTCTGACCTCCACCAAAAACGAAAGCATTTATATTTTCACTACAACGCATCTACATACTGAGTATGAAATCTATCCAAGCTTCCTACCTTGAGATATCATGTTAAAAAGGTTTTCAGGGTTTGACCCTCAGTGACCCCAGATGACCTTTGACCTCCATCAAAAACAATAGGGTTCTTCCTTGTACCATAACACATCTACATTCTAAGCATGAAATTTATCCAAGCTTCCTATCTTGAGATATTGAGTTCACAAGGTTTTCAGCATTTGACCCCCGGTGACCCCAGATGACCTTTGACCTCCACCAAAAACAATAGGGTTCTCCCTCTTACCATAACACATCTACATACTACGTATGAAATTCATCCAAGCTTCCTATCTTGAGATATCATGTTAACAAGGTTTTCAGGTTTTGACCCCCAGTGACCCCAGATGACCTTTGACCTCCACCAAAAACAATAGGGTTCTCCCTTTTACCATACACATCTACAAACTAAGTATGAAATTCATCCAAGCTTTCTACCTTGAGATATCGTGCATACAAGGTTTTCAGGTTTTGACCCCCAGTGAACCCAGATGACCTTTGACCCCCACCAAAAATTATAGGGTTCTTTCTCTTACCATAATGCATCTACATACTACGTATGAAATTCATCCAAGCTTCCTACCTTGAGATATCATGCACACAAGGTTTTCAGGTTTTGACCCCCGGTGACCCCAGATGACCTTTGACCCCCACCAAAAACGATAGGGTTCTTCCTCTTAATATGAGGCATCTGTGTACCGAGTTTGAAAACTGTCAGAGTTTCTCTTCTTGAGATATTGTGCACACAAGCTAAGTGTCAGAAACACACACACGCACACACACACACACACACGCCAAGCTGACTACATAGGTTCCTTTTGCTAATGCAAGGAACCAAAAATATCCGAAAATGAACAGTACAACTCACAATTGTCACACTCACACATAATTACAGGCCTACTATCAAAACAGATAGCACAGTTAGCCGGCTCAGTCGGAACATACATAGCTAGAGTTCAATACTACAGTGCAGGTCGGAAGTTCAGGTTATAGCCTAATTGTTGGGACTATAAAAAAAGTGATCAATCATGAGGATTTTTACTGCGCAAGCAAAACATGATACGGAATGTAACAGCTGTATTCGTTTACGAGAAAATCAGGACGATTTGTCTTACCGGCCGGGACGCTCACTTTTCCTTTCAAAAAACCAGACAATCCCGATTAATCGGGACGGATGGTAACCCTGGTCTAGAGTTGCATGTACTCAAAATTTACAAAGCAATGTTGTAAAAGCAATACTGATGGCACCTGACATTGTTTTGGAAGTGTTTTTGCATGACAATTGTTGTTCTTTTAATAAATGTAAACAGATGACTGCTCATCTGTGGCAGTGACATCTCAGTAGGTATTAACCAGCTGTCACTGCTGTAGGGCTCAACACTGTATAAGCTGTCATATCTTAGGCTTGCAACAAAACAGTGAAATGTTACTTGCTTAATGTTATACTCCTTTGTCTGTTGCCTCAACATCACAACCTTAAAGTGAATACTCTTCAGATACTAAGTCCTTTAATGGCTTCTTTTACTTTTCCTCTGTGTTAATTTTCCACAGCATTTTTCTACCTGAGAAATAACTTGATGGAATCCAAATTGATTACAGTCCATCACTTTGTTGGTGTTCTTTATGCGTAGTGCTCTTTGTACACAGTCTTTCAAGATATTCTTTTAAATGTACCATTTTCCCCTAGGCCAATAGTCAATGATGGGAATACAAAAGCTCAGGTATACCATTGCAAGGTAGGCTCCTTGTTAAGCCTTTCTAATGAATGTGGCCTGGAATTCGAAAAAAAGTTTATGTGAGCCATACCAAAGTAAAATAGCAACTTCCATTGATGAAATCCACCTTTGAAGAACACTCTCTACTCAAACTCACACATGAAAGATCAAGCCTTACTTACCTGGCGCAGGAGTATTTGTGATCACGACGGCGGAGCTCCAAAGTGGGACCTGTTCCATTCAGCCAGTCTACAATGGGACGACTGTCGGGTGGTGTCAGTTAAGTCAAGCTTGTCCCTTGGGGACGTTGTTACTCCTTCAGGGAGCAGAACTCCTTCGGGCATATTGTTTGGTTTACACCCCTGGCTCTTCGCCAGAGAGTCAGGGGACTTTTGGACAAAAAGCCTTATTTTTAAGGACATTTGTAGGTTGTCCATAGGGAATTTAGGCTGTCCAAAATATTTTTTTGTTGTCCAAATAAAAGTGAAAAACAAAAGGTGAACAATTGTATATCCTGTCTCTGGCATAGAAAACAAATATTTTTATTTCTATAGTTCAATGATGAAAGCAAAATTGATGAAAAAAGCTCAGCAAGCTCTACATCTAGGTTTTTTATTATGGCTATCGAAGCCATCGTATACATTTAATCCCCTCGGTGACATTGTGCACAGTTTGTTCCACATCCAAATATTCTCCAAGCTTTTTAATTTATCCCTAGAATGAGTCAAAATTTGTTCCTTTTGTTCACTTGTCACAAATGAAGGAATACAAGGTGGTACCATGGTCTGAAGAATTATAACTATAAAGTGATCAGGAGAGTGAGAAGCCAGGTGAGTATACAACTGGGAGCAAGACCTTAAGAGACCCGATCCTACAACCCCACCGGGCTTCCCTTACCACCCTCTGGAGATAAAGGCATATATATATATATATATATATATATATATATATATATATATATATATATATATATATATATATATATATATATATATATATATATATATATATATATATATATATATATGCAAACTTGTACAAAGACAAAAAGTAAAGCTGATACTTGATAACATCAAACTACGGAACATTTGATACTCATATCCAAATTACTTTCTTTACTTTTTCTCTTAAATTACAAGCCCCCTGTGAGCAGGGGGTTGTAGAATATGCCATGGTATTCCCTGCCTGTCGTAAGAGGCGACTAAAGGGAAGGACTGGAACCGTATTTGAACTGTATTTGAAACCCAACTTGAACTTGAACTGTGTTTGAAACCGTATGCACTTTACCTTTTTATCTAGCTGACGCTATATAATACATTCGTGCTGGTGTGTCGTTAAATCCCATCTAACTCTTGAAGCACAAACTGTACAAGGGTAAACATTCACTTCCAGTATGAACACAAACTTAACAGAAAATCTCTCCAACCCATCTCTTACTACTGGAGTACACTATGATCTTGTGCAAAACTTGATTTATATAATGGCACAAGAGTAAAATGCCATTAAACCCAGAGATTTTGACTGATAAGCTCATCTCAACATGCAACCTGGATGATGGCAAAAAGTTGCCATGTTAAGCAATACTTAATGAGTTTGGCACAACCATCTGTGCCTTTCTTTGACAACATTCTTGCAAGATCAAGAAAGTCTTCCCTGTACTTTTTGCCATCTATGCCAAATACTGTCGACCATGTAGGAGTTAATTTTTGGCTCACCTGTTGGCTGAATCTTTCCAAGCTACAGTGTAAATCACTACCTTATGGTATCAAGGATGTCTCACACAATGTAACATTACGTCTCTGAAGGTCCCCTCAGTAATTTTGAATCAGGTTTGCACAAATTGGAATAATATGATTGGTTTGCTGGCAAAACAAGATAATCCTGATAGCCACTAAGACCCATTCCTTTTGGTACCCTGTAATTGATGCTATCAATGGTCATGCATGTATTTACACTACCTTCTTGACAGGGTTCAAAGTCCACCAAGGAGCAGTTTAAATTAAAGAAGTGTTGTGCTAACATCTATCAATCTCTTGCTACTGAAAAGGTTGCCTATTTTAACTGTCAACAAATCTTGCAGTCAGACAAAAGAAAATTTCCTACTAATTAAGTTTACTTCCTGCCTTCCTACAACTTGACCAAAAGCACCTGTCTAGTGCCCCTCCCAGCCTATTTAAAATGAATTGCATAGAGCCACATCCACACATTACTGTGTACATATGAGCTATCTGCTACTGCAGTGCATCAGCACAAGGGTAATTTCTGTAAATCAGGGTACCAATAGTGTGACATGAGGTTATAATTTGAAAATCATCTTTATTAATTGAAATTTATACTCATGATAGCATATAATCAGCATTTATTAAAAAAAATACAAGTAGTTTTGCATACAGCACTGTGCATGCTTGAAGGGATTGATTCAAACATACTGTATACATGCCAGGAAATTGAGCAACACAACAGGAACAACAAAGCAAACTTTAAGCTCCTCTTAGAAGAATAAAGAAAATCCTAAATGGTTGAAAATTCATAGTATGGGTGTACTTAGGACCCTTTGCAACAACAACATGGAAAAAGTTTAAAAGAATTCTGCAAAACTTAAAATAAAGTCAATTTGATTTTTCCCAACACTTTCAAAGGTCAAAAGGTTCACACTTTTACATATTCTGTGCAATATTCACCCTGCTTTTAACCAGTAAATGGTATTTTTAACTATATTAAATTTTCCTCTTTTATACCCTTTTGTTAGACTAGCCATTTGGTATCTTATTTTCCATCACTTTAAAGACATGTATGATATTTGCAAGATATTTCACTCCAATTAGACTGTCGTTCATAACAGGGACACCAAGAATCAGGTGTCCCCATTACACCAAATATGTAAGTAAATTGTCACATGATAAGTTTAAATTTTAAATGTCGAGTTGACCTGGGAACTTTCAAATGCTATTTAAACCACTTTGCAGTAAAAAGATACTATCAAAAGTTACTAGCCCCAGTTTTATTAAATTTTTGTTGTTCATACATGTACAGAATGACCAACGTAACTACTGCAGCATGGGGGACACCAAAAAAAATCAAATGTCCATCAGCATAAAATACTTGGTTCAAAAGACATGCAATTATGTTTTCTGGTAATATTCTGGTATCTTCTTTTCATGTGACTCAATTCACAAAAAAATTTATCGGTGTGTGCAAATGGTGAAACATCAAAGTATACCAACATAACTCAGTAAGGGGAACACCAAGATTCTGTCCATTATGAATGATGCCTTGAACAATGCAGGATTCCTGCACTTTCTGTAGAATCAATTTTCATGACTCTTCCATGACTTTCCCAGGATCAAATAAGGAATTTCCATGACCTTTTTTGGCAATTTTTGGCAAGCAGGCAGTATTAAATTTGAGATGAAGAGAATAAATTTTGATATATTACAAGTAAGAGTACATTTTTAGTATCACAAGTGAGAATGGAACTATGTCACTTTGTGAAAATTCCATGACTTTTCCAGGACTTTTGACAATTTCCCTGAATTTCAAGACTTTTCCAGTCCTTGACATAATTTTCCAAATTTTCATGACTTTTCCACATTTTTCATGACCACAGGAACCCTGCATGTTTGTTTTGATTATTTTCTTTCCAAATGTGCTATTATCTAAAAGAGTTTGATTTGATTCTTTTATCAAATGAACTTCTGCCACCTGAGAATGACCATATTGCAAAATACATTAGAAAACCAAAATAACTACAGGGACACCAAAAAGTACCAAAAAGTATGTTGGTTAGGTAGTTTTCTGTGGTTCTGTTTGGAACATTGGGTGAAGCAGTAATACTGATATTTTGGAAATGTTGACTATTGGTGATATCCTTACCATGATAAATGAGCAAAGCAAAGCAGTTCAGTCCATGATAAATGTTTTTCAGATAAATCAAATTTGCATCCTTGTAGGTCACAGCCGTAACACCAAAATTATGGGACACAAAACTAAATGAAGCAGTCTACTTTCTAGAAAATACTGAAGGTTGAAAATTCAGTTTATAAATCATCAGACAGTGATGTTGGTAAGGTATAATACAATACCTGATATGCTGGTTTGTGGTATTAATGTCTTAGAAATTTTGCATACTGTACATTGGCAAAGTCAGTGAAAACATCCCTGGTACCCTAATGTACAGAATTACCCACAGCTCATGACTGATCAATTAGAGTCATGCTATTTGGACTTTCATTTTATAACATCAATCAAAGTGCAGTCACCAATTGTGTTAAAGATATGAAGATACTCCTACATATGTTTAACGTTTGTTTAATGTTTTGAGGGTCAGGAAGCCAACTGGCTCACTGAGACCCTATACTAGAGAGAGTGTGGATGAACACTGACAAGATTCCCTTTCTCTTTTCAAATTGTGCTTAGAGGTTAATGAAGCAGGCTTGTTTGAAGAGGTGCAACAGTCCCTTTACAGTTACACAGTGCTCAATTGTATATTTTTGACCCTGAACTACAGAATAATGTATACAGTTTTCAAGGGGTCTTGATACAGGTACAATTACACAGAACGATGTTCACAACAGCACTTGTAATATCTACAACAGCACAATGAGTTCAAACTAGGTACAAAAGTATGCAATACAGTACTGTGAGGTAGAGTACCTATTTAAGAAAGCATAGGTACCATGATATGAGCAATAAGACCTACATTCCAGTAGCAAATGCAATGCATCAATTTGTTACATCCTTTTGTGCTTTCCAAGTCTTACATTGTTATATCCTTAACAAGGCATCTCTTAGGGACCAAAGGAGCTAAATTTACATTTGAAATAGAAGTTAGGTGATTTCTTGGGGCTACTGTACTTTTTGGAATCAAGTGTAAAATTTGTTTCCACAATGAGCAACTGGTCAATGACCACTGAAAAGCTCTACTAGCATTACATTATGTATGTGCTGTAGGGTACAAATTTTACGATCATTCTTTTTCACATTTTGCTAAATGTGCCCACTAATCTTTACCAGGATTACTTTGAGTTCGTGGGCTACAGGGTCCATCAGTATTGATTTCGTTGACAATCAATGAAAAGGGGAGAAAAGAGAGCTTTTGGTGATTTTTTTTGGGGGGGGAAGGAGTTTCTCTTTGGGCATTCTTTTCTTTTTTTTTTTTTTTTTTTGAGACAACCTTAACACCTCAAAGTGAATTTGACTTCTGAGAGTGTAAGTCACCTGTTACCAGGGTTGGAAATTCGCCAAAAAATCTGGTCAGCAAAATTGACTTTAGTGCTGACCAACAAGTACCCTTTCCCCAGGTTTGGTAAGCCTGGGAAAGATTTTAATCAGCCCTTATTGTTGAGGAAAATTCAACGGATGGAGAGTGCACATATCAGCATGGCAACTTTGCAAGGTTGTTTTAAGGTACAGTATTTCATTTTTATATTAAATTATAAACAATGTACACAACAGTGGCACATAAAGTGCACAGAAAAACCAAAATTAATATAGCATTCATCAGGTATTCAATGTTGTAATCTTTATTGAACTACTGATTTGCAGGTAACAACTAACAACTTTACAGCAGGATCTGAGTTAAAAACTCAAAATGAAATACCAGCTTAGCCAAGTGCTCACTGGAAACTGAAGAGGATTCAGCTGATAAAGAAAATTTCATGGTTGTTTACACTTCTACAGTATTTTATTTTCAAGAAATCAGTTTCATTGCTTAGACTTTGCAATGATTTCATTGTTAAAAACTTTACAATGATCCCTTTCCTGAACCTTGCCTTGCTTTGGCCTTGCTGTAGATTGTGTTGTTTCTCCTATTTGTTCTGCGCTAGTGGTGGTTGTACTGGTATGAACGTTAGGCCTTTCACTGTCACTAACAGTAACACTACTGCTCGGTGTAGAAAACATAACATTAGGCTCCTCGGAAGGCTCGGACGTCACACTTGCATGCTCACACAAACTTTTCCATTTCTTAAAACCAAAGTTTTCTAACGTTGAGAATCTTTTTATATTGTGTAGGCCACTAGGCTGTCTATTGTTGTCTTTGCTGAGTATAAATGTAGACCTATATATCGTCAGGTAAGTTTAAGCCAAGGTATCCAGAGATTTGTTGGAATATTTAGGGTTACATTTTGTACAATCCTGTAGTACTCGCCGCATGTAGATGCACGGCCGGGTACCCGTACGTACGGTACAGCACGCTGTACGCGTACCGTACATACAGAATCCGCTCAAGCAGCGCGGCGATCACATTTCATGGTGATCTTAATATAAAATTACTATAGAGCTACTGTCTACAGCATCGTGGCTCAAGATGCGCAGTGTCGGCCTGTATGTGTATGTTCATTAATACTGTTGATTTACGGCATTACTGTGATGCGTACATGTTCGTTCATTGGTGGTTTTGAACTTGTGATGGGCTTACGCAGCATATAAACCTGTTATCGGCAAACATTTGATCATTCTTTGAAACTCTGCATGTGGGTCATTGCTTTCAATGTTTTGGTACGCCACTTGCGTACCGTGGGAATACATGAAAGTAATTTTAGTAAGCAGTGGTTTATTTTTAGTACGCTGGCGGACTAGCGGACCGCGAATTTCCAACCCTGCCTGTTACCCTGTATATGGTATTTTGTATACTGTAACTGTAGTATGCACTGTAACTTGCATTATCATGAACTGAACAATACAGTGCAGATGCAGAGAACTGTATGTGTACCACAGATACACTACTGTAAGCAAACTCTCGTGAAAGAACCTTAGCTTCATTGGGGGCAGGTCACTTGGGAAAGCTCTACTCCATTTGCTTGAAGGTCTGTTATGGTACATTCAAGAACCATGCATGCACATTCGGCATGCAATACAGTAAGGTACTTTAAGTACCACATAATTATTTCCATTTCACTTGCTTCAGTTTACAAGTTTTGGTCCTAATTCCCCTCCTACCTGACTTCAGTGCCTTCACAAATTACTACCAGCCAAAGGCCACTTGGTCATGTCCTTTTCAGTTACACATTATAGTTAGAGTCAGGACTATGAATACACTACACCAAAAGTGATGATCACTTCCTTTCTCTCAATGTACTGTACTGCATTATGGTACACTGCCAGGCAGCAATAAGTGAAATCCCAGTCATAACTGCATTACAGGTACAGGTCTACTCTTATTTGAATTATTAGTCATCCACAAAATGTGTCAGCATTAATTTCATTAGCAACTCTGACAATTCCAGCAAAATTGGTATTCTCAATGTGAAGTGTACATCTGCTTCTTTTCCTAACATGTGATCACCCACTGTGTAGTGTACAGCATGTTCAACTAAACACACAATCTACATCACAGTTCTGTAATGAGGCCATTTGAAAACAACAGTACCTTACTGCTGTAGGAATGCATCATTCATGAATATGGAACAGTAAACACATCTATACTTTGGACATTCATACAGACATGAAGGGATGAATATTATCAGTGTTCTGGACCAAAACAAAAGCCAGAAAAAATCTAATCATGGAAAAAGGGATCTACAAATGAGTCAATGTGATCTGATTACACTGTACATATGGCCACAGTGCATGACTTATTGCTGAGGAGTGTTGTATTCAATTACTTTACTCAAGTACCACAGTACAGTACTTTTGAATACTAAGATTATTGAGCACCAAGTATCAAAAGTCCAAGAACAGCTTTTAAGAATCCCAGTACCAAGTATCTGTGTCTGAGTATGGCATTTTAACCCATAACTGCATATGAGTACAAGTCTTTCATCTGACCATTCTTATTTTCAATATACAAGACAATTTTCAATGTACATGGCTTGCCTTCTTGTTTTAGATGATTCCTACTGTAGATCTAATAGCCTTCTTCCCTTAGTCTCAGCCACTTAAATCGAACATTTGAATTACTTAATCCCTCCAGAACCCTTTGACCTCCACCAAACACCACAGGGATCATACTCAATACAGGCCATCGTATGCTGCAAGTAAGTAGGAGATTCAACTGAATTTCCAGCACTTGAGATATCATGTTTTACAAGGTTTTGACCTCTAGTAAGTCCAAGTCATTAAGCTCCAAGAAAAATTTGCAAAATGCAAAAATACTTGATATCATAATTCATAAAGAACAGCCTACCTCATCAAACATTCTGGTATACATGTGTGAAACACTAAAAGGTAATAACCCTTAGCGGGGTTTGCTCATTGACTGTGAGTAAAAACAGCAGAAGCAGCAAGCTAAGTCAAAACGTCTCTCTTCCTACAGTAGTCCAACAGACAATTATTAAAACACGTGCTACTATAAATCCAAGATTGAAAAGTGTTGATTCTTCCTATAAGTGTAATTGGTAACACAGTGATTTCACTGACTCGGGCACCCGGGTCAATGATGCACAACTTTTCACTTTCACGCACAGACACAAAACCTCTGGGGTCAAACTGATGCACAGCTTTTTCGCCCCAACAATCAGTAATGATAATGCAATTTTGCCAATACATTCATTGTTCAAATTAATTCACAAAATGTAGCATTTTCCAGTTCCCACATTGATTATCAGCAGATTGAATATCATGTCTTACAACAGAAAGATAATGAAAAACAGGGTTTCTGTCAAAGGGGGAAAGGGGGGATTTGTTCCCCCTTTCCAGAAGAAGGTGGGTAAAATCGCCCCCTTTTCGTTTCCATAAAAATTGTCCATATCTTGGTTTCTTACTTAAGAAGAGGACACCTTTGCAGCAATGTTTGGACTTTCATAAGTAAATGGCCTTTAAAACCCTTCAAAATACACCTTACAGGGGTCTTGAAGTAAGCTTTTGTCCCCCTGAACCCACTTGTAACTTTAGCCAGGGACAGCATCAATTTGGACTCGAGGTTTAGGAGCAATTAAGCCCCGCCTTTTTTGCATTTCTGGCGGAATCCCTGGAAAAGCATCACAAATATAGAAAATAAACAAAAAAACAGGAATAAACAGGAATAAAGTTTGTGGTATTAAATTTAAATTTATTTTGACCCCTTCTCCTGTAAATCTGACTCTTGTAATTTATTTTGAAGGGTCTGTGACTCCTGAAAAAAAGGATGAGTGAAAACCCTGTAACACCAATACAAATGTCACAGTTAGAGTTATCTACTGTAAGTTATTACCATTGAAGAGAGATACAGTACTTTGACCCTTGGAGGATAACTTTGGCCCTTTCCAAAGAAAATAAAGGTTTGAAGTCAAAAGTTTTGTACTGACAAATTCTAGTCAGGTATGTCCCCTTTAAGGAGGACTGCCAATACTAATGCTATACACTGGTAGGGGCTCTTGGGCTAAAAAGAACAGTGTCCTATAAAGGATTCTTCTATTTTTCAGTAATAAACCAAATGAAGAAAACCTTGCAAGATTGTGATTGCCTCACCCAGGTGATAAGTATTTACAATAAAAAGTTATGTACTCGTTACGACAAATAATAAATTAGTTCCTTTTGCAAAGCTTTGTCTGAGAAGATGCAGGTCAGCAATCAGTCAAAAAACCTGTACATGTGGGTGAACTTCAGACCACCCAATCAGTAACAAAAAGTACTTTTTTAGCTAAACGCCACAGTTCTTTGGGATCCCATGTGGATTAAAATGTAAATCTGCCATGAAAACAATGAAAAATAGGCAATAAATTTGATTAATGACTTTCTTATTTTAATTTTAGCATGAAAACTACAGTAGCATTTTAGCATAGCTGTCATTTTGTACCATACCTTGATGGTGACACATTGAAGCAGAAAATTTGTTTTTAGTTACAACTTTAAAATATCATCTTTTGGGGCCAAACACTCCTTTATTTAATACTACAGTAGATATCTTTGCAACTAACCATTATCAATTGGAATTACAACATATGGGCCAAAGGAGGTCTTCCCCCATGGGGTAACTTTGGCCCACATTATTATTACAAAAATATATACTTAAGCCAAGAAGATTCAGGTCCCATATCATGAATAAAAAACATATGCAATACAAAAAAGTGCAGCAAAGTATTCCCTTTCTACTGTAAGTTCTAGTTCCTTCCATAGGAGCATAATTCTGGTCCAAACTTTGGCAGTCTCTGTGGCAATCTGTTTTGGCAGAGATATGCTGACTAGTGAAAATGACAGAGGACCAATTGCACAAAGTTTGATATACTAGCTGGAATGGCAAGTGAAAAAATATGTTAAGGGAAATCCCTGATGCTCCTGATGCCCATGGTATAATGAGTGCATCATCTTCATGATGAGAAACCACAATGACCTTCTGTGTCACCAAGATTACAATCGCATTTACATGGAGCAGCACCACCCTACTACCAAGCACAATGGTGATCTACTGTAGGGTTTGGAGAAAAAGGAAACTCTTACACATGTAGAAAATTTAAAGAACCACAGCAAAAAAAGTAGGCCCATGCAGGTAATTTTCTAGGTTCACTTACAAAGGGCCTTAAATCATAATCTGGACAGTACAATTTTTTTAACTTCCTCTGCCAAATAAACAAAACATAAAGAACTATACCTCTGAAAATGCCTGAAAATTTGAAAAGATCAATGGGTTTCAATTTGCCAATATTTAGTTGGCCAGGCAGTTTATTCCCCCATTTAATTATCAAATGTATGTAAAGCAGTGACAGTACGAGTTGTAACATACTCTAACTTTTAACTGTTATCTTGTACAGTACAGTATCTCTGATTTTTATGAACTCTTAATATTACATAAACTGTCTCTCTCTCTTGACAAGACCTTATGGTAGTTTATTCAGTTTTCTTTCAGTTTCAGTCCTCCACTTTCTTCTAAAACAAACTGTAAGAAACTTTTTGTAGTTTCTTACACCTTCCAGGAGAAAAAAAGTTTTTCCTACAAAAACCAAACCCCAGTGCAACCATCACTTAAAGTCACACATTTGCATGTATGATTTATAAATGTAATGTTATAGTGTCATTAATGAGGTGTATGAAAAGAAAAATGTCATTTAACATAAAGGTGAAACCATATCAAATTAGGCTAAGGCCTAGGCTACAGTACTGAAGGCCAACATATTTGATCAATAATATCATGTGTGCCATTTATCAATCATAACAGGCCTGTTTACAGTAAAGGTGTGTATCTGTCTGATTTTTGATGTTTGGACTGCCCAATCATCAGTTTTGAACAAAAACTGGACCACCCAAAACTGATGACCACCCAAAACCAAACCAGCACTGGTTTAGGACCCAAACTGATGAAGCTCTCAGACCTGCCAGGACCAATCCGAAAAACCCAAAGCAAACTTTCATGGAACAAGTATAGTGCCTATAGTTGATAAGATCTCCTTTGCATGCATATTCACAAAGTGCAAAATATAACCAGAAAGCCAAAAGGCTTAGTGATTCCTTGCCATATGCAGGGCTGAAATTTAGCACTCGTCCGATCGTCCGTGACGGGTAAAATTTGCATCGGACAACCACTTTCTCTCCTTGAACTTGTCCGATGGACGAGCAGATTTTATTTGTAACTGAATAGTTCCCTACATCAGCAGGAAAGTATGTCATAAAAATCCCCTTAAGAAGTGGCAGTGAGACAATGGTATTGGCTACCATTTATCATTGTACCATGCCAATAAATATGGAAAAGTGCAGAATTTAAAGTAAATGTTTGTTTTCTATGGCAGAGACAGGAAATAGAATTGTTCATCTCTTGTTCGTCACTTTCATTCGGACAACCAAAAACTATTTCGGACAACCTAAATTTAGTTTTAGGTTGTCCGGTGGGCAACCTGAAAATTTCCTTAAAAATCAGGCCTGATATGGATATATTGTAACAAACATGAATCACCCACATGACAAGCATGTGATGATGATCCCTCATAGTTATCCTATTTGAGATATCATGTTAAAAAGGTCAAAAGCTTTTGAAATCTTGTGACCCAAAGTGACCTACATGCTAAATATAAACAATCCACTGGCTAAGAATGAGATCCCTCATAGTTACCCTCCTTAAAATATGTTTACTAGGTTTTGACCTTTTGTGACCTCAACGACCTTTGACCTGCACGAAAAATAATACTGATGATCTTCTCAATATGGTCAATACACAAGGTAAGTATGTGATCCCTCACAGTTACCCTTCTTGAGATATCATGTTTACAAGGTTTTTGACCTTTTGACCTCTGGTGACCCCAAATGACCTCTGACCTCCACCAAAATACTAGGGATCTTCTACTCAATATGGGCAATCCACATGATACATGAGATCCCTCACAGTTACCCTTCTTGAGATATAGTGTTGACAAGGTTTTGACCTTTTGACCTCTGGTGACTCCAAATGACCTTTGACCTCCCCCAAAAATTATAGGGATCATCTACTAATTATGGGCAATCCACATACTACGTATGAGATCCTTCACAGTTACCCTTCTTGAGATATAGTGTTTACAAGGTTTTTGACCTTTTAGCCTCTGGTGACCCCAAATGACCTCTGACCTCCACCAAAATACCAGGGATCTTCTACTCAATATGGGCAATCCACATGATACATGAGATCCCTTACAGTTACCCTTCTTGAGATATAGTGTTGACAAGGTTTTGACCTTTTGACCTCTGGTGACTCCAAATGACCTTTGACCTCCCCCAAAAATTATAGGGATCATCTACTAATTATGGGCAATCCACATACTACGTATGAGATCCTTCACAGTTACCCTTCTTGAGATATAGTGTTTACAAGGTTTTTGACCTTTTAGCCTCTGGTGACCCCAAATGACCTTTGACCTCCATCAAAAAGAAAAGGGATCATCTACTCAATATGGGCAATCCACGTGCTACATATGAGATCTCTCACAGTTACCCTTCTTGAGATATCGTGTTTACAAGGTTTTGACCTTCTGACCTCTGGTGACCCCAAATGACCTCTGACCTCCACCAAAAACTATAAGGATCATCTACTCATTATGGGCAATCCTCATGCTATGTATGAGATCCCCCACAGTTACCCTACTTGAGATATAGTATTTACAAGGTTTTGACCTTTTGACCTCTGGTCACCCCAAATGACCTTTCATCTCCACCAAAAACAATAGGGATCATCTACTCAATATGGGCAATCCACATGGTAAGTATGAGATCCCTCACATTCATCCTTCTGGAGATAACATGTTTACAAGCAATTTCCAGCATATTTACTATTTGACCCCTTGTGACCCCAAATGACCTTTCACCTCCACCAAAAAGAACAGGGATCATCTACTTATTATGGGCAACCTACTTGCCAAGTATGAGATCCCTTGAAGTTACCCTTCTTGAGATATCGTGTTTACAAGGTTTTGACCTTTTGACCTCTTGTGACCCCAAATGACCTTTGACCTCCACCAAAAACAATAGGGATCATCTACTCAATATGGGCAATCTACATGCTGAGTATGAGATCCCTCAGAGTTACCCTTCTTGAGATGTCGTGTTTACAAGCAAAGCGTCACATACACACAAACATACACACACACACACACACATGACATCACCATCGCATAGATTCCTTCGGCCTTCGGCAAGGAATCAATAAGAATTAATCACGGGACTTTAATAAATATAGTTCACTCCCATAAAGGAGAATGTAACCTTTAACCTGGTTTGGGCATTTTGTCCAGTAGGGGATGGTACTGTAAATTGTTCCTTTGAAAAGAGGCAATAAATTTAAAGGGAAATATTGCGTTTGAAAAAATACCACGACCTGACTCTAATTCCATTGTGGTCTTTTACCCTTTCCAAACATGGAACACAAATAACTTGCAGCAGATCAACACTAATCTCACGAAATATGGAAAGAAAGAAGCAGCAATTTTTGTATCTTATGGGCTCATTATACTGTAGAACGATAAGCCTCGCCCACACTATGCAACGTTCGTACTGCTGCATATTCATTTAGGAAGAGTGGTCATGTCAGGACATATATGCACCCATTACGCAATACGTGTTGACCTTGCTTACCGTAATTCCAATGACCCTGCTCACAACAAACTACCGCCACAGTTTCTGTACCCACTACGTGCTGTACATTGGAATTCAAAGCTCACACATGCATGGAGACTCGGCGTCATCTCCCTGGTTCACCGAGAGTGTGTGTTGTTAGTCGTTACAGGAGAGTCACTACAAACGTGTTAATTTATCTGCGAAAGACTTGTAGGCCCTGCATATTTCTTTTGTTTTGGATAAGTGGCAATCCCTGGCATCACAGGTTCGTAAAATTTTCATTTTGTACCATTGTCGAACCGCCAACAGTCTCTTTTACATCCGGCCATTTCGAAAGTAAATCAAACCTGCTACGGCCCAAGGGCTGCAATTCGAATTACGGGATAACTTTAACTTTGTGTATAGTATACCAGGGAGGTGATAAGACCACCTACTGTAATGTAACGGTAGTTTTGTTAGGTTGTCAAACAGAAACTCCCTGGTTAACTAATTAATACAGACATAATGTAGTAATAATTCCCACTAAAGTGCTGTACTGTACTTACAGTAGTTCGTATTTTCCGAACTTTTTTTACATGCTGTAGAAGGCGTTTGTTATTGTCTGACATAATGTGATAGAAATGATTTGACTGGTGGATTTCAAATCAGGGATGATGAAGGAGTGGTTTTGCATGCATAATTGTTTGGGTGAACAAATCTATTCTTTGTTACAGAAAGGTTAATTACTCGTTAATTAGTGCTCGGAGGGTAGAATGTTTTTCTTAGTTACCTCTCTTTCATCGAATGGGACCAGATCACAAATAAACGAGGATAGATTCAATAAAAAGCCAGACAAACGCAATTTCCCTTTTAAACAATTTAATTGTCATTTTTTCACTGGGTTGGGTCAAACACAGACAGAACACTTGAGACCAAAATGATGTCAGTTCACCACAGGTAATACCCCAACTGTCAGTCCCAGATCACCAAGACCACTTACAACCAATGTAGGTTTTTGATGGTTTCTGTTTGGTCCCGGCTTTGAGCAATTTATGCACAACTTTAGTGTACAGCATAGGGCTAGCCTAGGCCTCCCCCTCCCACCCCCACTCCTTCCCTTTACCTCTTGTTCCTTCCATCCACCTCTTCACTTTCCCAAAAGTTATATTTTAATTAATTTACAGATGATAGGTCTAGGCCTAATTGAACCTAATAGACTCCTGATGGAGGACAGGTCCAAGCTATTGTATCCCTTAAAGTCATTTTTTAAATTTCAATGGAAGAAGACATATTTGGCATCATTGTAAGCTTGAAGGACTGAAGTTTCCAATTCTGATAAATTTTTTGAAAAAAATTGTATTAATGAATGGCATGCTGCTACTGTAACTTGCATAATTAATAAAACGGGTGTGACATGTGGAACATTTAAAAGCAATAGGCAGTCACCCCCAGGGTTTCCCCCTGGGTTTTGGAGCCGACTGTAGTGGTCAAGTGGTTAGAGCATCCGACTTGCAGACGGAAGGTCTAGGGTTCAAATCCTGGCCGGGTCATCCTGGCCATACCAAAGACTTTAAAAATGGAACCTACTGCCTTTGTGCTTGGTGCTCAGCATTTGGAGTAGGGAAAACAAGCCAGTGAACCACAACTGGGAAAAAGGCTGTGGTCGTCTCGACTTGAACCAATTGGTTGGAAACTGGGACGTTAAACCTCATCTAACCTAACCCTGGGTTTTGGAGAGTGTGAGGTGGTATTAGTCCATGAGGATAAGATGGTGCCAGCCTGGGTACCAACAGTAAGGGAGCACTATCAATATTCCTATAGGTAGTACAGTACAGGTAGCAATTAAATCCAATTTCTGTGAGGTGGTGGCCAAAAACTGTGAGGTGGCCGCCTCACGAAACAATGCCAGGGGAAAACCTGACCCCAATCAGAGTTAGTATGCCCCATCACTCTAGTTCATGAATGGTCTATTTTGATCATGTGACAATGTTTTTGTTAGTGAATTACGAAATTCAAGCATAATTTCTCCTTGCTTCACCTATTGTTTGTAATATTTATGTTCAAAACACCTTCACAGGTGCTCGTAATGCAATAAAAGGAGATTTGCAAGAATTTGCTGATTTTTTTCAAAGCAAATTTTTGGGCAGCAACCTACTGCCTTTGCAGTTCACTGGTCCATAAACCAGACCTGTACATTACTTATTTCAGTGATAAAGTGACTATTATTTGAGAAGTTTCTGGAGTACCAGCTTCTTTGTAACTTTCAGATGCATTTAAATGTCCCGTACATCACAGTGCAAGTAGCTTGAATCTACAGTAGCCTGGAGTAGCCTACTGACCACACAACTTCAAAAAGAGCCCCTCAAGGCTACCAAAAAACCAGACCAAAAGCCTGTCCCACATACAGCTTCACACGATTCCACTCTTGCAGCAGTATAAAACCTATCATACCTAGGCTATAGACATAACGTTAGGCCTAGTTGCAAACATGACATGGTCCCTACTACCTATGTACTACATACAGGAATAGCCTACATGATACGAAATTTACACTAACGTTAGTGAATTCTTCCTACAAAGTTCACACATTAGTTGCATCACGTTTGGCTCACCTCCACATAGGATACATTTTTGAGTTCACTTGTTCATATACTAGCCTAGGTACAACTGCAGAATACAACATCTCCCCAAGACATAGCACTGAGACTTCAGAGGCGCAGAACTGCAGTCACTGCAGCTGCGCCCCCAAATCTCAGTGAAGGTTAGACAATCATCCCCAACCATTGAACATAAGACTCCCACTGAGTCGATCATTGTCCTAATAAAACAACCTTCATGTTACCCCACTGTGCCTCCACTGGAGGCCCTGTGGTCTTGGACAGTTAAAAATGTAGAAAGAGAGAGATAGTGTGCATATGTGACTCCATCCATGATTTTTTAAGGTTGCTTTTCTGAGAGGGGTTGTATTATGCCAGATTGGAAAGTATGGCACTTTTCGGGAGATATATGCACGAAAAAAATTGAAGTGTGCAGTGACCCCAGTGTGCACCAAGGTGTCAAATGCAGACTTCAAGTGTGCACACGAAAAGTCAAGTGTGAAATAAATACTTGGGAGAAATTTAAACAAAACCCTTGATGGCCCCCTTAACATACCACACGCACCTGTCACAACTGACTGAAAATTGAAAGTTAATGGTCACTCTCTGGTGTCATAGTACATAGTAGGCCTAGGCCTAGGCAGCCAATAGGCCGTTAATATAACATAAGGCCTACGATTTACGGTCGTTTCACCCCTTGCCAGTTCGCCCCCAACCAGTTCGCCCCTAAAAAACCAGTTCGCCCCCAAGCGATGACCGGTTCGCCCCCAAAGACCTACCAGTTCGCCCCCAAGTGCTGACCAGTTTGCCCCCTAATTTATTGACAATATACCTTTGTTATTTTCGGCATTTTTGTGCCGTTTCTTCCTTCATGTTGCATCCTTTGATGCAAATATCGAAAATTACACAAGAAAATAAGCAGAAAAGAGTTGTAGTGCCTAATTCCTCTTGAGGGGTGGCAGAGAATACCGCGCGCGTGATACCTGATTGGTTGTTCTTAGTTGATTGCACATGTGATCGTGTATGGTCAACAGTATATTCTGCGTGTGCTAGTTTTTGTTGGCATTCTACTAGGCCTTAATAAAATTCCATGCAATTCTTAAAATACAAAAAAAAAAAAGTTTTCCAATATACCTATCCCATGAAAATTGTATTTAAGTAAGCTGGAAATGTAATCACGAACTTAACAAAACTTAACACTAAGAAACCACTAAACTTCAACTAGTACAAAAGATGTGATGAGATAGCATCATGTAGGTATAGGCCTTGCGGTATTTCAGTTCAAGCGAGTCCTCTCATCACTTCCGTTACCACATTTTATGCCATTTTGCTGCTGCTGTCGTTAAAAAAATATAATCGAAAAGAAAAAATCAACTGTATTTGAATTTTTTTTAACAACAACTAACAGTGAGTGTAAGTAAAATCGAGGGGGCGAACTGGTAGGTACTTGGGGGCGAAACGACTTTTACTTTGGGGGCGAACTGGCAAGGGGCGAAATGACCGGGTACCAGGCCTACACCTACTGTAAGCCTAGGGTTATAAGAGGCAATCGCCGTCGGCTTAAAAAATCAGGTGTGCAATGTGAATTTTCAAGTGTGCAATAAAACTCTAGAAAAAAAAAATCTCGGGTGTGCAATTGCCATACAGTACTTTCCATACTGGGTATTATGCAGTTAATCCCTAGCCTGGTGACCTAGGCCTAGTACCGTTAGTAACGTTAATAAAATGTTAGGCCTAAGTAGGCTAAACGTTAGTCTGCAGTCCATTTGGCTCAGACTGGTATGGATTTAAGAAAGGATTGATCGAATTGGTAAGATAATTGCTACAAACACAAACCTGGGAGAGTAACTGCTTCCATCTTACACGTTGTCTAGAAACCATTGGCTTTTTTTGGAACGGAGAAAAATTTACCTGTCCTGGTAAATCTACTCTCTCGCTGTCAGTGTCAGAGTCAATCAACAACCTATTCAGCACTTTACCATCATATGCAATTTATACAACAGTACCGTTCACCACACTCCATATGCACACGTATGTATGTATACATAAATCCCGGACAGAAGTGAGTGCTGAATACCAAGCACAGCAGACTACAAAGTGTAAACACTGGACATGATGAACTTTGTTTTGACTTTGACACACTTCCCGTCGACGGACTTCCTTTAGTTGATTTTCCAGCCCGGGGAGCATTGCGCGTATCAAAAGCCGGGTTTAACATTTAACCTTTTAGGAATTTCAAATACCTCGAAATTAATTTTAGGTATCTCAAATTTTATTTCTGATATCTCGAATTTATTTCAGATATCTTAGAATAAAGTTGCAGATATCTTAACAGGGGCGGATCTAGGGTCTTTTCTGAGGGGGGGTCCAACATAAAAAGGGCACACTCATTTTTTTTTTAAATTTTGGTTCCCATAAACGTCAAATATTATACAATTTACCGCATGTTGACAAAGAAATGATGAACCAATAGACATGCAAAACTGGAATCAAAATCTGGAATCTAAACGGTGAAATTGCAAAGCGCGCGAAGCGAGCGAAAAGTTTTTGGGTAATCCTATTTGTACTAATTTAAAGCTTATGTAGAACAATTGTCCTGACAGTTGGGTCCTATCGGGCATAACTTTATTGTACTTCCCTCCTCGAGTCACTAGCCACACCGTACGACAGACACAAGTGAACGTTAACCAGGTTTAGCGAAATGCGATTCAATTCCCGACATTTACATAAATCCATGTATTCTACTTATATTAACTTAAAAAGGTTTAAAGGGTTTGTACTATATTTAGCTTTAAGTGTAACGGAACTGAGGATGAGTGGAAAAAGCGTACCGACAATTTTGGGTTTTACCCCAGAAATTACCCATATGAACGCCAAAATAATTAGACCGACCATGGGTGGCGGCAGAATTTTCCCAACAGGTTGCCGAGCCATATATATCAGCTACCCCAAGTTTCGACATCCCCTATTTCCAGGGGATGATGAGAAGGGCAAATGGAGGAGTTTCATTTTCCCATACCATTGCAGGCATATTTTGCATTATATCACTTAACACTTCAAGATCCGAGTTGCGCACTGATAGTGTTTTTTTTTAATCTGGATCGTGAAATTGAAAAGCGCGCGAAGCGGGCGAACATTTTTGATAGGCTTTCACATAAAACATATGAAGAAACGAAAAAAAATCTATAGGGTTTGTAGACCGACCTGGACCACACGATGAAATAGCCAACTTAAACTTTGCTCCGTAAGCCGCTCACCAACTGACTGTACCGCATGACACACACAAGAGAACACCAACACCGGCCACCATGAAAGTTACCTTTTGATACACTATGTACTCTGCCTATATGTTACTTGGTAAGGTGGACAGGACTTGTGCTATCCTGCTATGTGGAATGGAACTATTGAAGAAAATAGAGTGACTCTACAGCGCGCGTAGCGCGCCGAAAATTTTGGATTCCTTTTAGAGAAATTATCCTCTTTAGAGCAAAAACAGGTAAACCGTCGGGGCGGCTGGTTGTCGTCGGGGACTGCATACTTTCGACTAAGACTCCCGACGAAACTGTAAAACTTCCCCGATAGGGGACCAGCCTTCCCTGACGGGGGGCATGAACCCTTCCCCTACCTGGCGCCACCGCTATCTCGACTGGGGGAGGGGGTTAAAATACTGTATGTTGTGTTCCCTATATAGTTGAGGAGCGACTGTCAAAAATACTCTGTCAGAACAGATGACTGAAGTCGAATGTTTGCTTTTTATTTGCGACAGCAGACCGGTCATCGATCCAAAGACGTCAAAAAATTGAACCGACTGACATTGCCTTATTTGACCTGGTGGTGATTTTACATAGGCCTAGTAATTTTAAAATGAAACAAACACCGATTCGTCTATTGTGATTTGTGGTCAACTCTTGGCTGTGGACTTTAACCTAAGATTGGCTTTTTATTCCCATCACTAGGGCAACACTATAAAAGAAGAGAGTAATTCCAGACCAATATATCAGCGAAACGTATTTACCTACTCTCTCTTGTTCATGAGAGGAGGGGTACTAGCGGGTGGAGGGAAGGTTTCGTAGATGTAGCTTTTAGGGAGTGTGAACAGATCATTATTTTGTAAGACCAAAAGACTAGCAGTGACCTTTTGGAATCAATATTAAAGCCCAATAGTAATACGTTGTACAAAGTGCTAGCTAGTGAGTATAACGTAATATCTGCGTGTTTTGTATTACTTGGAATTCCCAAGCACGCCACACGTGGTTCCAAGCGTAAAGTGATTAGAATGCCTGACTGTCACGCAGGCAGTAAGACATACTGTAGTCACATTCTCTGTAAAACGATTGCACTGTTCGTGTTTCGGGGCGGGCAATACAGGCTACCGTAATCAAATATATTGCCCAAAGTTTCTGCGATACATGGCTAAACTTTTACGGGTGGATTGATCGATACTGCATGGGGGTAACCAAAATCTCCTCGGAATTGGACAACTGTCATTTACCTGGAAAGTGTCTCGTTTTTTTTTCTTTTTTTCTTTTTTAGTGTGAAAAAAAAAACAATTTTGAAAAAAGGGCAAATTGGGAAATTTGAGGGGCGTCCGGACGTCGGCAACCCCCCTGGATCCGCCGCCACTGCTTAATTAAAATAATTTTAGAACATCTCGAAATAACCACGAATTTCAGATATCTCAAATTCTAATTCAGATATCTCTAATTCAGTTTAAGGTATCTCAGGCTTGAATTCTGTGCTTTTTAAGTGCATCGAAACGGACACTATCAAACAGAAAGAACCAAATCCGGACCGGCAAGAACACAACCATGAACTACTTACAAACATTTACAAAGTTACCTTACACCAAGCTAGGAAAACAAAATTTCTGTGACCAACATATACGACACCCCCAGCCCACCCACCACACAAGACCATTTACAAACAGGAGAACAACAAACGCCAGAAGGCAACAACAAACGCCCGAAAGCAACAACGCCCGAAGGCAACCTCACGCCCGAAGGCAACCTTACGCCCGAAGGCAACCTCTCGCCCGAAGGCAACTTCACGCCCGAAGGCAACAACACGCAAAAAGCACAGGGCAAATAACAGGTGCACCTTGCCCAAGGGTGCCCCGGAGGCAGTTGTGGTAAAGGGTAACCTCATTATCCCCACGCTTTAACAAGCTCCACAACCGGATGCGGCTTGAATTCTATTTAAAATATCATCAAGAATTCAGTTTCAGATATCTCGAATTCTATTTCAGGTATCTCGAATTAAATTTTAGATATCCCAAATTCTACTTTAGATATCTCGAATTCAATTATAGATATCCTGAATTCTATTTTAGATATCTTAAATTAAATTCGAGATATAATAAAATTCATATTCACTAGCTCATGAATGTGAATTTTAGAGATCTCGATTTCAATTTCAGATATCCGAAACTGAATTCAAGATATCTAAAATTCATATTCATAAGTTCGTTGTACGCTAGGTACGCATGTGCAGATATCTGGCGCGGGTACTCGACTCGGTTGTACTGAGTGCATTTGCTTGACTCGCACTAGAACGGAACTTGAAATTGATGTTACTTTAAGATGTACTTCTAGGAATCTTCGGAACGTAGACTGCAGAAGAACAGGATTTAGCTAAGGATGATAGGACACTGGAAGACCACGGCGAAAGGGGAAAGGGGGAGGGGGACAGGGCCGTAGCGAGCAGGGGTGTGGGGGTGTCACACCCCCCCCCCCAATATTTGGTCGCCCGTCGGCAAATTTTCGGTCTGTCGGCAAAAAGAGGAGGGGGAAAGGAAAAGAAGAGGAAAAGAGGAGAGGAGGAAAAGAAGAGAGAAGAAGGGAAAAGATAGGGGAAAGGAAGGGAGGGAAAAGGGAAGAAGGAGAATGAAAAGAAATAAGAGAAAGCGAGAACGGGCCAGTCTGTTATCGGCTATTTCCATTTTCGGCTCTTCATCTAATTGGCCCTTTCAAGTTGAAGGCCCGTCGGCAAATTGATTATGCATGCGACGGCCTTATACGGCCGTATCAACGGCCGTCGGTGTAATTGGACGAGTGACTGAGTCCGTCGGGAACTCGGAAAAAGAAAGGGAATTAACGGCTTCCGTATAGGTGCACTATTTCGGGTCATATGACATTCTTGAAAAACCACTTTCTGCACATAATTCCTCAATCATCACCATGGGGAGCAGCACCCGATTACCCATGGAGAGGGTATCCTTAGCCCGTCTTCTAAACCCTAACTTTGACTTCAAACACATTTTGCAAACTTCTGAGGATCCGGTTTACCCACAAACATCCTGGGAAAAAATAATGCGTGCCGCGCGTGTCTTCCCTTCCCTGCAATCTCAGGCTTTTAACTTTTGAACACCAAAACGAAACAGATACAGAACCCATCTTCAGATCCTGGCGTTCAAAGCATATTTTGAACGCTTGTGTTAAGATTCTGAGTACTTTTTCTCCCTTTTTGAACGCCGGACGCCTATCCACTTATCGTATTTGAACGCCTGACGCGTCTAGTGTTCAAATGCTGAACACATGGTGTTCCAATTCTGAACGACAGGTTTAGCTCCTGAAGTATAGTGGCATGACGGGAAGAATAGCCTAACACATAAGAATTAACCGTAATCTTTGCATTGGATAATGCATTATGAACCAAAATATACCAGTCCTGCATGAGACTTAATTTTTACCAAGAGATTATGCTAAAACCTCAGAGCTTCCGGGGGCGAAGCCCTAAGGCTGGCCCAGTGTTTTAGCCAGCCCCTACTTGTGCGACAATATCGCATAAACGGCGACAAATGTCGCACAAAAAATCTGACACGCAAATTCTACCCGGGTGTAAATTTTGAGGTTCCTCATTAGGGCAGAAATCCACTCAAATATTGCACCATTTGCGATCTAGGCTCCTTTCAAATTCCAAAAATTTCCAAAGGGGAGGGGGACACCCACTCCCCTTAGACCCCTCCCCCAGGCCACAGATCCGTAAATGTCGCATTGAGAAAAACGTCCCAGCTAAAGCACTGGCGGGCCTCTTGATCCCAACCGCTTAAAACTATAGCGACCTGACGAGAGGGATAGCCAAATACATTAAAATTAGTGGGAATCTTTGCATTTGATGATGCATTATGAACAAAAATATATCCATCCTGAGACTTAATTTTTCACCCAGAGATATACTTAAACCTCAGAGCTTCCGGGGGCTTCGCCTTCCGAAATCCACTAGGTCCTTAGGCGGGCCCAGTGTTTCAGCCAGCCCCTATTTGTGCGACAATGTCGCATAAACGGCGACAAATGTCGCACAAAAAAAGAAAAGAAAATCTGACACGCAAATTCTAACCGGTGTCAATTTTGAGGTTCCTCATTGGGCAGAAATCCACTCAAATATTGCACCATTTGCGATCTAGGCACCTTTCAAATTCCAAAAATTTCCAAAGGGGAGGGGGACACTCGCATTGAGAAAACGTCCTAGCTAAAGCACTGGCGGACCTCGGGATCCCAACCGCTTAAAACTATAGCGACCTGACGAGAGGAATAGCCTAATGCACTAAAAATAGTGGGGATCTAGTTTGTATTTGATGATGCATTATGAAACAAAATATATCCATCCTGAGACTTAATTTTTCACCCAGAGATATACTTAAACCTAAGAGCTTCCGGGGGCTGCGCCCGCTGGACCCCACCAGCGGTCCTTAGGCGGGGCCCTGGACCCCACCCGCTAAAGCTCGTTTTCGCACTACGCATTACCAGATCCGTCGGCAAAACATAATCTCCACACCCCCTCAAAGATAACACCTTCGCTACGCCCCTGGAGGGGGACACCCCATTGGGCCATGGTCCCCTCACTGATGCCGATTTTTTTTTTTTTTTTTTTGGTTTTAGTTCCCAAAAATATTGAATTACCAGGCAGAAGATTTGCCTTCTTATTGGTGGAGACATTTTGGTAGGGAACTGAAATTGTCTGTGTGCAGAGTCTGCTTGCAACTTTTGGTATGGACATGATTTTCAATGCAAAATTTTGGCGTGCCTCGCTCACATTCTTTACTGTTTAGCACTCCGAATCTCATGACCAAAACCACTTTCTTCAGGAGTAGCACCAGGATTTGCCCTACTGGAGGGGGAAGCTCCCCGATGGGAGACCAGCAACCTAAAGCACGGAAAAGGGCAACCAGTTGCTACAAAAGGGACAGCGGAGCCACTTTCGAAGTGAGGAGGCTAATCATCAAAGCTGCCATATATGTTCAAGAAAATAAAAGCCTATCATCCCAGTACTAGGCGGCTCAAAATGCCCACGGCAGAAAAAGTGCGGGGACTACAGCCCGTGTAGCCCCTCGTCTCCGCGGTCCCTGTACAAAGATTTCGAATGTCTTGGCACGCCCAAAATGTTTTGGCTTCCATTTACAAAAATTTGAAAATTTGGGATTTTATTGGAAAAGATTTGAAAAATTTTAATTTTCATGGGAGAAGATTTAAAAATTTGGATGTTTATCGAGGAAAATTGGAAAAGTTTGGTGTTTGATTGAAGCATCTGCCCTCCCTTAAAACAACATCGAGCAGATCGTCTGGGCAACTGGCTTTCGGCGGGATTACATATTTTATCGCATGGATTAAGGCTCCCCGACCAAACTCCCCTAGTACGGCGAGCAACCTTCCACGACGGGGTGTGTTCCTCTTGACCCCGCTAGCAAAATCCCCACACTTTTCCGAAAAATATAGGTACATTTCCAACCTCTGTAGGGACTCCGTTTAATCAATAGAGGATCTTAGGGTAATCTGATATTATGAGTAGCATATACGGTCACATTTCGTAGCATGTATTTGTCTTGTCAGGGTCACCCTGCCGCGAAGGAACGTGTTTACATTTGATCTTTTCACTTATCCCAATATTTGCCATGGATACCACCATTTTGCATCACAACCACCTATATAAACAAAAATTTCTCAAATGGAGGAGTATATACCACCCTCCACTTACACAGCACACCCTTCCGATCAGTGGCGTAGCTAGATATTTTTTGTAGGGGGGCAAAAGCAAAAAAATTCCGACAGACTATTATCTTGATAGTTGTACGATTCGAAATTCTGGGGACCTTTTTTTTTTTTTTTTTTGCTTTCCGGGCAATTTTGAGACTGATTTTTGATTTTCACGTTGGCGTATCGATGTGTAATTCTGCTTAAAAAGATAAGAAGTGTTGTCAGTGTTTCAAATGAATTGTTTTTATTTATTTCCGACAGAGACTAGAAATTTCCCACAGAGGCCTTCGGAGGCTTTGTGGGGGGGGGGGCCGCCGCCACCTGCCCCCCCTCTAGCTACGCCACTGCTTCCGATCCTTTACACTCAACCAAAGATAAGGAGAATTCACAAAATTATGGCAGTAAGTTTCAATATATAACCAGTTCGAAAATATGAGAACGATAGCACCATTACCTTTTACGGGAGATACTTCATGTAAGACTACCTCAAACTGAGGTGAATAGACAACTGAAGGGAAATGAATAGGCTGAATAGCCTAAAGTGAATAGGATTAGTAGGTGTCTATTCACTTCAGTTTGAGGTTGACTTACATGAAGTATATACCCATTTTACAGCTCCGCCATCTATCAAAATTTTCTAAAAGGGAGGAGGACCCCTCTCCCCTTAGTCCCCCAGGACGTCACCTACGCAAGGTGACAAAGCCGCCCTCCGTGGGCAAACTATCACAAATAAGCACATCGGTCCCTTCTTAAGCTGAAATGCCCGGAACCATGCTTTCATAAGGCATGTTTTTGGGACGTTCGTTCTAATAGGATGTCATGATATCAGTTCCAGCTTGTTTTCAAAAGTGTAAATGAAGATCATTTAGGGCCACACGTGTCTTTATGGACAGAAATGCTGCACTTAAGAAATGGGTGTTATTCGTCTCCACTGTGCAGGAGCGTCGATCCTTGGGGGTCAGGGTGGGCAATTGCCCCTCCAAAGAAAATATTGGGGAGGCAAACATATGGTTTTGCCCCCCCCCCCCAATAGTTCAGGCAGAGTAAAAACAATATAATATTTTGGTGTATAGATGACTTTAGGGCTTCGAGAAAATGTCATTTTGAGCCTATTAAAGTATTAATGTGAATCTCCCATCTAACTCCTTTCAACATAGTGCATATCCCCATATGCTATTTTTTCAACACTTCATATAACTATTTATACATTTTCTATTGAAATTAGGGTCGTCTGAAAATTTTTTCCCCCATCCCCGAACCCGATCTACGCCCCTGTCACTGTGTCCAGGATAGAATGAGACCGCCAAACTTTTCGTTACCTATAGTGTAAATGATTGGGGGGGGGGGGGTCCTTAAATTATTTCGTAAGAAATTATACAATAATCCGCATTGTATGAGCTCTGTTGTGGAAAATGTAAGGCAGAGGTGGGAAACCTTTACCCTCTGACGGGCCATTTCGATAGTCACAATCCACTGGCGGGCCGCAGACAGCTAGGTTGCAACAAGCTTTCCCCATAGGGCGCAGGCCAAGGGGACCCAAACATATTTCAGTGGGGTCTAGGGAAAAGCCATCCCCGATCCCTGCCTTACATTTTCCATCAAGGACATGCACAGCGGACACGAATAACATCCATTTCTCAAGTGCAGCATTTCGGACCATAAGGACTTGAATGGCACCAAAGTGATCTTCATTTACACTGTTGAGAACAAAGCTGATATTCAATCAATAAGAAACCTATACTTAAACCACTTGTTTGAAATATGCAACTCAACAAAAACAAAAACAAAAACAAAAAAAAAAAAATGTTGGACATTTGCAGCAAGAAAGCCCCAATTGGGGCTTAAACTGGGGTCGCATTTACACTTTTGAGAAAAAAGCTGGAATTGATACCATGACATCTCCTTAGAACAAAAGTCCCACAAAAGTAAAGAAAAGTGACTTATAAAAGCATGGTCCCGGGCATTTCTTTTTTTGACAGGCTAATGACTTTCCACAAAAATACAATGCAAAACAGAAAATAATTAGGCGGAGTAACTGACAACCAAATAAACACAATTTGTTGTGTAACCTGTACCACCTGTCGTATTTTTGAAAATACGGGCCTCCAAACACTTAATTTTTCACTTCAAGATAGCAGATTTTCAAACTTTGGGCTATCAACGTTGTATTATCTTGACGTGGTTATACTCAAACTTAATACAAACCTACTACTGTTTACATGTTATGAGAGGTTGATCACTGTTTGGTGCCCCATCAGGGGATGTAGCTCCCGAAGGGGTTCTAGCTCCCTCCGGAGGCAGAAACCCTTTGGGAAGCAAAAGTCCTTTGATCAGCAGAACTGAGAACTCCTTCCGGGTAACCTTTTGGTTTTCGCCCTCTTTCACCAAACCAAAAGGTCTTTAGAAAAACATTTGTTATGTTCAAGTTTTACCCAGTCAATGGAGAGTAAGCAGTGGCATCTCCAGACTTTTCGAAGTGGGGCACAACGTTCCGCCGGAGGGGCACCCCAACATGAAAGGCTGAGTGCGCTAGAGGAGTTTTGGTGACGCAAAGCGCTGCCCTGTAGACGTTGGGGCCCACTGACGGTAATGAAAATCCTGTAAGGCAGCTTATAGACCTACAGCTCCCCGGTAATGTGACTGTAGAGACTAATAACCCACTGACGCGGACTGAGATTAAAGTTATTTTTTGTGGCTACAGGTTAGAAATAAGTTGCATATGAAATAAGTAGACCTAATTTCAAAAGACAAAACATACTGGCTGGCTCATGAAGTTACCCCCCCCCCCCGCCAGAATCTCGTTTCAGGCCGTGGACGGAAATAATGTAGAAGGAGGGATTTGTTTTGCAAATGTGCTGAACTGGAATTCGTTTTTAGGAGGGGGAGTGTAAGGCTTACACAGAAGTTCCTCCCCCTCTCAAAACTTTGAAAGCCAATTGGCGAAGATTTTCAGGCAGGGTGCCCTTCTTTCTCCCTAGGTTGTGGGCCTGCAAGTAAAGGTGATCCTAACTATCATCATGAAATTGGGTGACGTACGCGATATGAAGAAAAACGTTAAAGGAATTAGGGCTAATACTCATAACCGTAGGGAAGGGGCTTTTATACATTTTCTGATATCGATAAAGTATCAGTAGCGTGTTCAAAGGGGGGGCCAGGGGGGCACTGGCCCCCCCACCTCTGAAGCCAGTAGGGGGAAAATCTCTTAGTCGGGGGATTTAAGGGTTAGGGGAAGAGAAAAAGATTGAAGAGACACTGAGCACTCAACAGGGATGGCGCCAGGTGGGGGCGGGGAGCCCCATCGGGGAGTCTTAATCATACGATAGAGTATGCAGGCAGTCCCCGACGGCGACTGAGGGAGGATTATTTCTCAAATAAGAACCCAAATTTTTCGGCGCGCTACGCGCGCTGTATAGGTACTCTAGGATCTTCAGCAGTTCCATTTCACATTGCTAGAAAGCACATGTCCTGCCAACCTTACCACAAAACATGTAGGCAGAGAACACTGTTCATGTGGAGGTCGAAAATTTCATCGCATGTCGCTAAGGCTAGTTACTGTTCTCTAATGTGTGTCATGTGGTACGGTCAGTTTGTGAGTGACTCACGGACCAAAGTTTGGCTGTTTCATAGGGTAGTCCAAGTGTTTCGATAATATGTATGTTATCCCCAATATGGTCTAGAACCCCTACAGTTTTTCTTTTTTGTTTTCTTTATGTTCTTGATCACATTTTCTTCAGATCCATCTTCCCCATCCCCTTGTCGGCATCGGGGCTGTCGGGGCTTCAGGTCGCTGCCTCCGCCCGTCTGGCCACCTGTCGGGCAAATCCTGGCCCCATCCCTGGCACTCAAAACTTAGAAGTAGCCTACAGAATGATATTACACGTAGAAGAGATTTTTTTTTTCATTTTTTGGTCGTTTACCAAAGGATAGAGCTCTTCCAATTGTCCTACAGTGAATAATCAGACAGGATGCTATCAATATCAATATCTGTCTCATATGGTGCAGGTAGGCCTCCTATCATTAAGTTCCCTTCGCCCTTCGCGCTAGTCACTTTAACCATCTGTAATGGTAAACTATATAGATTTAAGGATGAAACAGTGCTGTTAACTTTGGCGATTATCTCAAGCAGCCTTCTTGACTGGCCTCGTGATCTTTAACGTAGTACCTGTCAATGTATGTGACACATGTAGCACACTGCGGCTTTCAACGCATAGAGGATAACCTGAACTCTCCGTCACTGACATCGAATTTTACAAAATCTGAAACAAACGAAACCTGATCAATAAGGCCTCTAGAACCAATTTAGGGCGGTCTTATTACCTTATGTTACAGGAGCTTCCGGGGGCTTCGCCCCCTGGACCCCCACCGGGGCTCTGCCCCTGGACCCCACCAGGGGCCCTGGCGCGGGCCCCTGGACCCCACGCGTGCAAACTCGCGCTTCGCGCTCGTGGTGAACCTTCGGTGCACTTTTCACATCCCTCCATGTCAGTCGGGGGAATCACAGGTTGTGCCCCCCCACCTTTGAAATCCTGCACACGCCACTGTAAAGTATTAGGCTAGTTTTCTTCATTTATCGTTCACAAAACATGGGCCTACACATCACTTGTGAGACTTTCCGGATTTCACCACATTTCGCGTCTTTATATGCCAGTTTACCGGTATTATAGGTATTTCGCGGCGATATACCGGTACTTGTTTTTCGTGATGCCACCGCACCCTACGATGAGGGTAGGAAGGAGGTTGGGTTAAATCGGGAGGTAAATAGCTAGATGGAGGCCTACCATGATTTGCGGAAAATAGCCCCATCTATAAGTATGAATGAACTCGTACACCTTTCTGAGAAGATTCTCCTCTCTCGTAGGTGCAAAAATATGCTTGGAATTAGGAAGGTTTTGTATTGTTATGAACTGCAATACTACATTCGGGGTTGTTATGAAGAGAAGTTGATATAAAAGCGTATCGTTATTCAGGGGCGGCGATCTGTTAAAATTATTGGGGGCCATTTTGCATGAATGAACATTTTGCGGCTCGGGCAGGGGTACTAGGCAGACCCGTAGCCATGCATGAAGTTTAATAAAGGGGGCACCGGCACCTCATAGGGGGCACCGAAGAAAATTATGTTTGTAGTCAGTAGTACCACCATGTGATAACATTTTGAGTGAACCACACGAGATATCTCAAGCCTACCACAGATAGCTTAAACTGATCTGTAGTATGTGTGCACATGCGCGCGAAACGCACTCTCTTCTGGTGGGAATTTTCCCTTGCTTTTGCAATACAGAGACGTGGAAACTGGAAAGTCTCCAGAAGTAAAGGGAACAAAGCTATGCATGATCACGATGGTGATTCTTCAGCTCCACAAACGGAGGTGAAGAGTTAATTACTTTGCGAACGGCGAGGTGACCGGGGACTGCCATTAGGCAGGCTTGGTGTGATCCCTTACTCCCAATCCAGGTAAGGATTTATATCTGGATATATCTGGCTAAATACAGTCTTTATATGGCCATATCAAGCCAGATATACAGCTAGATTTAGATGCCTTGATACATTATATCAAGTTTTAAAAGGCCATATCAAGCCAGATATAACTTGATACAATGCAATTCCAGATGTGCAAATAAAGTTTTATATGGCCATATCAAGCCAGGTATAACTTGATACAATGCAATTCCAGATATGCAAATAAAGTTTTATATGGCCATATCAAGCCAGATATAACTTGATGAAATGCCAGTCCAGATATGTAAATACAGTTTTATATGGCCATATCAAGCCAGATATAACTTGATGAAATGCCAGTCCCGATATGTAAATAAAGTTTTATATGGCCATATCAAGCCAGATATAACTTGATACAATGCAATTCCAGATATGCAAATAAAGTTTCATATGGCCATATCAAGCCAGATATAACTTGATAAAATGCAATTCCAGATATGCAAATAAAGTTTTATATGGCCATATCAAGCCAGATATAACTTGATACGATGCAATTCCAGATATGCAAATAAAGTTTTATATGGCCATATCAAGCCAGATTTAACTTGATGAAATGTCTGTCCAGATATGTAAATACAGTTTTATATGGCCATATCAAGCCAGATATAACTTGATACAATGCAATTCCAGATATGCAAATAAAGTTTTATATGGCCATATCAAGCCAGATATAACTTGATACAATGCAATTCCAGATATGCAAATAAAGTTTCATATGGCCATATCAAGCCAGATATAACTTGAAATGCTAGATATGCAAATGAGCATTTTGTTAGTTTGTTTTATTATTTATTTGATTTGATTCTTGGATTATGCTTGTTACAAACTAAGACATGTTTTGGATACAGCATCACCTTCCCAGACATTGCAGTTATTTAGTGGCTACACTTCTGTTAATATCGCAGTGTACTAAGTGAACTTAGGCAAATGATTTGCATATTTGGGCGGAGCTTGTATCTAAACCTACATTTTTCATGATTTAGGAAGTTGAAAGTAAAATATGCACTACGCAGTAAACAAAATTTAGAGTCAAATACGTAATAAAGTTTAAAATAAGAAGCCCATATCACTGTGATTACATAAAATAGGAAATTTCAAGGCATTTTTCTGTTCACTGTTATGAAATAAGTTGAATTTATGTACTTAAAGGCATTGTCTGGTGGTATTTTGTAGGGGTCTTATATGAAAGATAAACAATTTTCATTACATGTCATCCAAACCCCATATCAAAACTCCATTCCTAACTCAAGATACCTCTTCCTAAAGATTGGTTACTTTTAATAAGAAATACCTCCAAGTTTCCTCAAGGTCACAAAATGTGATCCAAAGTGGGCAAATTGCCTCAGATTCCTTTTGTTATTCTTTATAATTGGCTACCTTGTTTGTCCTTGAAATTTGATACCATTGGAATGTTTAGATGTTTTTCTGTGTAGATATAGTGAAAAACTTCCATACTTATGGTACAGCAACTAAAGTTATGGAATATTCAATATAGTGATATCAACATTATAAAGAAATACAAAAGCTACATCAAATCCATTTGCCCAGATGACATCACAGATTTCCCATCATGCACTAGGGAAACTGAAAATGTAGTATTTCTTCAAAAATTTGTATCTTCCGAATACAAGATGCTATTGAGATGGGGTTTTCACTGCCTAACACAGAAAATTTTTCTGCTTTTTTTGAAAGCATCAAATTTGGTCACCAGACCATGCTTTTAAGTCAATTCAACCTAATACTTACATTAAATTCTAATTCATGGAGCACTTAAACATTGTTTGCTGGTGTTCAAAGTCTCCATCCGGTTGTGGAGCTTGTTAAAGCGTGGGGATGAGGTTACCCTTTGCCACAACTGCCTCCGGGGCACCCTTGGGCAAGGTGCACCTGTATTTGCCCCGGTGCTTTTTAAGTGCTGTTACCTTTGGGCGTAGTGTTGCCTTCGGGCGTAGTGTTGCCTTCGGGCGTAATGTTGCCTTTGGGGCGTTGTGTTGCCTTCGGGCGTAGTGTTGCCTTTGGGCGTAGTGTTGCCTTCGGGCGTGTTGTTGCCGTGGGGTGTAGAGTTGCCTTCGGGCGTGGTGTTTCCTTTGGGTGTGTGGGCGGAATTAGTTTGGGTGGTTGTGGGGAGTTGTTTTGGGGTTGCTGCAGTGGCAGTTACTGGAGTTCAGTAGTAACAAAGACTCTTTTGTTCCCTGTTGCACGGTATGTATAGTTTGTTTAGCATTTGTGTTTGTGACCCGTCATGGTTTTGTTTGGGTTTGGGATTCTTCTTTAGTTTGCCAGTGCCTGTTTCTACGTACTTAAAATGCTCGTTTAAAGTCTCCATGAGGAGTGTGGACTGTAAGTCCTAACTATGATTCATAACTAGAGCAGATATGGTCCGGATACAATTTTGTCTGTGCCATATAAAGGCTTGATCCAGATAGAACTTTATCTGGCCATATATGGTTTAGATCTGGTTCTGGTTTAGATCTGTGTTATATCTTCCTAACTTTTTATCCGATCTGATATAAATTCCATATCTGGTGCAGATATGGGCCGTATATGGAAATATATTCTGCTCATATAAGGACCATATCTGGTCCAGATAAAATTTTTATCTGTTCCATATAAAGACTTGATCCAGATAAAACTTTATCTGGCCATATATGGCTTAGATCTGGTTCTGGCGTAGATCTGGGTTATATCTGCCCAATTTTTTATCTGGCCCAGATATAAATCCCATATCTGCAGCAGATATGGGCTAGATATGAAATCCATATCTGGCCCATATATGGAATTTTATATCTGGCCCATATCTGGATTTTGAGTAAGGGATAAAATGGTTCACTGGGAATTTTTATGCTAATACAGTAGTGTTCATAACTCGTGAGAACGCCGAAATTTTGCAGGAAAATTATTTGCCATGCATGGTAAAACCTGCTAGTAAACTCAGCTGGCAGTGGTGAAAGGGTATGCCCGACGTGGGGAAAAGCTACAATAAGGAGTCCAGCTAGCTGAAGCCCTGCCAGAAGCGACGGGTGCCAAAAGGATGCCAAACGGAAACGCTTGGGCGCGCGAAGCGTGCCAAAAATTTGGGATTCTGTTGGAGAAAAATTGAAAATATTTGGTTCCTGCTAAGAAAATTTAAAAAAAATGAGTTTTTATGGAAGAATCTGCACCTCCTCGTCCCAGAAAGCTCCAATTTTCAACTAAGTTACTCCTAGCCAGTCCCAATCTGTCTTAAACTCCTCCTTGTGCAGAAAAAAATTATAGTACATTGCCTAAGGTCATATCCTGGTGTGCATACGAAGCCGTAATATCACATGTAATCAGAAAACTCTCTGTGCTACGGGCCTGATCATAGGTCCCCTGTTGGGGTCCAGGGGCAAAGCACCTGAAAGACAAGCAATTTGGTGCATTCTAAAGGACACAGATCACATATTTCTGATCTCCTTAGATTGAAAATGTGTGTGAAAACATTATTTTTTCTGCATACCTCTAAATATTGGGGGGACATTTGATATTATGCCCCCACTAAAAATATTGGGGGGGCATGTCCCCCTGCCTCCCCCTCCCCTTAATCGCTGTCCATGCCTTTTTTACTTGAACACCCCAAATTACCTTAGGAAGTCTCTTCTCGTTGCCCGCTTCTTGGAGATGCAACTGTGGTGAGGTTTTTGTTATAATTTGTCCTTTCACCGTGCACTTTCACGGTGGATTACAGGAAAGGGTTAGCACTCACACACAGCTACTTTAACTGTGTAAAGATTGCATACTGGGCCTACGAGCCAGGGGGTTGGAGCTGCAAGCCCAGGCCCCTAAGTTCGGGTCATTATTTCAACTGAGATTCTATGGTTCAGGCAAACTATTTATCGAAAATCTTTGGTTAAAAATTGGGCGTTTTCTTTTATAATTCAGGATTTTCCAGGACAAAGCCTCATCCTAACCCAGTTAAAAGTATTCCGCGATACCCCTATGGACACTGGAATTCGGTTCGCAAAGAAATTATCTATATGGGCACCGGTAAATGCGTTGCAACGGAATCAGCCTATACACTTTAGAAGACATGTACCTTATAACTTTACCTAATTAATAGTTTTTCTATATTTATGCTATATTAGCACTGCAACATAACAGCGTAAGTTGCAGGGTCGGATACAGGGACTGGGGTCCAGACCTTGGACCCCCTTTTTGTAGCAGTAAAAACATTCTACTAGACTGTTCCGTTCCATTTCCTATCACAAAGTATCAAACTTTTAGTAAATCTTTGGCAAATTATCATAATTTTACCCGCTCCGCTCGCTGTAACCATCAGTCCTATTTTGTCTTGAGTACCATTACACAAAAACTTGTTTGGGAATTTGAAAAGATTTTTTTTATCAAAGGCAGGGTTGCCATTTGGCATCCCTGGCTGCCAAATTTGTCTAAATTTGGCATCCAAGGGACTTATTTGGCAACGAAAATAAATGTTTGGCAACAAACCCCTATTTTGTCATCCACGGGTGAAATTTTTGGCACCATTAGAAGTTATTGATTACTTGCCGAAGGCAGGCAAGGAAACTATGCGATGTCGTGTGTGTGTGTGTATGTGTGTGCATGTGTATGTGACGGCTTTGCTTGTTTACACGATATCTCAAGAAAGGAAAGTTGGACAGTTCTCAAACTTGGTACATAGATGGCCCATATTAAGAGGAAGAACCCTATTGTTTTTGGTGGGGGTCAAAGGTCATCTGGGGTCACCGGGGGTCAAAATCTGAAAACGTTGTTTACACGATATCTCAAGTTAGAAAGCTTGGATAGATTTCACGCTTGGTATGTAGATGCGATGTGGTGAGAGGAAGAACCGTATTGTTTTTGGCGGAGGTCAAAGGTCATCTGGGGTCACCGGGGGTCAAAATCTGAAAACCTTGTTAACATGATATCTCAAGTTAGAAAGCTTGGATAGATTTCATGCTTGGTATGTAGATGCGTTGTGGTGAGAGGAAAAACCCTATTGTTTTTGGTGGAGGTCAAAGGTCATCTGGGGTCACCGGGGGTCAAAATCTGAAAACCTTGTTAACATGATATCTCAAGTTAGAAAGCTTGGATAGATTTCATGCTTGGTATGTAGATGCGTTGTGGTGAGAGGAAGAACTCCATTGTTTTTGGTGGAGGTCAAAGGTCATCTGGGGTCACCGGAGGTCAAAATCTGAAAACCTTGTTTACACGATATCCCAAGGTAGTAGGAAGCTTGGATAGATTTCATACTTAGTATGTGGATGCGTTTTGGTGAGAGGAAGAACCGTGTTGTTTTTGGTGGAGGTCAAAGGTCATCTGGGGTCACCAGGGGTCAAAGTCTGAAAACCTTGTTTACACGGTATCTCAGGTAGGAGCTTGGATAGATTTCATACTAAGTATGTGGATGTGTTATAGCAAGGGGAAGAAGCCTATTGTTTTGGGTGGAGGTCAAAGGTCATCTGAGGTCACCGGGGGTCAAAGTCTGAAAACCTTGTTTACTCGATATCTCAAGGTGGGAAGCTTGGATGGTTTTCATACTAAGTTTGTGGATGTGTTATGGTGAGAGGAAGAACCCTATCATTTTTGGTGGAGGTCAGAGGTCATCTGGGGTCACCGGGGGTCAAAGTCTGAAAACCTTGTGTGCACGATATCTCAAGGTAGGAAGTTTTGGTAGATCTCATACTTAGTATGTGGATGTGTTATGGTTAGAGAAAGATACCTATTGTTTTTGTTGGATGTCAAAGGTTATCTGGGGTCACCAGGGGTCAAACCCTGAAAACCTTATACGATATCTCAAGGTAGGAATCTTGGATAGATTTCATACTAAGTATGTTCATGTGTTATGGTGCGAGGAAAGACCCTATTGTTTTCCATGGAGGTCACAAGCCATTTGAGGTCATCAGATGTCAAAACTGAAACTTTGTAAACATGTCATTACGAGGGAGGAAGCACAGACAAATCCCTTCTCTTTTTTTTAATTTTTTTAGTTATTCAAGTTTTAGTTCAAAGGTCATGTGACATGAGCTGACATGAGAAGGGGTCAAATTGTGACCACATCATAAAAAATGATGTAGTAGAGAAGTATAAATTTGATGGATGAACCTCAGTGTAGCAAAGCACCCTCCTTTCGGCAAAGAATCACTAAGCCTTTTGGCTTTCTGGTTCGTAATAATGTCCTGAACAAAGTGTTTAGTTCATTAGAGCTTTGTCCTGGCCTAGGCCGTATGCAGGCTGTAGATACTAGTCTGCTCATCTATGATACAACCCAACTGCAAAGTTCTACACAGCTGTCTCACGGAGCTTCAGTATTACACACACTGTGCTCTGTGGTATGCAGAAGACTCTCACTGTATCCAATCAGGGAGATGCTATTTGACAAATAGCAACTCCCTGATCCAGTTAGGGAGCTGGGAGACAGCTCCCTAATCCAATACACTTTTCAGGGCTTCGTCTGATGCTCTGGTTACATTTAGATGTGATTGGCCTTCTATAAAGATACTTTATGGCTTTGCTATTCGCAATGAAGCACATTGGACTTGAAAGATTTTTTCCTAACGTTTCATGCTCACCGTACATATGGTTTTGCCACTTCTAATGGGACAACCCTGGTCGCCAGTTCAATTCAATATTCTTTGGCATCTTTGCCCGGTGTTGCTCCTACCGGTATAGGGGATCCTACCCTTTTCAAACACCACACCACCTCCACGATCAAGTCAAACCCTTACTCCAAATCCAGATATGGGCCAGATATGAAATTCCATATATGGGCCAGATATGGATTTCATATCTGGGCCATATCTGATGCAGATATGGGATTTATATCTGGGCCAGATAAAAAATTGGGCAGATATAACCCAGATCTACGCCAGAACCAGATCTAAGCCATATATGGCCAGATAAAATTTTATCTGGATCAAGTCTTTATATGGAACAGATAAAATTTTATCTGGACCAGATATCAGTGGCGTAGCTAGACATTTTTTGTGGGAGGGCAAAGCAAAAAAATTCCCACAGATTATTATCTTGATAGTTGTTCGAAATTCTGGGGACCTTCTTTTTTTTTTTGGCTTTTCGGGCAGTTTTGAGACCGACTTTTGATTTTCACGTTGACATATCGGTGTGTTATTCTGCTTAAATGCATAAGAAGTGTTGTAAGTGTTTCAAATGACTTGCTTTTATTTATTTCCGACAGAGACTAGAAATTTCCGACAGAGGCCTTGTGGGGGGCGACCGCCCCCTGCCCCCCCCCCCTCTAGCTACGCCACTGCCAGATGTGGTCCTTATATGAGCAGAATATATTTCCATATATGGCCCATGTCTGTACCAGATATGGAATTTATATCAGATCAGATAAAAAGTTCAGCAGATATAACACAGATCTAAACCATATATGGCCAGATAAAGCTCTGTCTGGATCAAGTCTTTATATGGCACAGATAATATTTTATCCAGACCATAATCTGCTTTAGTTATGAATCATAGGTACGACTAATAGTTCCCACTCCTCATGGAGACATTCAACACGCTTTTTACGTACGTAGAAACGGGCACGAAGAAACAAAGTAGAACTTAAAGGGGAATTTTCATGATCCCAGACAGTTCCAATTCTCCCAACTATGCATCTTCTAGCTCCTCCCATAACTGTATGAGGCTCTTCCTTGTGCAAGAATAAACCTGTTTTATTGCTTAAGGACATGTCCTGGTGAGCACACAAGGCTATAAAATGTAATAAAAGTACTCTCTCTGCCTTGTGTGGAATGTGAGCTACTCTGCATCTTTCAAATTTTCAAACTTTGATGTCAATCAAAGAGCAGTCACCAACTGAGAATTTTGATATACATACACTAAAAATATACTTTGGGGTGATGACTGTCTGTCTTTAAACCTGACCGGACAAAAACATAACTCTGACATTCAACACCAGCAGATAATGATTAAGAGCTCCATGAAGAATTTAATGTAAGTTGTGGGTTGGATTGACTTTAAGTACATAAATTCAATTTATTTCATAACAGTGAACAGAAAAATGCCTTGAAATTTCCTATTTTATGTAAGCACAGTGACATGGGCTTCTTATTTTAAACTTTATTACGTATTTGACTCTAAATTTTGTTTACTGCGTAGTGCATATTTTACTTTCAACTTCCTAAATCATGAGAAATGTAGGTTTAGATACAAGCTCCGCCCAAATATGCAAATCATTTGTATAAGTTCACTTAGTGTACTGCGGTATTAACAAAAGTGTAGCCACTAAATAACTGCAATGTCTGGGAAGGTGATGCTGTATCCAAAACATGTCTTAATTTGTAACAAGCATAATTCAAGAATCAAATCAAATAAAAAATAAAACAAACTAACAAAATGCTCATTTGCGCATCAAGCATATCAAGTTATATCTGGCTTGATATGGCCATATAAAACTTTATTTGCATATCTCGCATGGATTTTTATCACGTTATATCTGGCTTGATATGGCCATATGAAACTTTATTAACATATCTGGAAAGGCATTTCGTCCGCTATGTCTGGCTTGATATGGCCATATAAAACTTTATTTGCATATCTGGAATTGCATTGTATCAATTTATATCTGGCTTGATATGGCCATATAAAACTTTATTTGCATATCTGGGCTGGCATTGAATCAAATTATATCTGGCTTGATATGGCCATATAAAACTTTATTTGCATATCTGGAAAGGCATTTCATCAAGTTATATCTGGCTTGATATGGCCATATAAAACTTTATTTGCATATCTGGGCTGGCATTGAATCAAATTATATCTGGCTTGATATGGCCATATAAAACTTTATTTGCATATCTGGAAAGGCATTTCATCAAGTTATATCTGGCTTGATATGGCCATATAAAACTTTATTTGCATATCTGGGCTGGCATTGAATCAAAGTATATCTGGCTTGATATGGCCATATAAAACTTTATTTGCATATCTGAAAAGGCATTTCATCAAGTTATATCTGGCTTGATATGGCCATATAAAACTGTATTTACATATCTAGACTGGCATTTTATCAAGTTATATCTGGCTTGATATGGCCATATAAAACTTTATTTGCATATCTGGAATTGCATTGTATCAAGTTATATCTGGCTTGATATGGCCATATAAAACTTGATATAATGTATCAAGGCAGCTAAATCTGGTTGTAGATCTGGCTTGATATGGCCATATAAAGGCTATATTTAGCCAGATATATCCAGATATCAATCCATATCTGGAATTGGAGTAAGGGAATGGTCGTTTGTTCGAGAAATCGTCCAACATAACATAACATAACGTGTTAAACGGCAAAGGAGGCAACAGCCCCATAAGATGCCCAATAGCCTAATGGCTAATGCAGACCCAAAGCAAAACCAAACCCAAAACAAATCCAAAACAAAACCAAATACCCAACAAAGCCCAGCACAATCAGATTCTGCCGGTCACAGTCACAATTAAACTTGTCAATGTTCATCTTGAAACAATTGACCGAAGTGGAATTAACAACCCACTTATGCAGGCTGTTCCACTCACTGACAGCTCTATGAGAGAAGCCGAACTTTCCAATGTCCAGTCTAGAGGAACACTTGACCAGCTTCTTATTATGGCCTCGAACCAGGCGCGTAGCTAAGGGGGCCTGGGGGCCTGGCCCCCAGATGTTTGCCAGGCGCCCCAAAATTGTGCGTGTCCTAATAAAATGTGTAAGAATTAAGGACGGTGATCGGTGCCGTGACCCCCCATTTGATACCTAGGCCCCTAAAAATTTCATCCTACGGCTACGCCCCTGTCTCGAACAACACGGGAATAAGCACAAACCTCAAGTCTAAGTAGTTACAATTAGACAGAGAACTGCTACCTGAAAGAAATTTGAAAACCTGCAGCATATCTCCCCTACTATCCTTCTTAACTCAAGGGTAGTAAGTCACAGACATTTGAGCCTATCGAGATACTGAAGGTAGATAACGTACTTCGGGGAGTGACCCTCCTCTGAACTTGCTCTAAAAGAAACTTGTCCTTTTCATGAAGAGGATTCCAAGCCTGCACAACATGATAATCAAGATGTGGCCTAACCAACTGCTTATACAGATTCAACACAAGTGTCTTTTCTAAAATTGCTAAAATTCCTCTTGATCAATCCAAGCACCCTATTTGCCTTAACAGCAGCAGTTGCACACTGCCTAGAAGGCCGCGCTTAAGATCACTTGAAATGACAACAACTACTGACCTAGGTCTTTTTCAGAAGTCATTTTACTCAAAATACTACCAGCCATGGTATAATCATACCTCAAATTTTTAGATCCAAAGTGAAGAACTTTGCATTTATCGGCGTTGCGGGTTTTCTCCTAAACTTTAAGCACTTTAAGCACTTTTTACTACTTTCATTGACCTTTATATATAGTACATATATATATATATATTATATATAAATATATATAGATATATATATATTATATATATATATATATATATAATATATATTTATATATATATATATATATATATATTATATATATATATATATTTCGGGAGGTCCCGAGTTCGAACCCCGGTGGAGTCAACTTCTTTTCACCTCGGCCAGATTTTCCAGTGTCACAGTTTTTCACTATATACATCGCAGTTGCCGTCAGCGTTTGTTCACCGTCACCTTTGTGCTCTCACACGTTTCTGCATCTCTTCGGAGATCCGCTGGCGGATTGACAATTGTGTTCAGCTGGATTGCATTATTCGTGATCTCTGGTTGGGCTTGCATCAATGGAGAACTAGTGCTGTTCCAAAAATAGGTGCCTGCCCAGGAGGTGAATTGTGAGTGCTTCATATGGTGTTTGAACAAAGGCCAAACCAACTTGGCTTCATAGCTCAGTGGTTAGAGCGTCCGCACTAGCAAGCGGGAGGTCCCGAGTTCGAACCCCGGTGGAGTCAACTTCTTTTCACCTCAGCCAGATTTTCCAGTGTCACAGTTTTTCACTATATATATATATATATGTATATATATATACATACACTTTATTTTCCAACACACGCAACCTATTATGATATATATATACATACATATACATATATATATACATACATACATATATATATATATATATATATATATATATATATGTATAGATATAGACATTAGGATGCGTGTATTGGAAAAGCCAATATATGAAAACAAAAAGCGGGGCAAAAAACGATACTTTTTGTTTTCACATATATATATATATATATATATATAAACTGAAGAATGGTGGGAAGCAGACACAGTCGCATAATTTTTAAACCTGTGGAATACGGCATCTAACACTGGCAACCCTTGCCTTGGTAAAAAGGCAAAGGTTGCCAATGTTAGACGCATATTCCACGGGTTTAAAAATTATGCGACTGTGTCCGCTTCCCACCATTCTTCAGTTTCTATATATATATACTATATATATATATATATATATATATAATGATCTAATATATATATATATATATATATAATACACATATATATCTAATATAAATATATATATATATATATATGATTTTCCAGTGTCACATTTTTTATTCACTATATATATATATATATATATTACCTACCTACTTCATAAGTGCTACGCAGTACTTTGACCTTTATATATATATATATATATATATATATATATATATTTCTGTTAATACCCTATTAGGGAGACAAATTGTAGTTATAATTAGAGGTGTACCGGATATCCGGTCCGGCCGGATAATGAAAAATTACCGGTTCCGGTTCCGGCCGGACATTTTTAAAAATCCGGCCGGAACCGGACTTTTTGTGAATCATTAGTAAAATGCCCTGCAAGTACATTTAAGAGATGTTCAAGATAAAAAGAACTAATTTAAACCAGTGTTGTCACCAAGGGGGTTGGAGAGACGGGTACAAGGGATTATCTTTCAAAAATGAGTCCCTCCCATGGAAGGGAGTACATTCCATTCACAAGTTGTACCAACTCAGGTTAAAACTAAAAACACAAACATCTCAGTGATTCCTAGATGGCTTGCTTGTGAAATGAAATAAGTTTGTATAAAGATAATCATAAATCCCATTGGTATTTACCATATCCCTCATTAAGTTCCCTTTTGGACATTGAGATGGTGGACTATGCTGGGGATCAATGAAGCAAGGGCTATAGGAACAAATCCGCTACAACAGGCGCCATGCCACACCAAGGAAAATTTCTCATATCCACCACAATTACATTGTATTTAGAAAAGAACTCCTCACCAATTTACATGCCTTGATAAAATAGTCTACTGTATGAACATACCACGATCACCTGTTGTGTGTTAAGCGAAAATGCCTAGATCTACCGAAAGAAGAAAATGAAATTATAAACTGAATTTATGTCATCTTTGACCAATCAATTCTGTAGTAGCTTCATAAACAAGCACCTCTACAGTAGCTACTGAATAATCCCCCTGCTTCTGATAATATTTAAAACATCAATATGTGTAAGGGAAATTTCACACAATGCAGATATTTGCTGTTTGAATGCTGGAAGATTGTACTGGTGTCAGGTGTATATTTGGATGAGGGGTACTAATCTAGTTTTCCAAAAAAAAAAAACAAAAACAAACAAAACAAACAAAGACCCCCAAAAGACCCCACCAAAAAAACCAAAATCTCAGAGGCTAACTCTTTATTAAATTTATGCAGGGTCGGGAGCCCACGGCCACTACCCCATAACAAGTTTAGTTAGGCATTTCGAAAAATAATTTTAATGTTTTACGCTAGTTTCTGATTGAGATTATGCACTTGTCAATTGTAACCACGGCCCCCATATCTGGGCCATAGCGGGGGCTTCGTTGCACGCATTTTTGCCAGGGATGTGTCAGTTTAATTTTAGTCCCACTACTGGGGGAATGTAATTGTGGGACTTTTAGCCAGGATGTGCCATTGCACAAAAAATGGCATGGTTACGGCTGGGTAGTGACCACAGGGTTTGAGCATTCATGAAAATACTGCATTGGTTTGGGTTAATGCTGGACCCCACTCATGCGTCAGGCCATTGTATTGAAGTTAGACGGGGGATGTGCATTGAATATGCTGCCCTGCCCTCTACACAGGACTTATTCAAATGTATGCCAAGGAAGAGACAAACACTTGTTAACTATTGCTATAAATGCCGGGTGTGCGGGGACCGTGGTTACAACTGACAAAGTGCAGTTATCTATCTCAGGTCACAGCATTTGAATCTGTAAATAACTTGAATTGCATTTAACTAATTAAGAGAATGAATCTTGAACTAAATGGCCAAGTTCAAAAGAAAATGAAAACAAACAAAAACAAAAGCTACACATAAGTGACCTTGATTGAAGTCTCTTAAAATCCACATGGAAGAGCTCAAAAATCAACAGGACTTTTATCACTCATGTTTACCTGGATCCCCCCCCCCACCCCCCCCCCCCCCCACCCCCCCCCCCCCCCACCCCCCCCCCCCCCCACCCCCCCCCCCCCCCACCCCCCCCCCCCCCCACCCCCCCCCCCCCCCACCCCCCCCCCCCCCCACCCCCCCCCCCCCCCACCCCCCCCCCCCCCCACCCCCCCCCCCCCCCACCCCCCCCCCCCCCCACCCCCCCCCCCCCCCACCCCCCCCCCCCCCCACCCCCCCCCCCCCCCACCCCCCCCCCCCCCCACCCCCCCCCCCCCCCACCCCCCCCCCCCCCCACCCCCCCCCCCCCCCACCCCCCCCCCCCCCCACCCCCCCCCCCCCCCACCCCCCCCCCCCCCCACCCCCCCCCCCCCCCACCCCCCCCCCCCCCCACCCCCCCCCCCCCCCACCCCCCCCCCCCCCCACCCCCCCCCCCCCCCACCCCCCCCCCCCCCCACCCCCCCCCCCCCCCACCCCCCCCCCCCCCCACCCCCCCCCCCCCCCACCCCCCCCATATTCCTAGGTGCCCTGCAAATGGCATTTCATGAGCAATACTCAGTATTTCCCTTCTATAGGTCCTAGGTACCACAATTTGATGGTAAATTCTCCACTCTTCATCTAATGGTGCATCAGGTGGTCGCCATTTACGCATCAAAATATTGTTTTTCAAATAAAAGCAGACTGGGACGTCTTTCGATTCATCCTCAGTGAGTGCACCAGCTATTAATGGCTGAAGCTCTTCATCATGTTGTTGTTGGACTGACAACTGGTCTCTGTGGAGTGTGTCAGACATTTCTGATTTTTCCTGTTCTACCCCCTCACTATGTGTGGGGCCAGGAGACTCACAATCCTGACTATCATTAAGATTAGTCATAAAAGATTGGCTGAGATCATACCAAGAATCTTCACTTTCGTGACTATTTTTACTAGAATCTTTTCCAGATTCTGACTCCTCTTTTGGGAGTGTTGTTCCATTTTTAGGAACTAATTCCTCAATTTTAGAGGGCGGATGATTAAGTTTATCATCCTTATTTTCAGAAATCATACCCTCATTTTTAGAGAGTGGATGTTTAACATTATCATCCTTACATGATTCCCTACTTGTTCCACTTTTGGGAACTGTATCCTCACTTTTGGAGGGTGGATGTTTAAGATTATCATCCACGGCGAGCTTTTGTGACATAGCTCTAGTGACAGCACAGGCAGGGAATAAATTTGGAAATTCCTTTTCTAATTGCTCTGTGTTGTTATAATCACATGGTTTATCTGTCAAAATTGCATTGGCTACTACCTTTCCACCAGCTAGGTCATTGCCTAGCAACAGAGATACCCCCTTTACAGGTAGAGTAGGTCTGACCCCTACTATGACCGACCCAGAAACTAAATCTGACTTCAAATTAATTTTGTGGAGAGGGACAGAAATAAATCCACACTCAACCCCCTGAATTAGTACATTTGCCCCTGTGGAAGTAGAGTCCGATAATGGCAAAACTCCATCAAGAAGAACAGACTGAGTTGCGCCTGTGTCACGCAAAATTTTAATTTTGACGGGTGGATGAGCTGAATTCCCATCTAGGGAAATAAACCCCTCAGACACGAATGGAAGGTATTCTTCCTTAATTTGGTCTTTAGAATTAGGCCGTAAAGTCACGACTACCTCAGAAGAATTCTCTGCATTGGCTAAGGCATTAGAAGCTGTTTCAGTCTCCTTTAATTTTGCCAATGTGAAGCAATTTGCCATTGTGTGGCCTTTTTTGTGACAGAAACCACAACTTATGTCTTTAAAGGCAGCTTTGTTTGAGCTGACCTGGTCGTTCTTTTGACGACTTGAATCTGGTTGTTTTTTACCAGAATTTGTTGGAGAGATAGAACCAGACTGAGATCCACTGTTACCTGGTGTGCCACTACTATTGCCATATTTCTTATTTGGCTTACTAAACTGACCCTTGTTTTGAGTCTGACCCACTTTACTGAATTTATGGGTAAGTGCATACTGATCAGCCAAATTTGCAACTTCCTTCAAGTTGTCGGCCTTATTTTCCTCAAGGTGAGTCTTAATGTCATCATTCACACACCGTTTGAATTCCTCGACTAGCATCAGTTGTCTTAAAGTGTCAAATGTGGAGACCTTTTTGGAAGCACACCATCTATCGAAATGCCTTTCTTTTTGATAAGCAAACTCTACATATGTTTGTGTATCCGCCTTACGATACTTTCTGAATTTTTGGCGATAAGCTTCGGGCACCAATTCATAGGCTTGTAATATGGCCTTTTTAACCTTATCATAATCCATGCTGTCCTCTATTGACAGAGCGGAATACACTTCTTGAGCCTTGCCTGTGAAATTACTCTGGATGAGTATGGACCATTTATCTCTTGGCCACTTTAGTTGCTCACCCAGCTTTTCGAAATGGTTAAAGAATTTATCCACATTATCCTCCTGAAATTTGGGGACAAATTTTACGTGCTTAGAAACATCGAATAATCCCCCAGTATCCAAGCCTATTTTAGGGTCTGAGCCTTTTATGACCCCTAACTCTAGTTGCTTCAACCTAAATTCATGTTCTCTTGCCTCTTTTTCCCTTTGCATTTGCATTTGCATTTCTCTTTCCTCTTTTTCCTTTTGCATTTGCATTTCTCTTTCCTCTTTTTCCTTTTGCATTTGCATTTCTCTTTCCTTTCTTTCCCTTTCTCTTTCCTCTCTTTCCCTTTCTCTTTCCATTTCTTTTAATCTAATCTCCTTATTCATTTCTATTTCAAGCCTTTTCAATTCAAATGTGTTGTCAGTTGGCACAGTGATAGCTGTTTCCAATACTGTACTAGGCAGGACACCTTCATCCACAAGATATTCTAGAACATATCTTTTAATCTCGTCTTTCCGCATTAAAGGCTGAAATTCAATGCCATAATGTTTTGCGACCTTTACAATCTCAGACTTCTTTAATGAATCTAGTTCCTCGACTGAGGGACTAGCCACGAATTTATCTAAGTTGAATGGCATTTTGAAGTTGTTTACGATTTACAACAGAATTTCTCGAATTTTCTAGTACTTTTCGTTCCCGGATGTTAGGCCACCAATTCTGTTACGGCTTGTGGTCGCGAGTCAAACCAATAACAGCGAAAGATCACAGAAGAACGAGATTAAAATTCAACAACTTAATGATTATTTACAATCTCCTTATCTCACTTAAATTTACAATAATTAATTAGACTTACTCACAATCCTTTAATTAATATTTGCCTGGTCTGGTCCAAGGGCTGGTAGTGCATGCACGTTGACGATGGTACAGTAGTAGACCTGCAGCGTGCTGTAGCGTAGGAACTGGTTCCACGAGCGAATAACGACAAGGCTAGCGATGATGGACGATAACAATCTCAATACACAGCGTAGAAACGGCGTAAGGCAATTTATCAGAAGTGTTCAGTGTCAGTGGCTGGCTTATGATATCTCAGTAGTGTGACAGTCTGGTCTCGTTGAAATCTCTCCCAGAATAGTTGTTGAACTGCCTTTTATATGCTAGGCTTTTATTCGAGAACTCTCCAGAATTTAACAGAAACTTCTAGTGTACACAGTCCAGCAATTACGAGAACGTTCCTTAATAGAAACTCCCAGAGCACACAGTCGAGACATTACGAGAACGTTCCTTGTATGCACGGTAGTAAACAATGTAGAAGTGTCGTCAGGCCGCGTAAACAGTTCTCTCTTCTAGACAATTCTAGAAAGGCTGCGTTGAAGTTTAATTCTCTTGAACTTTCCATTCGCTCGTCGATGGATTCAATCCGGTGTTCCTGACGGGTCGTCTTGTAACAACATGGATTTCGTTTTGTGGAGGTACTGCTAAGAGGACTCTTTTTACACGGGAGACACATCTTCCCGCTACACCGGCTCCATCACACGTCGCTTCGTGCCTTTGCATATGCCAGCGATCACTTCCCAGTTTTTGACATTTTTGACATTGATACGATTTCGTGTACAAATTGACATCTCGGATGTAGGAAAAATAATCCCCGTATACATTCAGGTACATGGTGTCTTCGTAACGATTCAGCGATCGGCGAATGAGGCGAGCTGCCAGCCTGGATAAAACATTGGGATGATGATAGGTCTTCTCCTCAGATACCAAAGAGTCCACTTCGTTTCCGTTCTCACTCTCTGGATCTTCCCGTGGTTGAATCAACTCATAAACGACTATGTTCAGTTGGAAAAAAGTTTCGACGTCGTGTAATTTTGATAACGGCACGCCCTTAAATGATTTTGGTTTGACGGTATACATCTGCTCGTACAATTTCCTGGACTTCTTTTCTAAAGTTTTGACTGATGCCCCTTTGTGTAACGCCAAACACCTAAACAGACAGAGATTGTCTTCGTACCTGTGGTTATTATTCCTATCTCTCTCGAGGCTCACGACGGCTTTATTGTTTGTAATAAATTCCGGTAATCTGGTAGCACCTCCGATCGGATGGTCCCTTAATTTGAACACGTAAAATGTAGCATTCGTCACCATTTCTACAACCCATTTAGAGTTGGGCCGGGCTAAGCGCACGTGGTCAGCAGGATCTCTAGAGGATAACGCGTTCAAGAACTTCGTAAAACTTGATTGACCGGTCACCAACATTGGCTCGGGAAGCAGTTGCGTGTTGTTGGAAGTATAGTAGTATTGTAGCTGACAAGTTTCGACATTGCGCAGGAAAAATCCAAACCCAACGTTGATCTTGAAAGCAGTCTCTTGCTTTTCGAAAATCTGTTTCGCTGCACCCATCACTTCTTCTATCGTAAACGTATGTGAGCGAAAGTTGAACGTGTTTCTCAACCGTCCCCTCGTTTGGAATCTAGTGCGTATATCTCTCCAGTGTTTCTTGTACAGTTTCTCTAAATCCTGGGTATCGCAATGCTCCGCAAGTCCGAACGGGTTGGGCAAAGTGACGTTTTCCGGACAAATGATCGGTTCCTCTTGCCAGGTTGGTGTTGGTTTTGTGGACTGATGTTCGCTCACAGTTGGTTCGTGGTTAGTTTGAGAGACACCAGGTTCGGCATATATTCCGGCTTCGGAAACAGACGGTTGTTGATTGGTGAGGAAGTCAGTGTTCCCTCGCTGGGCGTTGTTGTTGTCTGTAATCGTAGACTGGAGAGAACTGCGTGGTTTGCTTACCAGTCCAGTATCTCTCTGATGAAATTGAAGATCGTGCTCTGTAGTTCTTTGACGTTTCCTCGGAAGTTCTTTTCCAGAACTCTCTGTTCTGTTAAGAAAAATAAAAACAAAAAGATAAACATTTACTGCAAACTTAAAACAACCTGGTTTCGTATGATTAATCGAGTCACGTTTTTCTACATTAGGAAAAATTATTCAGGAAACTTTGACCACAATGGACATCTGAGAAATGGATAGTTCCACGCGTTACACCGTGAAATTCAGGGTCCATTGGCTCTGTTTCAAAAAATTCTTCGCTCATAAAGAGCGGGTAATACAACATAATGAGTATGGGTATGTCCTCTCTAGACATGACAAGACTCTGTAAATGATCTTTTCTATTTGTTAAAAATGAATAATAAATTATGGTCGCTAGGCCATGACGTAAAATGGACATGACTCTTTAATTTTTACCCCTAAATTAATGTATGCTCACAACTCTGTGAAGTTTCAAAAGGTTTTTAGATAGAAGTTTACTTGTCATTATCTGTAATGTTTTAGCTCGAGTTCGACACCACATATGTTGTCATTGATAAGTAATTATGCCATCTGCAATAAATCGATTCACCGTTACACCGTGATTGTTACACCATGACAAATGAGTTTCCAACACAAAGTCAAAGTAAAGTTATGACAGAGGTGAAAATAATTGAAACAACACAATCACTCTTACTTGAAGTTGTATGTTTTACCCAATTGAAAGCCTATCACCTAACTTAAAACCTGTGCTAATGTACTTTGTAATCATGTCATAAAAGGTACACATCCCAAAACTGTAAAGTAAGTCAATGTAGATGCAACGTTACACCGTAATAAACTTAAGTTAATACTAATTTAGATAAAATGGAATCAACTGATTTTCGAGAGTGCACGTATTTGATAGGAAAAGATGTTCTAGATCATGCAGTGGACCATCTTCTGCATTTTTTTATATAAATTTTGCAATCAACTTTACAATAAATTGCATATGCAAGTTTCAAAAATGGATGAAACCAAAGCGGAAAAAAGTCACAATATAAACGTTTAAACTCTTAAATCTAATTTCATATCAAATCTGTATGGATTAGGTCACTTTGAAAATTTAAGAATCATATTTAGTTTTCCTTGAAACTGGCCTTTTCAAAATGAATCTATTTCTAAATTTGCTTTCTCGCTAATCCTTAGTAGAGTGTGCAGGACAAAAGAATATTTGCCCTTCAATATGAAACTCGTTTGTGAGTCAGAAATTACACATAGATCTAATTTCAAACTAGCATATTGTGCTAACATTGCATCAGATTGGCTCACAAGAAACCTTTGGATCTCAAAAAGAAGCAAACAATCACACAAAAGCAAACAATCAGTCAGGCAGATAACTTCCCTACTAAAGTATCCATTGCCAGAGTAAGTATGCATGTAGCATTCTTTGAGAAATTGAATGTAGCGCAGCATATACATACTGTTCTTGAGCTACAAGACAACGTATGTCTTTTGCCCCATAAAAATGAAGTTACTTAACTACCTTATTACGAAATTGGTAAGGCATGCATGCATATCATTCAAACGTTAAAATAATGTTTTCTCAGTTTCAGAAACGATAATATTCACTCCTGGAATTTTTGAATAAATGCATTCTGTCATAAAGCAATCATCACTCGGAAATGAATAGGCTAAATGTGAATGAGGCTGATGACAACTTGAAGTTACTGAGTTCTTAAGAGAAAGCAAGTTGTGAAAATATAAAAGGCTTTCTTTTGTATGTAAACCACCAATTACCATGACTAAACTTTGAATCCACAGCCGGTTATTTTTTTTTCTTTATTTCTTTGTTTTTTCTTAGATCCTTTTCCTGTCACGTTACTGTTGAAAGCACAGCCAACCCTGTTTGAAGCAACCGAAACATCATATGCTCGCCTAGCATAAGCTGCCAACTTGACCAAATGTTAATGTTGATACACATTTAGAATGAGTAAAGTATGCTTATAATAAGAGAGATTTTGGGGGTCAGACTAATATTGTAGAAAGCGAAGCAAAACTTAGTTTAAAATTGAAGGAGGAAAGTGAAAGAAGACCCGACAGAGAGAAAAAAAAATTACTGGAAACTAAATTAGTTTAGTTATTGCAGGGCACCAATACTATACAAACGTACCTTTCTCGTTTATTTTCAGCACCCGGGCCGGTTCCCCCACACAGTGAATTCGAGCTCGGTCGCTTTCGTGATCGATATTCGTCTTTGTCGTGGGTCTTAACATGTCGAGATAAAGCGTCTTTGCGTAAAAACACCTTGTCACACAAATCGCAAGGGTGAACCATTTCATCAATTTCATGTTTACGTTGATGTCGTAGTAGATGATCTCGCCTCGAAAAAGCCTTCAAACACCAGCTGCACTGGAAGTCTGCAGATGCCTCGTGAATGCTAGCAATATGTCTTTGCAAGTGATGTCTCAATTTGAATCCTTTCGGACACAAAGAGCACATGAAGGCCATAGTGATATATAAATTAAGTGCAATTAAAACGAGAACACGGGCTTCAGCGAGACTCAGTATTCTTTCAATGTTACTGATATCTGGTGAACTCAACACACAGCTCAAAGACTAGTTGAGAAACGTTTGGATAAAACTGAAGTTTCAATCGCTTTGAAGTTTATGAGAGTAAATGGAGTGTGCTGCCCGGACTTGGGGTATTTATAATATCGTCCAGCAATGACAAAACAAGTCTATGCAAGTTTCAAACATATAGGTCGCAATCTTTATTTTCACATTTATTGCGCAACCAGTCGAAGGGACAGTGGCATGACATCATCATCTAAAAATACATTCTCTACACGGTTTCGAAGTTCAAACTCTATCTGCACAAACACAGCTTAATAAACTTTTGAACCGATGACGTAATCTTACTGTCCGGTTCTTTGCAGACAGTGATCGTTATCTTCATATTGTCCTTGGGTGGTGAGTTATTGTGATACACTCAAGCGTCAAGCATTTCAGGTGAATGTGTGTGTGTGTGTGTGTGTGTGTGTGTGTGTGTATGTGTTACAATTGTAAACCTTGAAAGTTCCGGAAACTTCGTACAGGGAGCTGCTTGGAAAAGGCATGTCTCAACTCGATTAACTTACGATTACACAACAAGCAAGACTAGTACAGTGTCTAGCATCAACTGAAGAGCAAACGGCTAAAATGTGCTGAGAATCAAGTGGTACAAGTGTAGCAGAGTACTATAAAGTCAGTGAATGTATGGAAACAAGGCTGTAAGATTAGGAACTTGAACTGATGGAAAGTTGCAACCCAAACAATCACCAATATAAAGTAAATTGAACTCGTTTGAACAAGTTTGGTCAGGGAAAGCTCTGGGAGTTTGATCTCCCCACTCCCTGTTCATTCTACTGAAAAGAACCCCCGATGAGACATGTCAAATCCGACGATTTGAATTTTATTGAAAAGTAAAATTACTAAGTTTGCTAGTTAAAAATAAGTTACTGGATGATCAAATATATGATTCATAGGCTATCTGAGGCTAAACTCGGCCCCATCCTATACTACTCATATCTGGCATGGATTTTTATCACGTTATATCTGGCTTGATATGGCCATATGAAACTTTATTAACATATCTGGAAAGGCATTTCGTCCGTTATATCTGGCTTGATATGGCCATATAAAACTTTATTTGCATATCTGGGTTGGCATTGAATCAAGTTATATCTGGCTTGATATGGCCATATAAAACTTTATTTGCATATCTGGAAAGGCATTTCATCAAGTTATATCTGGCTTGATATGGCCATATAAAACTTTATTTGCATATCTGGAATTGCATTGTATCAAGTTATATCTGGCTTGATATGGCCATATAAAACTTGATATAATGTATCAAGGCAGCTAAATCTGGTTGTAGATCTGGCTTGATATGGCCATATAAAGGCTATATTTAGCCAGATATATCCAGATATCAATCCATATCTGGAATTGGAGTAAGGGAATGGTCGTTTGTTCGAGAAATCGTCCAACATAACATAACATAACGTGTTAAACGGCAAAGGAGGCAAAAGCCCCATAAGATGCCCTATAGCCTAATGGCTAATGCAGACCCAAAACAAAACCAAACCCAAAACAAATCCAAAACAAAACCAAATACCCAACAAAGCCCAGCACAATCAGATTCTGCCGGTCACAGTCACAATTAAATTTGTCAATGTTCATCTTGAAACAATTGACCGAAGTGGAATTAACAACCCACTTAGGTAGGCTGTTCCACTCACTGACAGCTCTATGAGAGAAGCCGAACTTTCCAATGTCCAGTCTAGAGGAACACTTGACCAGCTTCTTATTATGGCCTCGAACCAGGCGCGTAGCTAAGGGGGCCTGGCCCCCAGATGTTTGCCAGGCGCCCCAAAATTGTGCGTGTCCTAATAAAATGTGTAAGAATGAAGGACGGTGATCGGTGCCGTGACCCCCCATTTGATACCTAGGCCCCTAAAAATTTCATCCTACGGCTACGCCCCTGTCTCGAACAACACGGGAATAAGCACAAACCTCAAGTCTAAGTAGTTACAATTAGACAGAGAACTGCTACCTGAAAGAAATTTGAAAAACTGCAGCAAATCTCCCCTACTATCCTTCTTAACTCAAGGGTAGTAAGTCACAGACATTTGAGCCTATCGAGATACTGAAGGGAGATAACGTACTTCGGGGAGTGACCCTCCTCTGAACTTGCTCTAAAAGGAACTTGTCCTTTTCATGAAGAGGATTCCAAGCCTGCACAACATGATAATCAAGATGTGGCCTAACCAACTGCTTATACAGATTCAACACAAGTGTCTTTTCTAAAATTGCTAAAATTCCTCTTGATCAATCCAAGCACCCTATTTGCCTTAACAGCAGCAGTTGCACACTGCCTAGAAGGCTTAAGATCACTTCAAATGACAACAACTACTGACCTAGGTCTTTTTCAAAAGTCATTTTACTCAAAATACTACCAGCCATGGTATAATCATACCTCAAATTTTTAGATCTAAGTGAAGAACTTTGCATTTATCGGCGTTGCGGAGTTTTCTCCTAAACTTTAAGCACTTTTTACTACTTTCATTGACCTTTATATATATATATATATATATATATATATATATATATATATATATATATATATATATATATATATCTAGCCAAGCACTTCGTATCAAACGTGTCTGTTCCTCTGAGACAGACTTTGAAACTCGCACTAACGAACTGTCTAGCCACCTCCAAAATAGACAGTACTTTCGGGGTTCAATTGAAAATGCCGTCAAAAAGGCAAAGGACACCCCGCGTTCTGAAACTCTGACATACAAAAACCGTCAGCCCAATTCTAATCAAGTGCCATTGGTAATTGAGTACCATCCCGGTCTACCACCATTCGCCAAATTCATCCAAAAACATTTGCCCATACTTCAAAGCACGGCTCGCCTAAAGTCTATCTTTCCCGCTCCCCCCGTTGTTGCTTTTTCCCGCCCCCCAAATTTACGGGACATTTTGGTACGGGCAAAATTTAAGGACAAAACCTCAGTCGAGGCTAACAACGAGAATTGTGGTTGTTCACCTTGCCCGTCCAATTGCAAGACGTGCGCTCTGATTGATTCAACTAAATACTTTCAGAGCTATCAAACTGCACGCACTTTCCAAATTAGGCAATCAATTAATTGTCTTTCCAAAAACGTCATATATCTCATCTACTGCAATTTATGTGGAACGCAGTACGTGGGGGAATAAAAAAAACTCCCTCAGGATGAGAATGACACAGCACAGGTCAGCAATTAAAACCAAAAAAATTGATCAACCTGTTGCCAACCATTTCAATTTACCGCATCATTTGATAGACAATTTACGTGTCATTGCTATCGAACAAAATGATTCATGGGACAATAGAAGCAGTAAGACAAAAGAAAATTTCTGGGAATGTCAACTCAAGACTACGTCGCCATTCGGCCTGAATATCCGAAACGACTTACCAGCATACTGATTGAAGGGATTACACTCTAGGCCTAAGTAATCCTATTAGACCGTCTCCGTCACGCCTATTTCAATAGGCTTACTCAAATTACTTAGTCTCGCCTCTTTCAAAAACGATAGTCCTAATTGACTATCAGTGGGGACCATTGTCCTCACAATTTAAAAGCTGTAAGTCCCGTACACTCCTTGTCACCACCCACTTGCTTCTCCTGACACTACTTTAAAGATTTACAAGACCATGACACGACCTATAGTTGAATACGCCGCACCAGCACTGGCTCACACAAAGGACATTGACAAATACGAACGTACTCAACGACGGGCGTGCAGAATTGCCCACCACTTACACCGGCTACACCCTTCTGACACAATACTTGACATAGCAGGACTACCTACTGTTAAACAACGTTACCAAGACTTACACACCAAATTTCTGACTAAAACCAGACACAAGGACAGACAAACTCGGAAGTTCATCAAGACTCATCTTAAACTTCGACCAATTTATCTCAGACGAACTCCACTAGACGGATGGACTAAGGAAAGGTGGAAAAACCTGACCTAACTTAAGAGGGCGCACCAACGAAATCAAGACCAGCCATCGAAGTCAAGACCAGCCACCGAAGGAAGGCAAACCCTGAAGAAGGGTCACTGCCGAAGCATCCACACCCTGAATAAGGGTCACTGCGCCAACGGTACCAACGGGCAAACCCTGAAGAAGGGTCCCTGCCGAAACATCCACACCCTGAACAAGGGTCACTGCGCCAACGATACCAACGGGCAAACCCTGAAGAAGGGTCCCTGCCGAAACATCCACACCCTGAATAAGGGTCACTGCGCCAACGATACCAACGATTAAAACCATTATCACCGAGAATGGCCCCACAAGTCTCCGGTAGCCTTCACTTCGCCGTGTTGGGCCGGGCGTGGGCTGGTTCGGGGGTGTCTTGGTTGTTTTGGGGAGACTGAGCTGGTGGCTTTGGGCCTCTCTGTCCGGTCTCTCTCCGCCCTTGCCGGTTCGGCGTGTTGCGGTTGTTTGGTGTTTTTGCTCTCTCTGGTCTCAGGAATTGGTATGCCAGTGACTCATTTTCTCCGGCCTTCGGGCTTTCTGAAGCACCTCCGGGTGGAACAGAGTAAACGAGTCTTCTACCTACCTACACTCCTTGTCACTCTTGTGATCAAGCACTGAAGAAGAGCTAGTATTGCTCAAAAGCTTTGCAAAAACCTTTTATGGCTGTTGTATTTACCAAATTTCTAGCTTCTACTGCTGTCACGTATCTCCTTTGAGATCCAGCCATTCATTTCTGTAGCACTGTTGTTATACAGTATTTCCGTTAACATATATATATATATATATATATATATATATATATATATATATATAATATATATATATATATATATATATATATATATATATATATATATATATATATATATATATATATATATATATATATATATATATATATATATATATATACATATATACATATATATATGTACATATATATATATACATATACATATATATATATATATATATATATATATATATATATATATATATATATATACACTGGTGTAGTGGTCACAGACTCTGCCCGGAAAGCGGAGGATGGCGGGTTCAAACCCTCGGTACGGCTCAATTTTTCTCTCTGGTATTTTCTCTGAACCTTTCCTGCTTTGATAAGGGCTATGCTCTATCTAGGATTGGTATAAAAATCCAAGATCGAATGTACTACTATTTACCTTTCGACCTATATATATATATATATATATATATAATATATATATATATAAATAATAATAATAAGTAGAACACACCACAAAGATGACAATACGAGAGCACAGATACGGTAACAGAATAGCGTATATTTCGGACACTCCTGTGTCCTTCTTCAGCGCAAAATGTGAAGTGAAGTTTAATTTACAAATAACAGACACAGCAATGAGGTTAAACCCCTTGACGAGGGTGATAAATCACAGAGGGGAAATCGCTTAGGATGCCCAGGTCCTTGTTTAGGCCACGGGTGTGTGTGGACAGTTTTATTACCCACTTGCTTTCGGATTTGAGTCTTTGAGTGACAGACGGGTAATTAGAACCGAGCAGAATACATCTTAAATTAGATAAAGAGTGGTTAGGTTCACTACTGAAATGTTTTGATACAGGATAGCTTATTGATTTATCCTGCACAGTTTTCTTGTGGTTATTAAACCTCAGCCTAAATTTGGTGCCGGTCTGACCGACATAGTTGCCTTTGTCACACAAATTGCAGCATAATAAATATACTACATTAGGCGTGTCACAATCCAGGGGAGGGGGACGGATGTTGCAAATAGTGCCGGGAGGAGTAAATGTTTCGTCCGTGATAATGAACCGACACACTTGACACCTAGGCTTGCCACACTTTTTATTGCCTATGTTCCCAACAGTAAGAAGCCTGGAGGATGTAAGGAGAGATTTGAGGTTGGGGGGTTGCCGTCTCGCAGTTAAAGGGGGATCGTCAAAAAGTTCGGAAATGGACTTGTCTGTCCGAAGAATACTGAAATCTGAACGTATACATTTATGTAGGCCCTCAGTTTTAGGGGAATAGTCAAAGACAAGTGGGATACGTGAATTTTCGACTTTAGGTTTGTAACATAACAATTTATCCCTGCGGTAAACGGAAGCTTTACTAATTCCCTCTTTGATAACGGGTAGGGGGTAGTCATTAATGACTACCCCCTACCCGTTATCAAAGAGGGAATTAGTAAAGCTTCCGTTTACCGCAGGGATAAATTGTTATGTTACAAACCTAAAGTCGAAAATTCACGTATCCCACTTGTCTTTGACTATTCCCCTAAAACTGAGGGCCTACATAAATGTATACGTTCAGATTTCAGTATTCTTCGGACAGACAAGTCCATTTCCGAACTTTTTGACGATCCCCCTTTAACTGCGAGACGGCAACCCCCCAACCTCAAATCTCTCCTTACATCCTCCAGGCTTCTTACTGTTGGGAACATAGGCAATAAAAAGTGTGGCAAGCCTAGGTGTCAAGTGTGTCGGTTCATTATCACGGACGAAACATTTACTCCTCCCGGCACTATTTGCAACATCCGTCCCCCTCCCCTGGATTGTGACACGCCTAATGTAGTATATTTATTATGCTGCAATTTGTGTGACAAAGGCAACTATGTCGGTCAGACCGGCACCAAATTTAGGCTGAGGTTTAATAACCACAAGAAAACTGTGCAGGATAAATCAATAAGCTATCCTGTATCAAAACATTTCAGTAGTGAACCTAACCACTCTTTATCTAATTTAAGATGTATTCTGCTCGGTTCTAATTACCCGTCTGTCACTCAAAGACTCAAATCCGAAAGCAAGTGGGTAATAAAACTGTTTTTATGTTTCATGGAGCATACGTGGATTTTCTCTTATTATATATATATATATATATATATATATATATAATCGTTAAAGGTGTTTATCCAGTCAATGGTAAAGTGCTCAACCTGTAAAGGGAGCTAAAATATATATGTTTTTATATATATGAGCTAAAATATATTTGTATATATATATATATATATATATATATATATATATATATATATATATATATATATATATATATATATATATATATAATAAGCGTGGATACTACCTTAGGGCGACAGTTACATTGACTTGTACACTAAAAATTCAAATTTTCTAACCCTAACCCTCACCCTGCCCCTAACCCCACCCTAACCAAATTTGGTAGACATACTTATTAGACCAAAATGAACAATTTAAGCCTATTTGCGACAAAAAAATTATTTTTCTAAATGGTACTTATTCCTTTACGGCGACAGTTATGTGTCGCCCTAATTCCAGGTGTCGCCTTAATGTCGTTGAATTAGCACGAAGTGTCGCCTTAAGGCATAATCCATGCTGATATATATATATTGCCCAAATATTGCTAGCCTCAATATTGGTAACGATGAAAACTGCCTATCTGGCAACCCAGTTGCAAAGAGTTGGAGAGAAGCCATAGAGCAGGATATATGAGAGAAGCTTGGATGGGCTGCGCAGGCTACAATCACTAAACCTCTCGGAGACCTGCGAAAGAGAGTGCTCAGTTTTAATTGGTTTCTAGTGATTTCATGGACAGAGTTGTGCCCGAAGAGGTGTTGGGTATTCTGCTGTAATATACGATGTAATTGGGAGAGTTAAATGTGGTTTTCAGTCAGCACAGGAGTGTAAAAATGGGCCAACCTTCGTGTTTCTACTGAAGGTTCAGTGTCCTACGTTGTTTGATAGGCCTAACACTACAGTAAGTTGAGTAACAGTTTACGGAAGGCCTAGGCTAAGCCTAATTTAAGGTAGACAAGGAACAACCGTTAGAACTAGGTTTATAGTAGCACAGGCGTTCGGAGCATTATATATAGGCCTACATATTTATATGCACTATACATATATACCTGGCGTACCATGAGTCGATTACTTAAGGAACACTGTGACCAAATGCTGATAAAATGCTGAAACTCAAAAAGTTTGCCATATAGGCTATATGGACGTTGCCAATAACTTCGGTTGCTATGTTGTGATGGTTTATAATAAACATGGTAACATCAATTAATGATGTTCACAGGGTAATTTACAATTCCCTACAATTGTTTGACATACATATGCATCACATAAATGTGTGTCTAATAATTTCAAATGTGCTTCATGGGTTCTATGTACATCATATTTTGATGTTACCTTGTTTATTATAAACCATCACAACATAGCAACCTAAGTTATTGGCAAGGTCCATATATATGGCAAACTTTTTGAGTTTCAGTGCTCAGTTTTTATAACGGGCGAACACAATTTCATAACAGGTGTAACATTGACATACATTTACAATTTATGGTCTCCTGAGCTTAATATTGACCAAAAAGTGCCCCCAACGGGTTAGTTATTAAGTATTGCTGATCACTGGTTTGTCGACTGATAAGCTGACATTCTGTCATACTTGCTGCCTCTACAGCTTGGTAAGACAATGAGAAAATGGTAAAAAGTATGTACATGATAAACTTTCAGAAAAATAGCCATTTCTGTTTTGTAAGTCAATGTGTTACACCCGTTATGTATGTCAATGTTCGCCCCGTTATATTTTCCATAGGACCTACACAGAAATATTTTTTCAAAATTGAGGTAGCAAGATGAAAATTTTTAGGCTATCTCTATACATCTAAGGATTAGTCCTGAACATAATAAAACATTTGAAACTTGCATAGAATGGAAATTAACCCTTATGTGATGCTACCGTGTTAGTTTACTGCGTAATTGCCCATTTACAAAAATCAATAAAACTTTGCTGTAACATTTTGTTATATGTCTTCCTCATTGTGCTATATTTTGGTGTGGTTCGGTTTGCATAACGCATAGAAAATGAAGTTTGAAATGTAGGTGGCATTACATGCAACAATGCTTATGCAGGAACCTTGAGTCAATCGCTACAAAAAACAAGCAAATAAAATGCTATAAATTACCACATTTAAGAACAGTTATACAAATAATTATAGAGAATAATGTCTTTTCTATCAAATTTTTTAATCAGAATTTCATCAAAGACATTTTGGTCACCACTTTTGTAATTTTTGCAAGTTTCAAATTCATACTTATGCCGAAACTTGAAAATTTGGCCATGAGTAACATTTTTGCTTTTGACATCAAAAATAACAAGGCAAATAATTGTTTTTTTTTTGTTTTTGGAAGAAAATGCAATGCAGGTCATGCTTCCATTGCAATCACATCACGCCTGCACGCTGTACTGGCATTTAGAATGCAGTGATCGACTCATGATACTGATCGACTCATGATAACTCACTACATATATATATGAACTGTATAGTGTAAAGGCCTTTATGTAGGCCTATAATGCTCCGAATGCCTGTGACATAGTACTTAGGCTAGGGAGTAGGGTGTAATTATATAGCCTAGGCCAATGAGGTTGCTAGACAAGTCGCACCCGAGCAAAGTCTCCCCTCAGTGGTCCTGGCAAAATTTCTTAAAAACAATAATAATAATAGATACAAAGATACTTTAAAATCGTTTTTATCAGCTGTTATCAAGTGCCTACGCACTTTGGTTGCAGATTTGATGTCAGACTTTCACCTTACACCTAGCCTAGGCCTACAGTGTTTTTGAAAATAACATCTAGACCTAACTGCAATTTTTTTCCTTCTTAGAAGTTTAGAAAAATTAATCCTTTAATTTTAATTACTTAAAACATTAACTTCTTTTATACTGAATGTTACTTAAAGTTCAATTAGAGGTGTAAATTTGGTGACAATTCTGTGAAAAGTGTACATATATCGCTCAAACGTTGTCGATCAGTCAATCAGTTTCATACAAAATGAGGGAGTACGTAAGTACAGTAGGTATGGGAACATAGTATGCGATTCTATATCCCTTTACGTACGTGCTGTAGTATTACCGAGGCATACGGAAGTAGGCCTGTTGCACATAAATGGTGCATGAACATAGAAAGATTATCTTTTTGTTTATTATTAATTTACTTGAATCATTTTTGATGAACTGAGGGGGCGACCTTGTAGAGGGGTGACTTTGTTGACCAAGGGGGAGACTGTGAGGGGCGATTTTGCTAGGGGGAGACTTGACTAGCCCCGCCTATAAATACCGTTAGTTTCCTCCCCTAAAAACCATTAGTTTCCTCCCCTAAAAACATTAGTTTCCTCCCCTAAAAACTAACCTTTTTAGGGCAGGAAAAAAACACTGAAATGTGTATGTTGTTGAGCACAAGGAAATTTAGTTTATAGCCTAGAGTATTTCAGGTTAGGTAGTTACCTTCATAGCAGGTGTCAAATATGTACTCCTCTTTGGTGTACATACTCTAACACCTGCGAACAATGACAGAGATTATCCATTCATGAGCCCAATACGATTTTACTCTCTCGACTTTTGATTGGTTTTGATAAATATGAATATTCATATTGCACGAAAACGCTTCAGCTGCAATGTTCACTTTTACACAGTAAGTCAATGGGACTTAACTGTGTGAGTTTGAAGCTGGCAAAATCACACACTAAAACCCCATTGACATAATTTGTCATTCAAAAAAGCATGATAATCAAGACTTGCTTTAGTCATTTTTCCGTTGAATATTTATAATTCTGTTTGTTGTGATCAAATATATGAATAGTTAATAGCGTACAGTTTTTATGCAGTTTGATGGAGAATTCCTGCAAAAGTTCGCGGACGTTGGTATTACGAGTGCAGCCAATATACAGTTGGTGCAGGAGTAATACACATCTGCCAGGCGAGCATGTTAGGTAACCTATCCTAGCCCACCCCATATTGGTCACCATGATAAATCACATCTTTTTTCTGCCTGAATTAAAATACCTTCCAGTGACGCTCAAAGAGATTTTTCCCATTTACAATATATAATGTGTTCCTTACACTTAATTATATTCCTCACCATAGCTTTTAATAGTTCCAGTGATCTTCATTTCACAAAGATCAGAGATCAGATAATGCTGCACTGAACTGTACACAGTGTTACACTGTTGACATCCGTAGCAAATCGTGCAAAAGCAGTTAATTCCTTAGGCCTTTGTTAAGGTTACTTACCAGGAAACTAACTGGTCCAGAAACTAATGGACCCCTATTTATAGAATGCACGTCCACATAAGCTATATTGCTAATCGTTGGATTCAATACGTGATGCACTTTACTATGGCTTGATGGGATACAAAAAGGAGCATCTAGTGGCGTTGAAGGTTTGGCGCTGTTGCTCCCTTTTGTATCCCATAATGCCTTGCAATTGAGATTAGCAATATAGCTTAGGCTATGTGGCAATATTCTTAGAGTGGATTCGTGGATATACAATCTTGCCTCCACACCCTGAGCTATTTGAGAATGACACACAACACATTGGGATTAAAGACAATTTAAGGTGCAACTGCAGGGTTTTCACTCATCATTTTTTTTCAGGAGTCACTATCCCTTTAGAATAAATTTTCAAGAGTCAAATTTGAGTTTAATGCAACAAAATTTATTCCTCTTTTATGTTTATTTTCTATATTTGGGATGCTTTTCCACTATCTTTTTCTTTCTTGTAAGATATGATAATCAATGTTATGCTAGTGTATGTTTGTCCCTAGCCTAGACTTATGTTTACAACTAAACTTGAATTATGAACCAGAACTCTCTGATCATCTACACATGCTGTTATCTGTGATCTGTTTACAATACACTTGCACTCATTTCAAGTCAAGTCTAATCACGTGACTAGGTGCATGCCGGTGCAGTTAATTAGGCTCCGTACTGTTGCAGTGATGCAGTTTTTTTACTTGTGATTTTTATTAGAACACACAGAGAGGTGGAAAATGTTTCACAGAAAAAATTGGCAACTGGAAAGTGCTGCATTTTATGAGTAAATTTGCACAATGAATGTATTGGTGAAATTGCTTTATCATTACTGATTGTTGCGGTGAAAAAGCTGTGCGTCAGTTTGACCCCAGAGGTTTTGTGTCTGTGTGTCAAAATCAAAAGTTGTGCGTCATTGACCTGGGTGTCCGCGTCAGTGAAATGATTGCAACTATAGGTCTAGTAAGAAATGGACAACAATGAGGCAGTCTCAAATTACACTTACCAGCTGTATTTATGTTCCCATTTTATTATGTAATCTTTCCTGTTTATCTAACAGCCTCAACTTTTGATCCTTGGCATCCGTGCATCCACCCAGGGGATGCTTAGAATGGGAAAGAAAAGACTAAAAAATTATGGAAAGTTCTGTGTGTATAAAAATATTCTAGATTAATAATGTGTTGTTCTCAAAAGGCATCCATACTTCATTTATCTCGGTAAAAATTTTGACTCCGCATCCACCCGGGAATGATTGCTATATGGACTTAGAAAATTTTGGAAAAGTTTCTGCATATACCAACATGTTATTATATATATGTAGACTACCGATTTTCCCAAACTTTGACTTCACATCAGCTCATCAGGATGCTCAGGTACAACCCATGAGTGGCCCTGTATTCTATTGTTACTCCCAATTTAAATCCAGGGAAGGAATCTCGGAGTGGAATCATGGATTTGTGGATACAATCTTGCCTCCATTCCTGGAGCTATTCGAGAAGGATACACAACACATTGGGCTTAAATACAAAGTATTTCAGAGCCCAGGGAAGCTGGAAGGAATTTTGCAGTGGATTCGCGGATTTGTGGATTCGACCTTGCTTTAACAATCTGAGCTATTTGAGAATGAAGTGGTGAGATCGAATCGGTGAATATTGATACTATGAAGAGATACACAGAGGACATGCATTCTATAATTGTACCGGCTAGTAGTAATGTTAGGCCTAAGCCACAATGAATGGGCTGGGACTGACGTTAAATATATTGGGAAAAATACTGAGGATACCTGTGGAGTGAACAAGGTCTTGTTGCCAACAGTCTAACAGAAACGGTTTGAATTTAGGAGTACCAATAGAATGCAGGGACACTTGAGGGATGTATCTGGGTATTAGGGCTGTGCATTTCCGGTTAATTCACTATCCGTTTAACCGTTTTTATTAACCGAACGGTTAACGGTTAACCTAAAATAAAAACGAGTCAAGGTATATAAACAAAGTGAACATTTCGAAAGAGCGCCGCCACATTAAATACCAAAGTTTTTACACTTAAAATGGCGCCGGTAGTGATGATCGTCGAAGTAGCGTGCAAGTGAAAAGGTTTGCATTATTTGCAATGTTTTGGCAAGCAGTCCGTACGCATGGGCGAATCACGCATTTATTCAAACTTTTCACAAACATGCATACTTTTGGTTATACCATTGCTTACCGTTTTCGAGATTTTTGCAGTCTAACATAGCACCGTAAGATGAAAAGCCTATGGATATCAATGGCATTATCGCAGTTCAAGACACACTTCGCCGGCTACAGCGATACAGTATCACACACGCCTAGAGCACACACAGTGTACTCTTGTGTGCCTTGTGACCTTGCTGCAATTCATACGTTATATACGTGTGTCTGCTAAGAATTCCAGCACCGTTATGTTGTAATGGTGTGAAAACTTTTACCCATATGTATTACTGCATGCTCCGTAAAAAATTGTAACGTTGAATTTTAACTTGCCTTACACCGCATCAGGGATGTAGCTACAGTGAGGGGTGCTGGGCAGTGACACCCAGCACTCGATATTCCCACCCGGCACTCCAGGCAAACACTCGTCCCCCCCCACCACAAATTTGCCCACTGAGACCTAAAACTAGCCCTAAATTTACTCCCTAAAGTAAAATGAGGGAAAAATGAAAAATTAATGGCTGAAAAATGAGGTAGATGCCATGGGGTGGGGTGAGGTGCTTTCCTTAGATCAGACGATTACCCGGCACTCAAATTTTGCTAGATACATCCCTGCACCGCATGCCTTTTTACCTAATACCTACTGAAAATACCAGTTTCTTCGTAATTATGAACAGCTAAACTTTTTGATAATGGCAGCTACCCTCATACTTTATGTTATAACGGGACTCGGGCGTTGTTGTCTGGGGGTTAATAAATGAAATGGCTGAAAGAATTTCACTCATCTTTGCGAATTTTGGGGGTTGACACTTTTCCAGGAATTATACTAACGTTGAAAAAATTATAAAAAATGGTTAATCATCTTTTGTTAAAATTATTAAGTTAGTTTAAATGGGGAGGCTAACGTAGTTACAAATATTTTAGTTACAAATATTTTAGTTGCACCTACAAGGCTTGCAAGCCAGGGTTGCATAATTAAGCCCAGAACTACATAGCTTGGTCACTTTTTTGGGCAGATTGCATATGTTTTGAGACTGATGAACTGTAAACACTTAACCTTGGAAGTTATGCCCAGGAAAATTCCCGAAGTGCATTTATCTTGAACGATATTAAGCATATATTTTTCTGCCGTCTTGAGGTAACTTCTTTAGTCTTATCTATCAAGTTTACGGTGCTCCACACTTTAAAAGGTATTGTGGATTGTTGTAGCGTGTACTGCATAGTTTAATCCCTGAACCTTTGATAATTTTAATCCTTTTAAAAAGTTGCGTCAAAGAGTTTATTGTCACATTATTTCGGCAAACCACTTCCAGTTCATGGGGCGAACGGATCCATATACCAGTCAAAGCAACGCAACGCAGCCTGTGCAACTGACTTTATAAAGGTCTCTTTTAAACCTTTTGTAATTTTTCATCCAAAGTTTACCCATTGTTACGTGGTTTTGGGCAAGTAACTTCTGCGGTTTACTGTATAAACGAGTTTAGGTATAATGGTGAACTGCGACGACAGATTTATTAGGATGCAAAAATGGTTAAACGAAACAACATTTGGCGGTCGTTTAACCGATCGATTGGTCGATTAACCGGTTAACCGTTTAACCGTTGCAGCCCTACCGGGTATCCAGATGCTCGGATGGGCATCCGGATGCTCGGATGCACAGCAGAACCTCAAAGAGTTGCAGGCTAGATAATTTGCATGTGAAATTAATTCAGTTTGCTCAGCTTTGAGACAACCAAATTATTGTCAGTATTATTGTCAGGACAAGGATACAACTATCCTTGTCCCCTCAATCACATCCCCACACGCAGTTACAGGTAATCCTCTGTCTTTCAGCGTCTTGGAGGTCAAATGTCATTTGGGTCACCAGAGATCAAAAGGTCAAAACTTTGGTAACACAGTATCTTAAGAAGGATAACTGTGTGGGATCTTATGCTTAGCATTTAGATTGCCCATATTGAGTAGGCCTAGATGATCTCTATTGTTTTTGTTGGAAGTCAAGGTCATTTGTGGACACCAGAGATCAAAACCTTGAAAATATGATATCTGAAGAAGGATAACTGTGAGAGATATCACACTTGACATGTGGGTTGTTCATATTTCATGTAGATGGCCATATAGGGTAGGTGATCCCTATCAATTTAAGTGGAGGTGAAAGGTCATTTAAGGTCACAAGATTTCAAAAGGTTTTGACCTTAATTACATGATATCTCAAGTAGGATCACTGTGAGGGATCTCATGCTTGTCATGTGGTTGATTCGTGTTTGTAACAATATATATGGCAAGGAATCACTAATCCTTTGGCTGTTGGCTTTATAAGCTGTGGCACAAACACAAATGCATACATACACACAACTGCCTGTGTGATTGCATAGATTCCTTTTGCCTTCACCAAGGAATCAAAAAAAGTCATAGATAAGAGTAAATGAAGATGTGTAAAATGTGTTGTTACTGTTGGTTGGGCCATATTGCTTGTGGTGCTAAGATCTTGCATGGTAATGAGTGGGCTTGGCTAAATGAGAAAATCTTAAAGTAACATTTTTTCCAATCAGGATGACTGATTGGCTTCATATTTGGGGTTTGGGTAATCTAATAGGTTTTTGGGAAGAGTTCTTCATTAATGTGTTTTTGATTCATTGCTGAAGGCAAAAGGAATCCATGCAATCACACAGGTGGTTGTGTGTATGTATGTGTTTGTGACACAGCTTGTAAACACAATAGCTCAAGATAGCAATGATGGATAATTTTCATACTTGAAAATGGCTGAAAATGCTTATAATAGGAAAGGTATGCTGTGCTTAATAGACTTGGCAAGTATTTTGACCCTGGTGTGTAGTTGTGCCCTATTGCTTTTGGCACCATTGTCATGCATAGTGATGAGTGGGTGGGACTAAACCTAAAAATCATAAATTACCATTTCTCACAGTTAGGATTACTGATAAATTTCATATTTGGCATGAATGTGCTAATAGGCTAGTGAATGGAGAAAATGGCCTTTTAGTAATTTTTAGTGCGTCATCTGCAGTAATATTTATGAGTAGGCATTGGAACATTGTATAGTTGTCTGTTGTTTATATGTGCCACATGATCTGGGTGCATTATGAAGGCCATTATGGATTTTCAAAATGGCATTAAAAACCATGTTTTTACATATCAGCAGCAGTATCTATCTCAAATGAGATGCTAAGCTGCCTGACATGGAAAACTAGCCCTAAGCCTCAAGCTTTGTGCAAATTGAAATGGAAGAAAAAATTGAAATTTGTTTATTGTAACAAAATAGGTATTAACAAATTCCCCATTTTTAGCCAAAAAACAAATAAAAACTTTTTTTACCAGGATAGTTTTTATGAGTAAAACCATTTAAAGGATCACCTGTGGCATACTCTGACAACCCTGAATGGAATGGAGAACAAAGCAAAGGTTTCAGGCTTAATCCCTGTCTTTATGGTCATACATTTGTTCAAAACATCATTCGTTTATATACATTTGTATAATGATGCTCATGGACAAACGTACAGTATGATATAGTAGAATGGTCTCTAAGTTTCAACTTGGTGTTCTTTCTTCTATTATTGCATTATACAATAATCAAGTTTGTACTAGACTGGGTCTTATAAATAGTAAATTATTTAACAAGTTAACTGCTCATTTATATAGTAACAAGTGATTTGATGCCTATTATGTAGTTGAATGAATTTACAGAAAAATTAAACTGAAGTATTCTTTTCTCTCCAGGACTATTTGTTGACTTTGTGTGAACTTTAGGACTATAAAATTAGAATGTCAGTGGAACAAGATGACTTGGAATTTAATCCCTTCTACCTGGCATTGCAGGTATGGTATAATTTAAGGAGGTAATAAAAAAGAAAATCTAAAAAAAAAAAAATGCTTCGAAAGGGTAAGATTTAGGAAAGGAAGAAAATGAAAGGAAGTGATGTATTTACTTACCCAAAGAAATGATGACAAAAATAGTGATTCAGTTATTCAATTTCCTTAAGATAGCACCACATTTTTGAGAACAGACATTTTGTGGACCCATTTTCACAATACAGTACACCCTTCAGTAGTGAGCATATAGTACTGTGTGGTTACACTGGATTTAAATTTGTTCTAAGTAGTGGTTCCATGTTGTTACTTTGTACTTTATTGAAATATTAAAGAAAACGAAAGTGTTTGAGGAAGAGTGACATTTTGATGGTTTTGTAATTAAAACTGAAGTTGTTAGTGGCATCCAGTATACTGCATCTGATATCAAGTGGTTGAGACTTCTAGATTTTCTTTAAGGTTTTGAACATATATCAGGATTGTAAGAGAAGCCTATACTTTGTTGGACTGGTGTTGCTTTACTCTAGCACAGCACTACAGCACAAATTACTGTATACAACAAAGTAATTTTACTATCAAATTAATATCTCCTAAGATCAAATTAATATTAATGTCAATGAATATCACATTTTGTTTGCAATAACCTTTTTTTTCAAATTTTTTTGATAATTTCTTTGTCTTTACGTTTAGAACCAGTTTTGTGCAAAGTTCGCTTATGCCCAGGACCATTGTTATCTGGTATGCATACCCCAAACAGCATCCATGGTTGGTGTTACAATTACAGCCAAGTTTGTTGGTAAGTATTGAGTCCCTGTAATTACCTCAATGTAATGGACCCCTTTCACTGTGTTATTAGCTCAACAAGTTGAGCTATTATCCATGGCAATGCTTCTGTCTTTCTGTCTGTCCATCAACATTGGTTAAAAGGCTGCTGTCTGCCGGTTCTTTGACCGTTCCTTGTCAAAGTTGGTGAGGTTATAACACATACCAAGGGCTTGATAGTTATGGTAACAGAAAGTCAAAAGTCATTTGGGGTTGTGAGAGGTCAAAGAGTGAAATCACACAAAAGCCTTCAACTCCTAGTGGTTATTTTGGAATCTTTTCAAATTTGACAGGAGTGTTCAGTAAATGATGTGATGGGTCGTCAAAGTTGTACTTTTGAAGTAGGTCCAAGGCTGTTTGGGGTCAGAGACGTCAAACAAAAGGAGGTCAAACAGTGAAATGAAATAAAAGCCTTCAACTCCTAATGGTTATGTCTGAATTTTATCAAATTCTGCAAGAGTGTTCTGTAAGTGATGGGTCATCAAAATTGTACTTTTGAAGTAGGTCAAAGGTCATTTTGGGTCATACAGAGGTCAAACAGGGATATCACGCAGATGCCTTCAACTCCTAGGGGTTATCTGCAAATTTTATCAAATGTGGCCAGCATGTTCAGTAGATGATGGGTCATGATAGTTGAACTTTTGAAGTAGATCAAAGGTCATTTGGGGTCAAAGAGAGGTCAGACAGTGAAATCTCTCAGAAGCTTTTAACTCCTAGGAATTACATCCAAATCTTATCAAAGATGGCCAGTGATCAGTAGATGACAGGTCACCATAGTTGTACTTTTAAAATAGGTCAAAGGTCATTTTGGGTCATACAGAGGTCAAACAGGGATATCACGCAGATGCCTTCAACTCCTATGGGTTATCTGCAAATTTTATCAAATGTGGCCAGCATGTTCAGTAGATGATGGGTCATGATAGTTGAACTTTTGAAGTAGATCAAAGGTCATTTGGGGTCAAAGAGAGGTCAAACAGTGAAATCTCTCAAAAGCCTTCAACTCCTACGGATTATATCCAAATTTTATCAAAGTTAGCGAGAGTGTTCAGTAGATGATGGGTTATCAAAGTTGTACTTTTGAAGTAAGTTAAAGGTCATTTGGGGTCATAGAGGTCAAACAGTGAAATTACTCAAAATCCTTTAACTCCTAGGGGTTTTATCCAAATCTTATCAAAGTTGACACAGTGTTGAGTAGCTAATGAGCCTTCAAAGCTGCCTTTTGAAGTAGGTCAAAGGTCATTTGGGGATATAGAGAAGTTAGGAACCATGCAAGAGCTTTCAACTCCCATTGTTTTTATCCAGATATTATCAAAGTTGGCCAGAGTGATCAGTATGTCATGGGTCATCATAGTTGCACTTTTGAAGAAGACCAAAGGTCACTTGGGGTCATTAAATGTTCGAACAATGGGATCATGCAAAGGCCTTCAACTTCTGGGGGTTGTGTCCGAATCTTATCAAAGTTTGGAAGAGTATCCAGTAGATTATGGGTCATCAAAGTTGTACTTTTAAAGATAAAGGTCATTTGGGGTCGAAGAGAGGTCAAACATTAGAGTTAAGCAAAAGCCTTTAAATACAAGGGGTTGTGTAGAAATCTTATCAAAGTTGGCCAGAGTGTTCAATAAATGATGGGTTATCATAGGTGTACTGTGTGTTGATGTTTAATGCCATTTGGGGTCACAAATGGTCAGATGGTGAAATACATGCCAATGCTTTTGTATAAGAGTTTTGATTTTGTATGATATATCTTGCCATATGAACCATTTTTTGATGGGCCTGACAAATTGAGGTATAAATAGCACCTCATTTTTGTCAGCAGAATTACCCACAGTATTGTGCCTACAAACATCCAAAAAGTTGCAGCAAGCTGGGCAACTTTGATATCTGACTGCTGTGACCATTTACACCCATAGCACTTAAGGTGCTAGATCATTACTGTCCATGACACCTTGGTTTGGATCCCTTATGAAACTACATAACAGTAACTGTATGCAGGGGCATAGCTAGGATGAAATTTTTAGGGGGGCCTAGGTATCAAATGGGGGGTCACAGCATCGATCCCCATCCTTAATTGTTACACATTTTATTAGGACATGCACATTTTGGGGGGGGGCTGGCAAACATCTGGGGGGCCTAGGCCCCCCAGGCCCCCTGTAGCTATGTGCCTGACTGTATGTTAGGGAAGTTGTAGTTGAGCTACAGCATCTCTGATGCTCCTGTTAGTTTTGTTACACAGTGGTGAGGAGTAAAAACTCAGTGTGATACCTTGTGCAGCAGGTTACACCAAGTGTTAAAATTGCCCCAAACCATCTTAAAGGCATTGTCAATAAGAGTAATAAGGATAGCTCCATAAAATTCTTTTAATGGGAAATTATTTCCCAGAGTGTTTGAAGAGGGCCTCCATGTAAAAGTGAATGTGTACTGTAGTGTCAAATTTTATGTCCGTATTGCATTTATGATCAATATATTTTTTTCTCACCTTGGGTGAATCACTTGGCTTCAAGTAATCTAATCCAGTCCTCTAACTCATATAATCTATAATCATGTTTATACTTCCTGATAGAGAACACAGTACTGGGTGATCTTTGTCTTTATGTTACAGTTCTTGTTATTTTGTCTATCAGTTACTTCTTTAGAGCAACAAACAGCCATTGACATACAAACCATGGTATTGGCAGTTTGTGTACTATAGCTGCTAAGCCTCCATACACCCTGCAGGGTTCTGCCTAGGATGATTTGAGTGCCGGCAGGACTATCTAAGCGGAGCGCCACCATCGGTTGGCGCGGAGCGTACAAGAAAAATTTTGGAATTTACAGACCCCCAGATGGCCAGAAATGGCACTTCCTGAGTGTTTTAAGCTGTCTGTACACGGCCTTGAAAAAGGGATCTCATGTTGTTAAAATTTCTCAAATTATCAAAAAAAAAAAATCTGTGAAAAATTGTAATATATATCAGATGCAGAAAAAACAAGATGTCACCTTTTATTGTTATTACTTCAAAGTTTGCTCTAGCTTTTTTTTATTTGAAGCAATTTCATGCCGTATATAGCCCTGAGGCCAAGTTTGGGCAATATCTCCAAAATTACTTTTATCATAATAAGTTTCTTGTGAGTCTATACAATTGGAAGAATTCAAAAGCATGATGTACTGTATGCTTGCGAAAAAATATGAAATTATTTGCCTTGTATTGTTTCCTTTCTTCTTTTGCTGTCCAGATTTATATTTTCTTCTTTTATGGCATTCGTTTTTAACACTGAACTAATGTATACTGTGGTTGCCCTTGGATCAACTAATTGGAATCATGCATGGCATAGTACTGATATGAGGGTCCAATTTTTGTGGGGGAGGGGTGGGTAGGGGCCACGACTCTTTTCATACTCCTCTCATGATATTGGACACATCTGTAATGAAGAGTGGGGTAGGTTGCAGCAACTCTATTGCATTTGAATGGACTTGGAGACATGAGTTTGTTCCACGTAACAGTTATATATATGGTAATAAAATTAAAATTTCATGAAAGTTATTTTCACAAGAAAAAAAGCCATCCTGTCAGTATATCCCCCCCCCCCTTCTATGTTAAACAACCTTTTCTGGAACACATTACATATTTTTAAGCACTTTGGAACGAAATTTTATCAATGTTCTTGGCAATGTAGCTCAACTTGTAAGGGGACCTACAAATTACACGTGTAAGGCTAGGTTCTCAGTATACACGTACTACACGTTAGGCAACGGCCAATGTGCTAAGACACTATGAAGAAAGACACCCGGTAGAGAAAACCTGTTTGACTAGAGCTTGCGATTATTATGCGAATTGTTGTTTTGGGGTCTTTTGCACATGTCAGGAAAATCTTTTTGGCATTTTTAATGATTTGGGCTATTTTTTATTCTTCTGACGATCAAATATGCTGCCTGTGCTTTACACAGTACAAAGTGTATGGACAGGACTGTAGCTTGCTTTAGGGGTCGAACCAGTGTTTGGGACTGAAATCCTTTCCTTTTTGGATTATAATAGAATTTGTTTCCATAATTAACCATGTGCCAAAACTGTCTCTAAAATAATATCAATTTAAGTCATTTTTAAAGTCAATTCAAATTGATACAGTCAACACTTTTATCGAGGTCTGATGGTTTCACGTACTGTCCATGCTTCAGTTTGGAGCCTTGGACTCTAGCCAATCACAATCATTCTTTTACGATTGCATCTATGTATTGGCAAAACAAAACGTAATTCGTTGATTACAGCCTGTAATTATACACTTTCTTACCGATATTTCTTGTTACATTTTCAAGAGTCTTCCTCACGAGAGTTTTTCCCACCACTTAGATTTCGGAGGATATTTTTGGCCAATTTAGAACTTGGGTGCAAATTCAAGTTGTTTAAAGGCAATTGCAAAAGCATGGGAAATGTCTCAGGAGTTCTGTATGGTTTCATTGTCAACATGAAAACGTTCTCCATGTGTAAGGGAAAGATCTAGTCCGTGCCTTCCAAGTAATTTTCAAGGTAGAAAAAGTAAGAGGCGGTAATTTCAAGGCGAGGTGGTCGCAAAAAAGCAGCAAGGCAGCTGTCTCGTAAATTAAGTAGGCTACCAGGGGAAACACTGATGTTAATTTGTATGGTGTAAATTGTGCTTTGTGCATTTATGATTTACACAATTACAATACCTGAAAAGTAGCCCAGTGAGGTAGCTGTGTTTGTTACACTCGTATGTGCTAGCTGAGGTATAGACCCTTTCCATATAGCAGTCACAAAGGATTGTGGGATACACTTTTGAAGTGGGGCGTTTTTCTCAATGGCATTCTACTGTGGCCAAAAACGACGCACACCAAAATTCAATCCCACAATCCTTTGTAATTGCTATTTGGAAAAGGGTCTATGGCCGTGGTACAGTATAAGCACCATTGATTTACGCAAAGTATTGAACATATGTACGTACGGATATTTAGTACGGGTATGCTTTGCGTACTGCTGTAAGAAACTATTACTCGTGATAGCCTACACTCTTATGTATACCAAGCACTTGCTTTGATGGTCTCTGTTTTACCGTTCCTTTTGTAAGCGAATGTGGCTATGATTCTGGGTGTAAACTAAGAAGAAACACAATAGGCAAGGGGTATGGCAGCATCATTTTACTCCTTATAGTTCTCATTCGCTAAGTGGAGGGCCTACCAAGGGTTTGCAATATTCATGGCAGTAGCGTGACAGGCTTTTAAATCATTAAGTTTCAATCTGGAACATTGGAATAAGGATTCCCAGGCACCCAGCGCATAGGATTTTGTAAGCCCTGCTTAGGTTCGTGGTCGTACGTACTTCAATAAAAAGACATATACTTTTGGTGTGCTGGTTGCCTGTACATCGCTTCTTTTAATAATTGAAATACAGCATGACGATCAAGCATCGAGTCATTGCTCTGGAATGCAATATTATAGTATTGTTCACGAGGTGTGTTTTGGATATTATGAACGATTATGAACTGGATTTCATCCAGTCTCAAATTATGACCAACAAACAGTTCCTTTTCAGTCGATCCTTCAACCACGTGGCTATTTTATTTGGTTTCTTATAAGGAATAAGTGCCGGTCGGAAAAGTTAGTGTGGCAGATTGTGGCGGTCGGCAATGCTGCGTCCTGGTCGGGCCCGACCGGCGCTGACCGGCAGCGGCAGATCACTGACCCTGAATATTAAGTAACACACAGGTACAGAAAAAAATATAGCAATATTGTTATGGAGTTGCGATAATAGATTATTACACATGGAACTCAAACCACAGCAGTATTGTATCAGATACAAAAGGTTATGATGGTGATATTTTGGTTTCAATGACAATAGAAACCTACTTTATGCAAACATGATAGCATGTGTGTACAGTATGTTAGTGCTAGGAGTCAAACAAAAATGTGCGTTCAATTAACCATGGTCTTGTAATCACAGGTGCACTGCAACTCATCGAGTATTACTACAGTATTTGTATGGATCAAGTGAGTTCATTGCATGAGGCAAGATACAGAAGTGTTGCCCAACACTTCCATTACTGCATTGTATACAGGCATCAAAGTGATCCTGCATTTCCTATAATTTCATATATATATATATATTTCTATAAATTGGGATTTAGGCAAAAAAACGTATGAAAAAACGTGACTGTTGGGAGAACTC